>JBCNJP010000017.1:51250649-51293180 GCA_039602395.1 Deinandra increscens subsp. villosa | reverse complement strand
TGCCCCTTAGAGAACTAGTAGAGCTTTCACTCTACTATTTGTGCTTTGAACGTTTCTGTTAATATATAAAATCACCGGGGTAACCCTTTACCCAAAAAAAAATAAAAAAATTAACCCAGTTTCTAACCTCATTATTAATATATTTTTGTTTAAAATCAAAATCAAAATCTTTTTTATTTGAAAAAAACTATAACCTACCTATGTATATTATAACCTACCTATGTATATAAACTCCATCAGAAAGTATTCCTCTTTGATGCAAAATTTAACATGATAAAAAATTAAAGACAAAACTTCAAAATTAAGAAATAATAATAAATTTTTATAAGAAACGTAAATTTTGAATAAAGCTCAAGTATTACAACTTTCAAAAGGAGTTTGTGAAAGGGATATATAAATTTAATAAAATTGTTTTCTATAATTTAATTTGATTAAAGAGAATAGTGAATTGTTTGTCCGGTCTTATACACATATTAAAACCCACGTAACTTTTTCATACGTTAACAATTTTTCATAAAATTTACGCCAAAAGTTTTAGAATTATGTTATCTTTAATTCTGGAGCAAAATATAAAAAAAAAACGTAACTTTTTTTTCGTGTGATACACATGTGCATCATATAATTAAAAAAAGTTATAAAATGTTATTTTTTTAAATCTAAAGATAACACACAACTATAAGATTTAAGGTGCAATTTATTTTTAAACCTATTAATGTATAACACATGTATGAGGTTTTTTTTGGTGTGATGCACATGTGCATCATTCAATAAAAACGTAAAAAATGATAGAAATATATGACATATGGTGCGACTAAGGAAAAAAAATATTAACTCATACTATAAGTATGAGTTTTTTTTTTTTTTTGTGATGCACATGTGCACCACATAAAAAAAATAAAAAAGCGTTAAATTTTTAAAAGTTTTTATAGGATTAAAGATAACATAATTTTAAGACTTTTTGAGAAGTTCTTAAGATTGCTTGCTTACCACACCAAAAAACACCATCTTGGATTGCATTCAATTCTAGAGAGATGAGATGAAGGGTTCGAGATTTTGAACAAAGAAATGAGAGATAATGGTTTACTGTTGATTCCTGAAATTTGGGGCGGATGTACAGATATGAATGGGTTGGAGATTTTGAACAAAGAGAAAAAAGATATAATGGTCATCTGAGCTTCAATTTCGAGTGGAGGAAAAAAAAACCCTAAAAATTGGGGCTTTATAATAAAGAGAAGATGATGAGGAGACCTGCTTTTTAAAAAAAAATAATAAAAACGAGATCAGTTAACTAGGGGCGTGGCTTTTGTTTTTTTAAGGGTAGAATTACTATTTTACCCTGGCACGTGCATGTCATGTGCTGATTTAACGGTTAACATGGATGCTAGCTAAGCAATATATAAACATCAGCCTTATCTCAGTTCTTTTGTGAAATAACTTTTTCCTCTACACTCTTTTCATATAATCTTTGAGAAGGATGTTTGAATATACCTAAACGGAGATTAGTACTCAAAGAACATGGAATGCCAGGGGAGAAATTGCCTGATCCAGGAATAGTCGTCTCAAGATACAAAAAAAAAAATAGTTAGAAAGTTCATCCACAAGGTTATACTGAACGATGGAACCTTCAATCTCCCCTTTGTTTCTAATAATTCCTTTTAGTCGACTCAACTTCCTAGAAATGATATGATAATTGTTAGCAGTTATCTTCTAACATTTATATGTGAAAATGATATCTTGTTAAGTTAAAATGATTACCTTTCATACAGATTCATCAACCTAAACTGCACCAACCCACCAAGAATAGCTTCGTTAGTCAAATGTATGACAAGGTGTTACATTGAGTCAAATAATGCGGGTGGAAAGAATTTTCTAACTTACAGATAGTTACGACAATACTTTACTACAATTTTCACAAATCTTCAATGTGTAGAACCCTTAAGCATATTACATGAAAGAATGTGCAAAGCTCTAGTATAGCATACCATATTTGATTTGGTAGCGTCCCTCGTAAGATAATAGGTAATAATTGTTGCATGAAGACATGACATGACAGTCATGGCTTTAAAAGTTGTAAAAGCCGCCCTCTTAACGTTCACACATCTCCCTATATCTGAAGCATATCCGTCAGATAGTTACGAAAATACTTGACTGCAATTATTAACATTATATATCAATAGCTTGAAAGCCTCTAGAAAAATAAACCTTCACTAACCTATACTGACACTTCAATAATTATAATCCCTCCTCCTAGAAGCAGAATTATGCCTCGAACCCTTTGAAACAACACATTATGCAAACGTAAGGACTCAAAACAGTCTCAAATCAGTATGCAAAAAATTAACAATGAATTATGTTGCTAAAAGAAACCATGTATACTAAAGCCATCTTAAGTTTGATCGAATTAATTGTGTTTTTATATTTTAACACTATCTTCATTTTGGATGTTTGCCTGTTTTACACATTAGTTTAGGTCACACATTTATGCTTCTTTTACCTGTTAAACCTGCAATTCTTTTATTTTGATTACTTTGAACATATTGTTTACTTTGATTCAATAATGGAGATGATTATGGAAACAACATGGAACAACATTATAAACTATGGCTGTTTTGCATTGATTTCGAAATTATAAAATGTCTACAGGTGATGACTTAGCAGGTACAATGTTTAGTAGGCATGGTGATATCTACAGGTGATGACATTCAAGACTGCTGGATTTTGGGTGCTCTTTTGTTTGGAAACTTGTTTTAGGATGATCAGTTAACTGATGATATATGGGTTTTAAACCTTAGTTAATGAACAACAAAATATGGTCAATTGAAGTTTTAGGGTGATCAATTAACTAAACAGAATGAACGCAACAATCAAGATTTCTTATAAAGAACGGAAAATACATAAAGGGGTTTAACCCAAGATTCATCCACATAGATTAAAACCTCATCCAGACAAAATTGAGAGACAACTAGGGTTTTGCAAAACGAAACAAGACCTGAAAACATAAAGCCATAATCATAATATAATAAAAACATTCTTGTGAATTAAGGCAAAAATCTGAAGTGTTGTAACCTTTCACCGAAGGTAATGTCGATCTTGAGCGAAAAACTTCAATGAGTTGCCTTCAAGAGTTCAAGCTACGATTAGGGATATTAGAGAAGAGCTAGAGAATAATTTTTGATGGTTTTGGTAACTATCGCGCGAAAAGAATGGCGGAAAGGGATATAGCATATTAACGGGAATGGAAAAAAATTGAGGGTTTTCTATGTTCTCATATAGCGCAAAGGGATGAATCAAAAGGAACTATTTATAAACAAAATCCAAACCAATTTTACTCTTTCAATGGAAAGCTGTTTAGTTGTCTTAATAATGAACCCAGTTAGCTGGGTTTTCCTTTGTTGTTCTTACCAGTATTTAGCTGGGTGTGCTGTGTTTTTTTATTTGTGTTTACTCTTTGGGGTATGCCCCTTAGAGAACTAGTAGAGCTTTCACTCTACTATTTGTGCTTTGAACGTTTCTGTTAATATATAAAATCACCGGGGTAACCCTTTACCCAAAAAAAATAAAAAAATTAACCCAGTTTCGAACCTCATTATTAATATATTTTTGTTTAAAATCAAAATCAAAATCAAAATCCTTTTATTTGAAAAAAACTATAACCTACCTATGTATATTATAACCTACCTATGTATATAAACTCCATCAGAAATTATTCCTCTTTGATGCAAAATTTAACATGATAAAAAATTAAAGACAAAACTTCAAAATTAAGAAATAATAATAAATTTTTATAAGAAACGTAAATTTTGAATAAAGCTCAAGTATTACAACTTTCAAAAGGAGTTTGTGAAAGGGATATATAAATTTAATAAAATTGTTTTCTATAATTTAATTTGATTAAAGAGAATAGTGAATTGTTTGTCCGGTCTTATACACATATTAAAACCCACGTAACTTTTTTATACGTTAACAATTTTTCATAAAATTTACGCCAAAAGTCTTAGAATTATGTTATCTTTAATTCTGGAGCAAAATATAAAAAAACGTAACTTTTTTTCCTGTGATACACATGTGCATCATATAATTAAAAAAAGTTATAAAATGTTATTTTTTTAAATCTAAAGATAACATACAACTATAAGATTTAAGGTGCAATTTATTTTTAAACCTATTAATGTATAACACATGTATGAGGTTTTTTTTTGGTGTGATGCACATGTGCATCATTCAATAAAAACGTAAAAAATGATAGAAATATATGACATATGGTGCGACTAAGGAAAAAAATATTAACTCATACTATAAGTATGAGTTTTTTTTTTTTTCTTGTGATGCACATGTGCACCACATAAAAAAATAAAAAAGCGTTAAATTTTTAAAAGTTTTTATAGGATTAAAGATAACATAATTTTAAGACTTTTTTAGAAGTTCTTAAGATTGCTTGCTTACCACACCAAAAAACACCATCTTGGATTGCATTTAATTCTAGAGAGATGAGATGAAGGGTTCGAGATTTTGAACAAAGAAATGAGAGATAATGGTTTACTGTTGATTCCTGAAATTTGGGGCGGATGTACAGATATGAATGGGTTGGAGATTTTGAACAAAGAGAAAAAAGATATAATGGTCATATGAGCTTGAATTTCGAGTGGAGGAAAAAAATCCCTAAAAATTGGGGCTTTATAATAAAGAGAAGATGATGAGGAGACCTGCTTTTTAAAAAAATAAATAAAAACGAGATCAGTTAACTAGGGGCGTGGCTTTTGTTTTTTAAGGGTAGAATTACTATTTTACCCTGGCACGTGCATGTCATGTGCTGATTTAACGGTTAACATGGATGCTAGTTAGTAAAAATGTATGTTTCTAAAAAATAATAAACTTTAAAGGTTGTCTCGTGTAATTAGTTTTGAGAAAGGTTAAAATCCATAATTTCGATAACTATAAAGGATGTTATTTGTAATTTTCTAATAATAATTATTCTCATGAATATTTATTTCATGGAGCATTTATGTTTTTCACACAACAACCTATATTCGCATAACCATCATACATTATCCACATACTAAGCATTCAAATTACATGAATAACATATTTTATTCCAAATATTTATCATAACACACACTTATACACTAATCATGACAAGACATAATATATTTAATACATTGCATGAATGGATATAAACAAAGTTCATGACTTTATAGCATTCCCATCATCAAAACTCATACTTTACTCCTATGCATGCATGGTCCTTCGGAGATCTAATGACTTCTAACACAAATCATCATCAAGCTATCACCTTTAACCATTTTCCTGCATGTATAATCATAAAAATTCAATCCATATTGATCATGCATGGCCAAGCAAGTAATTTTATCCCTCTAACTCATAGATCTAACCCAAAAGGAAGCACCTTTATCATCATTCATGCATTAAGATCTAGTCTTTTTAGTTTAGCATCCAAAATCCATCATCTATATCATAAAAACCTAACTTTTGTCCATAAAAATCACATATTTATCATTGCATAATCTATATTTATACATATCATAGCATGTAAACCCTAAATCTAACCTAGATTTAGCATAAAGATTAAAACTTGAAGCATGCAAAGTAAGTAAACATGGATCTTAGGGTTTACTAACCAAAAGGATGATGCTATGAGCTTAGATCCACCTAAAACCCAAAAAAATCTTCAAGGGATGATGTGTAGTGAGAGGACAACAATAGGGTTGGCTCGCAGTCCGCGAGTCGCCCATAGTGGGCCTTCTCCGGTCATTTCTCGTGTTGGCGTTCGGTTCTTCGTTGTTTGGTCTAGTTTACTATGGTTTTCTATGTTGTCACCATTTTTCATTCTCCATCACATCAACCATAATCAAGCCAATAAAATCAAATATAAACATGCCACATATTAAATTACGATCAACAACTAAATTCGCGTAGCACGTTTTCATGCAAATCGACTTACATATCAACTTTTGATTAATCATCAATGTTTCGAGACTTAACTTTGAGTATGATGATGTAAAATTTCCAAATTACCCGGTTGTGAAACCCGACCCATTTTGAAATTTCGCATTTTCTGATTTTCAGATTATTAAGTATCGGGAGTACTTTTAGGTATTTATGCCTCAAATTAATGTTATTGAATGATTCATAATCGCTTTTCAAAACAAAATATTTAACTAAAAGCTTTTGGACCGAAATTGGGTTCCTTAAATTTAGAATAAAACAATTTGTAATTTTCACACGATTTCGGTACGCGATTCGTTGTTAACCGGGAGATTGCGTTTTTATGTATTGTATGTCAAAATTGATATATTTATGCGTCTATTGATCCTAAATCGCATCACAAGTCATCACACACCAGTTAAGTCATGAAACGTTAGTGATTAACCTAATAGTGATACGTACGTTAAATTGTCCGGAAACGCGTTATATTTGATCATAATTCAATGTATGGCATGCTATATTCACTTTTATAAGCTTGAATATGTTTCATATGTTTAGGAGTGTTAAATGATAAAATCACGGAAAGCATGACTTGAAAACGATAAAAATTGAAAAAACTAGAGAGAAATCGGTAAAACCGACCAAAAACACTTATGTGCATTATTTTAACAACCATAGTTGGTTATTGTCATGTTTATACTCATTTTGATTGGACTAAATGTGTTATAATGATCATAGAAAGCTGGAAACGAAAATGATAAAAACTGAGAAAAAACGACACGCGCGACCCCCTGGGATCGCGCAGAAGTATGCAAAGAATTCTATTGGGTAGTGTCGCGTACCTCCCACCAACCAGGACCGAGAAAGAAAACTAAAATCCACCTATATTCATCATATTCTCATCCTTGCCCCCATTTTCCCCACTTTTAAACCCTAATCAACACAAAAACGGCTGGAACTTTCAAGATATCCATTTTTGAAGATTTAAAGATTATTTTTGGGTGTTTTCAAGCTTAAATACATGTCGGTTTTCATCATATTTGGTACATTTTCTCAAACCGTGCTTCTACCTTCTTGAATCTTTGATAATACATGATCAAGATCAGATTTTTATTGTTATTTAGAAAAGATCTTTACCATACAAGATAGATCTAAGTATTAAATGATTAAAGATATGACTTTTATGATTAAAGTTTGTATTTTTCTTGACTTTTATGATTTAATCTTCATAGATCTTGTTTGTAGATGAACTTTGTTGCTTGGATTTCTATAAAAATGTCATCTCGGTTATAGATCTAGTGATCATGAGAAATGGGCATCTTGATTCTAGATGTAGGGTTTTGTTCATAGAAAAAATGCAAACTTAATGGTTTTATGGAAAAAATATATATTATGAGCATACATGCTTAGATCTTTGTTAAAATGACAACTTGATGTTGTTGGATGATAGATCTAGGATGATTAAGCATATTTAGTCATAAACAAATTTGCTTTGGATGTTTTGCATGGAAAAAAAATTGATCTTGGACGGTTATTTTGTTGGAAATAGTCAAATTAGGGTTTATATTGAAATTAAAAAAAATTATGTTAATAAATATATTTTTAGAACGATTCATGTTGGATTTTTATAAATGACATGTATATGTTATAATTAGGATTAGAATGTTTATTTATTATCATGTTTGGCTCTATGTGATCTCATGAATTATATGTATATATTCGTAACGTCGTAAAGATAAATAATTAAGTTATAAATTAATTGTCATCGTTTGACCTAGAAGTAGGATTATGTTGCATGATTAAACTTTAACGTACATCATCACTTAGATAAATCACCAATGAATCGTCGAATCGCACTTGTCCATTATATTGTTTCAAGTCAAGGAAATATTTATTTATTTATATACTTGTCCCTTTCTCTTTTAGTCGTAAAGGTCATCTTCGGGGTTTATCTGTCTCGTTTTCATGGAGTCAATCTTTCATTTGTGTCTCCATACTGGGTGAGTATTCATAGCCCCACTTTCTTTTAAATGTTTTGGGTGCAACATGTACCGTATCAGAATCCATACTCGATATACTTTACTCGAAAACTACATGCGAACTTTATGTTGTTATGTGAATGTGAACTTAAGTGGTTATTTGATGCTATGTTGTGATCGATCTCTAGAACGACCTCGCGTGACATTAACTGTAAAAAGCCGGGGTTACGTAATAGATCTATTGGTGTGACGTCCCACCTAACTTGACCGAGGATTGGCGTCGGGTGATCGTTAACCTAATTTTCAGGGTTGGATCATGCACCCCAATGTGCTCTATTTCATATTAGGGTTATTTTACTCGATTGCACTTAACTCATGGATCGTATACTTTTAATCTATGTTATATACTAAACCTATGATTACTCAGCAACTACTTGTAGTTGACTCGTATGTCGTACTTGTTGTAGGATTTGCTATTTGATATCGAGGCTCTCGTTGATGACACTTTAGGATGCATGTGGACTTAGTGAGACCTAAATCAATCAATTTGCTCTAATATTCTTTGTTGCATTGTATTTGGGTTATAATGTAAAGTTTGTATGTTAAGAAATGAGTTGATTAAGAATATCACAACATTTAATTAGTGTTATGTACATCTGGACAATCATCGCGTCCTAACATATTCCGCGGTTGGTTGGGGTGTGACAGATTGGTATCAGAGCCACATTTATAGGGATCTAGGTTATTAGAACTGGCTTGACCTAGACTTATGCCTTAGGTGTCCTGCATGAGTACCTCATGGGTTATATGCCTATATTTTTACTATTTCCATTACATGCTTCTTGATCTTCCTGTTTCAATCCTTTCCTCACTCTTTGATGTTTATCACACACTTATACACAAATCACTTGATGCTTCCTAGCCTCTTTCCGTAGAAATGGTGTCTTACGTACCATTTAGGAAATTTATTTTCTCTATTTCATAATCTTTTCGGAGTTAGGGTTTTAGTAGTAGACATGTAGTAACTGGAAGGGTGGAAGAACCAGTAGTCGGGATCTCTGTCAAGAAAAGAGTTGCGTATAAGTTCGAATTAACGGACCCGAACGCTCGTCGGGGACACCCCGAAAAGAGTGCCAAAACCTATTAGGTTAAAGCATGTCAAATACCGATAGAACCGTAAGTAAATCTAACTAGTCACGGTTGTAGTTTCCCAATCGGGATATGAGGGGCATTCTGATGTGCTTTTACAAAATGCTCGATTTCGTGTTTTACGCGTTATTATGTTTCTCGATGATTTATGACGATCTACGTTACACCACCTCACGGTTCACTAGTGTATATGTTTTCCACTTAAATCCTCGTGTTTAGAATTGATTATCAACTTGATTTCTCGTTTTATGAGTGTTAATGCAAAATCTGTGTGTCGTATGATGTATCTACACATTCTGTAACAATTGCTAGAGCGTTCTGAGTGAGTGATTGTATTTTGTATGGAAGAATAAGAGCCACCGAATGAGTGGCGAATGACCACCGAATGAGTCATTCGGTGGGCATTTCATTCGGTGGGAGCTCTGCTATAAATAGCAAGCTCATTCTCCGAATTTAGAACTTTTGCCAATTGAGTTTTCATCCGGTGAGTCTGTGTCTGTCCTAGTTCATGTGGTGATAATAAAACTCGACTTGTATTTACTGATTATGTCATATTCTAAGCTTGAAACACTGAACGATATCCGTCTGGACCAATCACAAGTTTTGGAGGTTCTTCAAATTCATTTTGCAAAAGTCACATTTTCCGACTTCTGATCTGATCAAATTGTTCTAAAGCAGTTTAATTCATTTTTGATAAAAGCAGTTTCTTCAAATTTGTAAAAATCAGAAACTTATGGTAAAAAATATGTTGCCAAATGAAAAGTTAGTTTCATTCACTGGTCATTCAGTTGTTATTTGTTGATCATTCGGCAATCTGTTTTTCTCGATTTGATCATTCGGTCTCATTCGGCAGTTGCTTTTTCTGAAATTTTTATTCACCAAATCAACTCATTTAGCGAATCAGTTTCATTCTCTAGTTTATTTCATTCGGCTGTTATAATTTTTTATTTTCTGAATTTTTCCTTTGGCAAATCAAATTTCATTCGCCAAGCTAGTTTCATTTGACCGTGTTATTTTTCATTCGGTCAAGATTTTAATTCGTTAGTTCAAGTTTGTTCATTCGGTAGTTATTGTTTCATTAAAGTTGAGGTGTGAAGGAAACGATCAATACAAGAAAAGTAAAAAAAAAGTTGTTAGTGAAAGAATTTGATAATTTCAAACATTATCCAGATAAGAACATTTCAGATATTGTTTCAAGATTTTTCTCATTTGGTTAGTGAAATGGAAATAGTTAATATAAAGAAAAAGGAAAAGAGTTGAAAGAAAAGATATTGGAGGCTTTGCCTAGCAAGCGGGAAAATTATATTCTTGTGCTGACACATGATAAGGAATTTTTTTCTTTAACATTTCACGAACTAACGAGAATGTTACAAGCCCGGGAGTTAGAGATGTTAACAACAAAAAATTCATCAACTACTCTGCAGAATCCTGAAACTTATTATGGTCAGAATGCGAATGCTAAAGCTAAAGCAAATCAGAGTTCTTCACCGACAACAACTTTTATGGCTGGAAATTTGTTTGGAAATAACAAAGCTGGTTCATCTAAGGGTTGTCATGTTAACATTCCGGTACAAGGAAATCAAAGTGCTTTTTTCGGTAAAGATATCGGAAGATTATATGGCATTGATTTCGGCACTAATCACATCTTACTATGGATTTGTTACTGGGAGTGTTCCAAATAATGATTTGATTGATGAAGATTATGATCAAATTGATCCTGATAATTTGGAATTAATGGATCAGAATTGGCAGTTTGCAATGTTGGTGCGTAGAACGAAGAATTTTCTGACGAAAACATGAATAAAAGATCTGAATAATGGTGGAAGGATTGGTTTTGATAAATCAAAGGTCAAATGTTCCAAATGCTATAAGTTTGGAGGTTTTGCACGTGAATGCAATTCATCAAAGATAGAAAATGGTTCAAATTTGAAAGATTCAAAAGTTAATTAAGAAACTGTACTAGTTAGTCAGTGTGATGAAGGATATGATTGGAGTAAGAAATTTGGTACTCAACCATATTTTTTGGCTACAATTAGATCAGTTGATGAGAAGCTACCAGATAGTGAATCTGAATCTAGTGGTGGATATGAATAGATGTGTGAATTATGTTTATAGAAAGACAAATGTCTTGATTAATTGGTTAAGGAGAATGGTTCATTGCTAGAAGAGTTGAAATTACGGAAGAAAAAGTTTGAAAACATGTCGGCAACACATGTTTCTTTTCAAAAAAAGATGTGTTGTATTGAAATGATAACTGAAAATTTTTAGAATGAGAAGGACACTTTGCTTTCGACAATTTCAAAATTAACTGATGAAAATAGTTTATTATCAAAAGATGTTGATAAATGGAAGAAAGAGGCAGATGATATGGCGGCAGTTTTTGATTATTTGTTTGTAAGAACAAAGTTTAAACTTGAAGGTCTTGAAAAGACTGTTTCTGATCTAAATGGCTAAATAATTAAGTTATCAAGAAGAAAATACGAAGCTGTTAAATGCCAAAACTGAATTGCTTCAGGAAAACAAGCTTTCGATAGCTAATGTTGGAATTCATAAGAATAATGAAGAAAATATTAGAAAGGGAATTGTTAGATGAGTTGGAAAACTTGAGGATGCAGAAAGATGAAACTAACAGAGCAGTAAGGAAGTTGATTGTTACTAAAATAGAACTTGTTGAAGCTCTTCAAAATATTTTTGAGTTGAAAATTAAAGTGATTGATGTCAATCGTAAGTTGAACAATGTCATAAATTCTCAATCATTCACAAGTTTTCTCTGCAAAGACGAAAATTTTCAAAAAGTGTTTGAGAAAACTGCTCCTCCTCCTGCTATTCCAACATAATATTCGAAGGATTTTAATGAAACCAAAGAGGAAGTTGGTGTTTATTATGAGTTTGTTGCTAAAAGATCAGAGGAAGTAGGTAGTCAGAAAGGGAAGAAGAAGAAGTTGAAGAAAGCTGGAAAGAAAATTGTTAATCAAGAGGCTGAACTTCCTAAGATGCCAAATTTTGTTCCTAGTTCTTCATCTTAAGAAGAAGAAAAGGCAGATTCATCAAAAGACAAGATTATTACTCATACAAATATTGATGAATCAATAGTTTATGAAAAAATTAATTTGAATGATGTTAAAACTGAATTTTCAAAATTTGCCAAAAATGGTCATGAAGCATCTGGTTATCAAGGTAAGAAATCTGAAAAACATGTTGGTTTGGGTTTCACACAACCAGAGATTAATGCAAGAAGGATTGATCGGAAACAGAAAATCAAATTGTTAAATCTGGCGAAGAAAGATTTGCTTAATGCTAAAATGGCTAAGCGAAAATATTGTATAAACTCAAAGGGTCTGAGTAGGTCTATTCAGACTTAGAGTTTCCTTTACATTTTGTGATGCTAACAAGTTTGCTCAGCTTTTTTCTGTTCAAAATGATCAATCCAAGAAGTGTAACTTCTCAAAATCACCTCGCGCTGATAAGAAGTCTCCAAAATTTTCTTTTTGTGGATCTAATTCAACTCCAAACAATGTTAGAGAAAGGAAGCTGAAGACAAGGATTTGCCATATATGTCGTTAAAGAGGACATCTTGCTCAAGATTGTCCTATAAACCTTGAACATTAGAAGCAGGAAGTTTGTTATTTTTCTGATACTTCTCTGAGTCCCACATCTCAATGCGTTCACAAGCTTAGGTCACAACATTTTGATTGTTATGATTCATTTGACTCTAATCTTGTTGATGAGAATGTGTAGGAAAACAGGACCAAATATTTCAGGGCCAATGACCTCCAAACATAAATCTGTAACTGTTGATAGCTCGACGGATAGTCAGATGTTCATTGATCATCCATCGTAAATTGTCCTTCAAAATTATTGCAAAAAGGTAAGAAACCATCTAGTGGTCTGCCTGCTGATTCGGTCAAGATTGTTAATCAAGTAGGCACCGTTATTGATAAGACCAAAATTCTAAAATTTGTTCCTAAGCATATTGCGAAGGACAAGGATGGTTCTTCCAAGGTTAGCCATGTTATTGACTAATCAAAAAGTGCTACACCACAGGTGATGTCGAAACCTAAGGTGGTTTCCAAGGGAAAAGAAAATGAAAACACTCTTCGACCTGCACCCACGGGCTCAGGTTAGTTTAAAAACTGATTGTTTTTTACTGATTTGTGCAGATTTTTTAAAGAAGACCTATTGGTAGCTGTGAAGTTGCTGATAGAGGAAAATCTGCTGATTTCAACTTAAATTCCAAAGATTTAAAATCTCAAACTGATTTTCAAATCTACAACTGATCTATCAAATGTCGATTAATTAATTTTCTTTCTTTACATTACGTTTATAGTTTTAGGGGGGGGGGGGGGGGAGAGTGAAACTTTAAAATACCAAAAATAGTGTTGTTATTTTGAAAAATGAAAAATCCAAAAATAGAGTTTTTCATTTTAGGGGGAGAAAGCCATGGCTTGGTGAATACATGCAAAATATATAAAGCCATGGTGAATACATGCAAAATATATAAAAATTGAGAAATTGGTTAAGTGGAAAATGATGGTACATTGGCTAACGTTTTTGACTCATGAATAGAGTTGATGAAAAAGTGATAAGACCATTGCTTGATGTGTAGGTAGGCTCGGCAAATTAGAAATTATACTGATGTGATATACATCAAATTCTAATGCTTGATCCAGTGGACAACATCTTGATGTGTATTTCAAGATATATCAAAAGACATGAGAAGGAAAAAATGAGAAGTCACTGTGTATACGTGTGTTCATTTTGCAAAGATTTAAACTTGTTTGATTTTTTTTATTTTCTTAAATGATCGGACTATCTCTACGTATCCACAAGGTCGACCTGATAGTTGTTCCTTTAAGGTTCAGCTTTATTTTCTTTGGTGTTTCGTATAATTCATTGGAATTTCTCTGCGTGTCCACAAGACCGACCTGATTGTTGTTGAATTATACAATTTGAACTTGTTTTATTTTTTCTTATTTTGTTAAATCAGAGGCCTTATCTGCGTATCAAAAGATCGACCTTAAGAAAGACGATTTAACATTCTTATTTCTTTTTGCATGGAACACAGTTGAGGGTATCATGAATACAAAACTCTATGTGAATTCACAAGTGTAATCACACGAGCAAAAGAAAAATATATGAATATGTCTTATAGTCTATGGTCCACTGGTCAAAGCAAATAAATAATACCTTAACATATCCATATATGATGAGAATGATTAGACCTTAGTTAATGATGGAAAAATTATACCTACAATCAACATGACTTATGTGCTTAATTAGTTGAAATTGAAGTGTAGTTCAGTGCGTTAAGATCAATATGATCTCGGATAATGATCTCTCTCAAACCAAAATAGAGTGTGTTTCTGTATTACAATTTCATTAAACTTTAGAAAATCAAAGAAGATTTTTCGTTTGTTTTAGCATAACTTCAGAAAATGCAAAAAGATTTTAGGTGTGTTCTGATTCAAAGTGTGTAAAAGTCAAAAAAATTTTGTTTTTGTTTTGTTTTCAATCTGATCGACACAAGATACTAAAAATTTCAAAAACATAAAACATCTTGGTTCTCCTAAGGAGATTTTTGCCTAAGATTAACTTATGTTGGATTTGAAAAATGGAAAACCGCACTTCTATCTTTCGAAGATGCAGGGTTAGAGATGTGACTCAAGCATGGTGAAAGGGGGGGGGGGGGTATATTAGATGCAACTGAAGATTTCATTTACAAGTGGTTCAGTGATATGGTCTTGTTCCAGCCTTGCGAACTCTACTGTAACTAGACTCAATTTTCAGAGTTGAAGATCATTACTCATTGACGATCAGTTGTTGAAGATTAAAGTCAATGTGTTGGAATAGAAAGAAAATATACATCACACGTGAAGGGGGAGTTTGTTAATTCATATTCTATGTGTCGTATGATGTATTTACATATTCTGTAACAATTTCTAGAGCGTTCTAAGTGAGTCATTGTATTTTGTATGGGAGAATGAGAGCCACCCAATGAGTAGCGAATGACCATCGAATGAGTCATTCGGTGGGCATTTCATTCGGTGGGAGCCCTTCTATAAATAGCAAGCTCATTCTCCGCATTTAGAACTTTTTCCAATTGAGTTTTCATTCAGTGAGTCTGTGTCTGTCCCAGTTCATTCGGTGATAATAAAACTCGACTTGTTTTAATAATTTTGTCATCTTCTAAGCTTGAAACACTAAACAAGATCCGTCCGGACCAATCACAATGAGTCGGTTATTTATTGATTTTCAATAATTCTCGGTATCCTATGATTTATTTTAATATACCATTTCATGATGCTCCGATTCGATTTGTTTCATTTTGTCATTTCCTGGTACTCCGATTCGATTTATTTCATTTTGACACCTCGTGATACTTAGATTCGGGTATTCTATATGATGTCTTCTCTTGGCTTTAAATTGGTCGTTCGCCATGTCTTGTCTCTTGATTGTTTTCTCCCTTTTCTCGGCTTAGGTCACATCAATAGTTGCAGTGACTGCAAAGTGACCCTCATTACACACCCAAATAAGGAGCCTTACCTTGGGTTTCATCCTTTTGTGCAAATCATGCAAGCATCCCCCCCCCCCCCATTAGATCGGGCTTGTTGGCTATGTCACAACTGTGGCCACTTCGACCATCTCGTGAGCACTTGTCACCCACCAGCTCGAGCTCAAACTCAAATTATCCAGCATGTGGCATCATCGCATGTTCAATTCGTAGTTGTTCAGTTGTCTGCTCTTGCTCTGTGTTGTTGTTATCATTGCATAGAACTCGGCCATCTCCCCTGTGCATGTTCCCCGTTAGCCACCGTTAACACCTAAGTCAACGATTGTGCTAACCGTGGAATCCTTTCTGGGTCTTTCAACCCGGATGCTATTTGAAGGACCCTATGCTGATGTCCATTTACCGTTTGGATTTTGTGATCTAAATCCATCATTTACCTTCCTTACGTTGGTGTTTAAAATAAAAAAAAACAAAAAAAAACCTTATCAGTCAATGTCTATCATGCCTTCATGTTCTAGGATATGTGTTGTAGTGTCCTTATATTTCAAATTGTTCCCCCTCTCATGCCATTTGTAACATCATGTGTATTTTGGGTGAGTTCTCGTTGGTAGGTTCATAGGTTTCCAAGTTGCATGGTCATACGATTACATGCATACGTGGAAACAAATGGGCACATTAGCGGGTCTACGAGCGTATCAGCACATGATGATCCATTTAAACGTGTTTGGTTTTAAGCTTGCTCGTGTATTTTTAAGGGATGTGTGTCTAGCAGTCTACTTGTTTGGAAAAATTACAAGTTTGCAAGTCCACATACGGGATTACATGAGTACGAGCTTACGACTTTACGACCACTCGAGTAGATAACTCTACGCGCGTACCGATTTCAAAAAGTCTTCGCTCAAATTTTATTTTTATGATCCCTGAGTTATGTTTGCACTGCGACATAACTCATTGACTTTCGTGCCTCTACGTTATTCACCGTTGGCACCTCCAAACCTTTTTCCTCTCATGCATCTCAGCATCGTTACCACAGTTATTGCTAAAATTGTGCGCTACATGAAAAATCATTCGTACACTGCTCGGGACGATCAGGTCCCGGTAATCCTTGACGTTAAACCAGTATGCGGGCTCAAGCTTATACCTTGCATCAAGCCCATAATTACTTGATTATGGAGCACGTGCATTCTAGGTCCAGATTCTGGGAGTCGAAAGAAAGGGGAGTCAAAGACATCCTAGTCGCCATGGACTACCATGAAAAGTTTTCCTGACAATGCAACGGGTCTTACCTCCGTTCACCAAATCAACTTCCACCCCGGTCTTGTACCCTGAGCGACTCCAGTTACACATCACCTTATCGTCTCACCGCTCTTAGGAAACCTATGATCTATTAACCTCCATGCTTGGAGTCCCTTACCTCCTTACTTTAACCCTGAGAACCGTTCACTTTTCGCGAGATCGATTCTCACTTTTGGGTTACCTTTCCTTTCATGGTGATGCTCCCAAATCGTACTTAATAAGTGGTATGGAAACTTGGGCTCCATATGATATAAATGATCGTTACTCAAATGCATAATTTTCATTGGTTCTGATTTACTTGGTTTAGTGGATTCTTTGTAGGCTCCATTTCCAGTCTCCAAATTCGTGATCGCCTTCATTGGTGATATGCGAATTTACTCATGATTCGCCCTTGGTTTGTAAAATCTGGATCTCATTTATCGAACCAACGAATTCTGGGAAGAAGTTTGCTGCTCAACCTCATGACCCTATTATTGTCAATGCAATAGTCAGATCATGAAGTAGATTATCGCCATCTAATGCCCGGATTCGTTTTGGGTGATTTCAGCACTTGGTTTGTGACTCTGAACAGGTGCTTAGATTCCGTCATTTAGGCACGATGTTGATCTTTGGTTTTAGCTCCTTGTTGACGTGTGACCCTAATTTTGTTCGATTACGGATCAGTCGTTAATTACCCTATTTTTTGTTTGACGTTTGTTATTCAATTATTGGTCTATTCTATCTATGCATCATTTCTTGTATCATGCAACTCTTAATCTATGGTTTCATTTGTACGATTCTATGTGTGTTTGCTATTGGTGATACTCATTATTCGATTTATTTTCATCTCATGCTTTTCGATTTGGATTCATGTATTTCAAGTCATGTTATTCGATTCATGTTTTCGCATTCATGTACTTCGAGTCATGTTATTCAATTCATGTTATCGGGTTCATGTATTTCGAGTCATGTTATTCAATTCATGTTATCAGATTCATGTACTTCAAGTCGTGTTATTCGATTCATGTTATCGAATTTATGTATTTCGAGTCATGCTTTTCGGTTCATGTTATCGGGCTCATGTATTTCAAGTCCTGCTATTCGCTTCATGTTATTGGGCTCATGCATTCCGAGTTATGCTATTCGGTACATATCATCGGATACAAGAACTCTGAGGCATGCTATTCGATTCATGATATCAATACAGGTATCTCGAAACATGCTGTCTGGTTCATGTTACCGATATATGTATTTCGAGACATGTTGTTTGGTTCATGTTATCAGATTCATGCATTTCGAATCATGTTATCCGATTCATGTCATCGAATTCATATACCACGAATCACATGGTTCATTCCTGGTCAGCGGATTCATGTTGTTCAGAAATGTACTGTTCGATTCATGCTAGTCGTGACTCCCGAACGAGTGCTAATCGCCTCATGGCATCCAATGCGTGGTTTTCCATTCGATTCGTGGTAATCAATTATGTTTGGTATCAATTATTTTGTTGAATGAAGCCTATTTGTGCTCATCGCTTGGAATTACGGTTATATATCGTTAATTCGGGCATTGATCATTGCTCCACTCTTGCTAAACCATGGACTCATATATACTTCTACCAGCGATTGTGTGTGATCCTAGCTTAGCATATGATCGATATTGGTTGTGGGTATAGGTCTTGGGTTTTAGCGAGTGCTAATTCGGATTCTGTCCAAGTATCGTGTCTTGCAAGGTAAACTGGATGTGGGTCGCTACCCATCTAGTTCACCAGATCTTGACTCTTTATCTGGATGAGAAGTCCAAAACTCCAGATCTTGTATTATCAATGGTTATTTTGGTTTATCTTGTGTGATGATCTATGTGAATCTATGTTATATGGGATTTTGAGGTATATATGTTGCACACGTTACTCACCTGTGGCTCCTGACCCCCAATCTCTGTAACACCCACATCAATAAATACCCATATATTTTCACAACGGAATTTTCACGCCATTTTATTGATAAACATATCATCCATCATAGGGACAGAAGAACCATAATCGATAACAAAACCAAACAATGTTTATAAATACATATACACAAACATATTTACACACATGATCACTAGTCTAGAAATCTCAACCACTCTCAATTCCAACTCTCAACATTATCTATCTTTCACCACCCAAGCCCAATAGCTCAAACTTAAGCCCATTAAGCATATGGTAAGCCCAACTAAACACTTGTGGGCCACAAGGCCCAATAAGTGAACTAAGGACTGCAAAGCCCATTAGATTGACCTGCTTACTATAAATGGGCCGTATAAGACCAATAACCCCAAATAGAGTTTATAGGTCACCAAGTCCCAATAAAACTCTACACTTGGGCCAAAAACTTACACATAAGTGTTTGGGCCTCCACCAATACCCACAAGGGCCATATTTAAATAACTAACCATGAGGGCCCAATCCCTTTGGACCGGTTAGGATTAATAAGCCCAATAAATGGTTAATGAACCAACAAGCCCACATGCTGATCCACTTAACGTATGTGGGACGTCCAAGCCCATGTAGTAACATAGGATAAATAGGAAAAGCTCACTATGAAGGCCCATATTAGTAAGCCTAACCTATACTTCAAGCCCAATACACAAGCCTACATCCTTTTGTCTTATTCCCTTTTGTGTTTTCATCCTTTTGTCTTATATGACTTGATCCAATGGTCCACATTGATTTGATCAAATGGCCTAGATCACATGCAAGATCAATGGCCAAGATCAATCATTCTCTCTCCTAATCTAATGTTACACATCTACCCACCAATCACAACCCATGCATACTTTCACCTTCCCATTTGTCACACATTTCCACATACACTCATTGGCCAACCAATCATGACTCATACAAGATTATCCTCTCCTATTGGTCACACACCAACCCAAGTGTAAATATAGGATATTTGAGGGACTAGAAGTGTAAATATTTCCATCCACATGATCCAATAGGATCTCATGCATGGGAATCACCCAATGCATGAGGTTGCTTCTAAATCTTTCCATGATCATCCCTCACACACTCCAACCGAAAACCACCCATCCCACGGTATACCACCAACGGTTTTAAGCCCATGGTATTTCCTCTCCTCCTCTATATATAAGCAAACCATTACCTCCTCCATTTCTCCACATCTTCCACTCACTCTCTCTCTCAAAACCCTCTCCAACCGGCCACTCTATCACTCTCACCACACCTTTCTCTTTCGGATCGCACACAACCACTTAACCACCATAACACCACCACTCTACCATCACCCCTACACCACCACTCATGCATGCACTCCACACCACTGTGCATGCAACCTAAGGTCCTTGGTCATTACTGCCAACCCAACAAACATATCCACAACCATCCATGGATCATGCATTATCCATCTCCATATCTTTCTTCGTGGCACCTCCATCCCTCTCTTCATGCAAGCGAAGGCAACTCGAGGTCCCGACATCAAGCTCATAGTCACCAACATCATGCAACACCTAGAGGTATAACCTTTCATTCGTTCCTCTTCCCATTAAATCATACACCTAAACTCATTGTTTGCTACTCCTTCTAATCCGGTTGAGATCTAAATAAATCACACACATGCACACTAACACACTAATATAAACACACATGCATACACTCTAATCCATATATGATCTATATTTATGTGAATATGTATGTTCTAAACTTGCATGCAACTAGTAAAGACTAGCCACAAACCCGTAACATATGCAAACATATCACAATCTCATTATCAATTCCTTAATAATAAGTAGATTACCACTAGTTAATAATCTTGATGTAATCGGGCTAGGCATAACACTCCAAACCTGTAGATATATATATATATATATATATATATATATATATATATATAGATAGATAGATGGATATACATGCATACACATATTTCACCTCAACATGTAATCTAAACTATATTAACTAGTAACTTGATTCCTTATAAATCGGGTTAGACATATGATCACCACCACAATCTATGTACATATAAGCATACTCACATATATAAATCTCATTATCTTGTATAACAATGTGTAATAGAATTCCCTTAGTTGTAACATTAATCTAAGCCGGATAGTTATGGAAATTCGGTTAAAATAAGTTAAACGAGTACTATAGGCCCAATAGGTCAACTGGAACAGACCGAGAACCCAGCTAACCTTTGAGTCGGGTCGGACCAGTTAGGTTAGTAGCATGACGAATCGGGTCAGAGCACAACATTATTCATGACATTATTTTATTCATGACATTATTTCACGTCGACAAAAGTAATCTAGATGTTTGTTTAGATTTAAAACGTCAAAATTCAACACAATTAATGTTCGTGTCAAACAAAATTCATTTTAGTCAATTCAATAACATCAAAGTGTACATTTTAATCATCATAACATCAAGACATTTGACAATCCAATTCTGTCTGTTTGAACAAAACACGATGCTTATTTTTATCCATTTTATATTTTTATAAAATTCTTCCGAATACGCGTCAAAACTCAAGTTTTTTCGTTTATCGTTTTGATTCAAATGAAGTGTCGTTGGACTCGTTGGACTGACCCGGACTCACCCCCATTGGACCTGAGACCCGATTCGGCCCGATAAGCCCGGTGGGCCTTCCGGCCCAAGCTCTTTCTTTTTTTCCTTTCCGGCCTATTTCTGGCCCGATCCGGCCGAGGGCCATCGACCCGTTGCTTTTTCTTTCCTCCCGGACCACACCCTTTCGGCCTGATTTCCTTTTCTTCGGCCCAGCCCGGCCCAACTTCCTTCCCCTCTTCCTTTTTCCTTCTCAGCCCAACCCGAGTTCGATCTCTACCATCACTATATTTTTTTTCTTTCTTTCCTTCCTTTTTTTTTCTGGTTACTTCCTCTTTTCCTTGTCCAATCCCAACCAAATTCTCCCAACTATCTCTCAACTAGATTGAGGTGCTACATATCAATTCAACACATGCCTAATTCTCATGTTCCCTAGATTCCAAACAATATTTAAAGGATATTGGTTATAACCATTCACTAATGACAAACTTTGTCACCTTGAGGTTAAGCATGTGGGATTGATATGTGACACTTTTGTCTCCATAGTACAAGCAAGCGTAGGAACCTAAGGCTAATGACTAATGTGCTATTCTTTCACTCTCTTTTGGCTTCCCAAACCGGTTTTTGACACCCCAAAACCACCATCATTTGGTCATCTATAAGCTAAAGAGTTCAAGTGGTGCACTAGTGGTCCAAGCCCTCTTCCAAGCCTCCTCTTTTTCTCCTTCTTTTACTCGGACCCGAGCCCCCTTCGGTTCACATAAAACCAAACCAAACACCCCTCTTAGCCACCCACCTATATACTTGAATGCATTCAAACACTTAGTCACATTTCAAGAAACACACAACACCCATTATGTCTATTCTCTCTCTTGCTCTCAGCCAAAATCAAACCACCACCACCATCATCAATCTTCACCACCTAGCACTCAACCTAAGTTTCTAAGCACTTCTCTTATTAAGGTAATTCATCCCTCTTACTCTACTTTCTTTCTTTCTAATCATCCATTTATTCATCCTAATCTCTTATTTGTTTCATCATGTTCATGAATCATCCTTTCATTCTTTCATCATCATCCCCTTAAATCAAGATCAATGGTGGGTTAGGAGCTTAACCAGAAGCTAAAATCAACACCCATCAAAGTCATAACCGATCCGGATAAAGCTTAAGTCAGAATCATTCACTCCTTGTGTTTTATCTTTTGATTTTGTTCATAAACTTTGTCACATAATCCATGTTCATACAAGTTCTTGATGTTAATTCTTGATGATTAACTAACAAAACCATGTTGTTAGTTACTATATGCTCACTTTGATGGAATTAGATTATGGTTACAGTTGTGGTTTTTGAAAAATGATTGTTATTATGATTATGTCTTAACATAAATAAAATTATGTTATGAGAATACTATAAAAATCACTAAAGACCATGTACATCTAAATATACTAGTGTGTATGTTTAAGTGAAAAAGGTTATGTTAATTAGCCTCAAAATATATTTTTACAAAATAAATGCATATTGCTAAGACTTGATAAACATGACATCCATAATGTGTGTCATAAAATATATGTGTTGTAAAAATCCATATAAAATTTCATAAAGTATCATTTGTTTAGTATTTTGACAAAATAAAATAATGATAGTCATTTTATAAAACATAAAATGCTCTTTTGTTAAAAGAAATACTAAGCATGAAAACATATTTCGATAAATGATTTTATGACTTAAAAATCATAAGTTGTGGATTTTTAATGAAAATAAATATATGACTAAAGTTATGATGTGTTGAGACCTATAAAATGTGTGTTATTAAGTTACCAAATCAGTTTTCAAAGTCACATTTAAACCCGAACCATTAAAAGTTCAAAAACGGAATATTCGAAACCCGTAACGTGACTTTTCGAACTAAAATATTTACTATTTTTGAACAAAATAAGATTCTGGTCCAGAACCTTAAACAGAATCATTTTCATATATAAAAATGTTTCATGAAGTTTAAAAATGGAAAATAATATTTCAGAAGCGAACCGGACAAAAACTGTGACTTTCAGTAACGCAAAAACCTCAATCTTTGCAAGATAAGCCACTAACGACACACTTGGTAACTTAAAACCATCAACCACATCAAAACAGGTCCATAAATGTTTTCTAAGGGTTTAGGAAACTCAAAACATCATAAAACATGCAGGTCATAGTGGTTAAATTGGTGAAACCAACTCACTACCGGACAAACCAACGTTCAAACTTTACAAAATATAACTTCTTATATTTTGAAATCATTATTTCATAAAAATAGATATATTTTTATGTGTCAAATGATTTTTCATAAAAACGCAACTAATACCGTGTGTTGATGCGCGGTAGAAAACGCGTGTTCGTACCTTAAATAAATGAAAGTATTTATTTATATTTTCAAGGGGTTCAAAACCCTTCCAGATATTTAATAACAATAAATATTTATACTGTTCGTGTCACGCATGCAAATAAGTATATAATTCAATATAATATTTTCTATACGCAAAAAAACAAATATTATTTATTCAAATAAATAATTATTTTCATAACTTTATATTATTTGTTTTCCAAAAAATAATAATTCAAGATTTCCATCAATGTCATCGGGTAATTTCTGTCAAGACTTAGCATCGAACATTGGGTGACGTATTCACTAATCCCAATTTAGCCAACCCCTAAGACGTCTTAATATTATATTGTAGACACTTGCTAGGCTACTTCATTCAATTCATATCTGTCAGTCCATCTTCATATCAAGTGAGTTTCACGGTCCCTTTTACTTTCCTGTTTTCAAATTATTGGGGAGAATTCAATGAATGCCTTTTAACTTCATTTTGTCCAATATTATGATTACTGTAAGACGTACTGATTGCATGTTCTTTTGATAAACCCCAATATGTGAATTCATGTTGATTCATGTTATATGCCTAAATTCCCACTATTAATTGAATTTGATTAGTTCATTCGAAACGATAGCTTGTGAATAGATCTATTTGGGTTGACGACCCTGCCCTGACTTGGTCGCTCCAGTCCTGACTCCACGGATATAGTCAAGGGGTACATTAGTTATTCTGGTCATTCGGTGTACATGGGGTTGGACACTAGGAGTGGGTAAACAGTTAGTTTTGAATTCAAGGTTCATGATTGACTTTTACAACATCAGAGTCAACAAAAATAATATCATGACGACCAAACATTTCAAACATTGTTTCAGACACTAATTCAAACACTGTTCAAACATTTTCATGTGTCATCAAACCTGTAAACTCACCAACAATTCTGTTGACTTTTTAAATTTCTTGAATTCTCAGGTGATTAAGGATGCAATTCAATGTGTTTCTGCATATATCCTGCTTGTCTCATATCATGGTCTGCCTGCTTCATGTTCATTCATTCTTTTGGAGATTTAGTAACTTTACACCTTAGGGTTGTCATGTTTTAAAAATCTCATAACGTTGTCTTTGAAACTTAACATGTACTTCCACTACTATTTTCCGCTGCCACTATTTTAAATATTTAAATAAATGTTTAAGACTTATGTTTTCGAAAGACAAATGACTTTTCTAAACGTTCACTTAAATGTCAATCATTCATAACCATGACCATGATGCCAAATCAGTCACATGCCCACATTTAGCTAATCTCGGGGTGTGACAGACGTGGTATCAGAGCCATGGTTATAGTATAGTGAATTAGGATGCATCGGTCTACACCTAGTCTATAACCTAAGCTCTGCATCATTCATTCGTGTGTGTGCATTCATGCATTGCCTTGTATGTGTGCTAACCCGCAAACTGTTATGCCTTACTGTCTAAGATAATTGCCTAATATATTATTATATATTATTGTTATAACTTGGAATCGTCACATCATGGCAAACAAGGAGATTATCGTGATACCATCAGACTCTGAGCCAGAGCCCAATTACGCACCATCTTCATCTGACTATGTACCTGGTTCACCGGAGTATACATCGTAGACTCCTGCCCCAGAGACCGCACCAGTTCAGGAGCACTCGCCTCGTCTACCTTCGCCCAGGAGCATGTAGGATCCTATCACGTCTGACGACGAGATCAATGATGAACCCATTGAGCCTGTTCCTGCTACATTCTTCCTTCTTCTAGCTATTATGTCTGTTCCTGACCCCATTGTTTCCATTCCTAACATTCCTGAGCCTATTCCGTCTGTCCATGTTGTTGACCATTCTTCTTCCGACCCGGAACCGTCTCACTATTCGTACCGTTTCGGTCCAGTAGGTCCTAGCTTAAGTTCACACCAAGGACGTCTGTTATTTGTCGTCGTCCCGTGACTTCAACCTCTGTTGACGAGCCTGCCCAAAAGGGCAGTGCATATCTAATCCATCGGTTGTTCCTTCCATACACGAGGTCGGAGAGTCTTTCGCCTCTGTTGGTGCTCGCACTTCCACTATTCTGGATACCATTCTCGTTCATCTGCCTGATCTTGTTTCGATTCAGTCTCACTTGTCTGGTTACGATGAAGCCATTCGTCGTGTCCTTTCCGAGCTTCGTTATTTGTTGGCTTATGATACTATTCAGACTCTCGAGTTACGACTTTATGCGATCGAGGATCAATCTACTGCTCATGGCTATGCTATGGATTCATTGCACGCTAACATGACTGATGTCTTCGGTGTTGTCACTACCTCTATGCTAACGATGGAGTCTTTGAGAGACGTCTCACCATTCTGCTGTTCACCGATGAACAACCGAGCTCCCTCGCCTCCACCTGCTGTCTTCGGTGTTGTCACCATTCTGCTGTTCACCGATGCTATAGCCACTAATGAAGATGCCCGTGCCGTTGGAGGACACCACGAGGGTTCTCCTAGTGGTAAGATCGCCCCGATAAATGTTGAAAACCCGAGAAAATAATTACCAAGAATTGTTTTCAAGGTTATGTCTAACATTTCAGTTGCCCGAGAATGCACTACAAGGAATCTATGAACTGTAAGTGCATCAACTTCAAGGGTACTAAGGGTGCCATAGGTCTCATTCGTTGGTTTAATAAGACCAAATCCGTTGTTCACATCAACAATTTCCCTGATCATTCCAAGGTTAAGTTTGCCACCTGTACCTTCATTGATGCTCTCATTTGGTGGAATTCACATGCTGAATCTGTTGGAACTGATCTAACCTATGCTATGCCATGGGATGAGTTTAAGCAGTTTTTTTAAGAAATGAGTATTTCCCACAAAAAGAACTTCAACGACTGGAAGTTGAGTTTTGGGACTTACAATGAACAGATCTGACATTGCTGGCTACACTAAGCATTTTCATGAACTCGCCCATCTCTGTCCTACAATGGTGACACCATTATACAAGAAAATCCGAGCGTTATGTTTAGCGATTGACACCCAATATCCAAGGGAATGTGATGTCTTCCAACCCAACCTTTCTGCAAAGCGTCGTTCGTCTGGCACATAGTCTGATTTACCAGGCTACACGCCAAGAAAGAAATTCGACCGTAAACGAAAGCACGATCATCATAGCAAGAAGAATTCTGAGAAGCGACCGTGAAGCAACCTGAAAAAGGCCTTGAACCAGTCAAGAATTTTGTTGCCTTTGCTTCTGTCCAAGAAACAAAGAAATCTGGCTACACAGGGAACCTGCCACTGTGTTCAAAATGTAACTTTCACCATGTTTGCAGTAACGTGTACTGCAACAACTGCAAGACGAAAGGTCACATGGCTAGAGACTGCCCTTTCCAGAACCTGTTACGGTTATGGAGCCGTTGGACCCATGAAGAATCAATTCCAAAGAAAAATCAAACTACAAGAACTTCCCGTGGAAGAACCTTTGTGATGAACAACGGAGAAGCCGGACAGGATCCAAACACTGTCGCTGGTACGTTCATCTTTAACGATTATTATGCCTTTGTTTTGTTTGATATTGGAGCCGAGAAAAGCTTTGTGTCCATTGATTTTTGCCTTTAAAATCACCCCAAGTGCGTTAGACACTAAGTACTCCGAAGAACTGGCAGATGGTAGTTTAATCAAAACCGACAAGGTTTACCAAAAATTGCTCTTTGCGTCTTTCCGATCATTCATTTAGCATTGACTTGTGGCCTGTTGACTTGGGAAGTTATGACATCGTAATTGGCATGGATTGGTTGTCAAAGAACCGTGCAGAAATTGTTTGTCATCACAGGCAAGTCAAAATCCCATTTGAAAGAGATAAAGCTCTAGCCATCCAAGATGAAAGGGAATGGAGCCAAGCTGGATACCATACCTGGTATGAAGGCTCGTAGATATCTTCGTAAGGGATGTCATGCCATCTTGGCACACGTCGCCAAGAAGGAATAAAAAGGAGAAGTTACTAAAGGATGTTCGCATTGCCCGTGAAATTTCTGAAGTATTCCCTGAAGATATGCCAGGCCTGCTGCCGGCAAGGTAAGTAGAGTTCCGAGTCGATCTTGTTCCAGGTGCTGCCCCTGTAGCCTATTCTCCCTATCGCCTTACCCCCTGCAATGTAGGAATTATCCAATCATTTGCAAGAATTATTGGATAAAGGATTCGTTCGACCCAGTTGCTCCCCTGGGGTTCTCCTGTTCTTTTCGTTAAAAAGAAAGATAGATCTTTTTGCATGTGTATCGACTATCGTGAGCTGAACAAGTTGGCTGTAAAGAACCGTTACCCGCTTTCAAGGATCACTCTATTATTCAAAGATTAATATGCGGCCGGTTATCATCAGTTGAGAGTTCGTGGAGAACACATTGTGAAGATTGCTTTCAGAATTCGTCATAGTCACTATGAGTTTTTAGAGATGCCGTTTGGCTTGACGGACGCACCAGCCATATTCATAGACTTGGTGAATTAAGTGTGTAAGCCATACTTGGACAATTTTGTTATTGTGTTCATCGATGATATCTTGATCCACTCCATCTAAAATTCATCAATACTTAGGTCTTGCCGGTTGCTATCAAAGGTTTATCGAAAACTTTTCAATGATAGCTCAACCGTTGACTGCTTTCACCCTAAGAGACAAGAAGTTGTCTTGGATTCTAAAGTTGGGTCTGCCTTTCAATGGTTAAAGCAGAAGTTGCATAATGCACCAATTCTGTCCCTTTCCTGAAGGAACGAATGATTTCGTAGTAAACTACAACGCATCCCGCTAAGGCTTCGGATGTGTGCTTATGCAATGAGATAAAGTCATCAACTCTGTCTCCTGTGAATTAAAACCTCATAAAAGGAATTACTTGACTCACAATCTTGAACTCGGAGCTGTTGTTTTTGCTCTAAAGATCTAGAGACATTACCTTTATGGTACAAAGTGTACGATATACATTGACCGCAAAAGTCTTTAGCACATATTCAATTAAAAAGAGCATAACATGAGACAACGTCGTTGGGTAGAACTACACAGCGATTATGATTGTGAAATCTGTTACCATCCCGGTAAAGCAAATGTAGTCGCCGACACATTAAGCAGGAAGGATTGAGTAAAACCTCTTCGTGTTCATGCCTTTGGACTAACCATCCAATCTAACCTCACCTTCCTTAGTCAAAAAGCCTAACGTTGCACTCTACTCCAAGGACAAACTCTGGATGCCACATTTTGGTTCTGTAAAGAAATTGGTCCTAGATTAAGCCCATAGGTCTAGGTATTCTATTCATCCCGGTCCTGATAAGAGGGATTATGGTTTGAAAGAGTTGTATTGGTGGCCTAACATGAAGGCTGAAATTACCACATACGTTGGTAAGTGTCTGACTTATGCAATAGTGAAAGCCGAATACGAAAAGCCCTCTGGTTTACTCCTTCAACCTAAAATCCCATAATGGAAATGAGAAGAACTCTCCATGGATTTCATTACCAAATTTCCAAGGACCCAATCCAAAAACAATGCGATTTTGTAAGAGCATGTTCCTGGTGTGGTCGTTACTGTGCGAATATTTGTCTAGATTGTAAACTAGGCTAGACTGCCACCAGCGGACCAGTGGCAGACCAGATGGTCCGCCGGACCATCTGGTACGTTGGTTAGTTGGTCCGCTGGGCAGGTTGCCTATAAATAGGTGAAGTCTAGATTTCAATGTTAGATTTCTGGTCATTTGTATTTATGTTGAGAGGAGAGGTCTGTCCAACCTCTCCCGAGCTTCAATGATGTAAACTCCTTTGGTGTAATCATTCGACACAATAAATGATTAGATTTCTCCGTCTCTATCATTCTATGATCTGGAAACGATCTGTATATGGTTTTTCAACTGGTATCAGAGCAGTTGGCTCAATTTCCAGATCTTGTTTTAGTTTTTGTTCGTTTTTGAGACGTTAAATGGCTGATTAGGTATGATTCAGTGTCGTTTTGCTTGATTTTTATTCAAACGAACCTTCCTGAGTCATTTTCGCTCCTAACAGTGGTGTTTGATTAAAGAAATTCGACAACAGTTTGAATCTGGAGTGAAATTGAAGAATTTTGCGTTTTTGATGTCTGGTCCGCGGATGGTCCGCAGCTCGTCCGCCAGGCAATCTTCAACCGGTGGACCAATTGATTCGTCCGCCGGACAAGATGGCCAGGAAGACAATCTTCAACGTGGTCCGGAGCAGTTATTTTCTGGTCCGCGACGGTTACGCCGTACCAATTCTGGTCCGCCATACCAAATGGTCCGCCGAACCAAATTTGGTCCGCTGATTGATGGTCCGCCGAAGCAGATGATACGCTGGAGCTTATGGTCCGCCGCAGATTTTCGGATGCATTTTTCTGGTCCGCGACGGTTACGCCGTACCAGCCAGGGGCTCTGCCCCTAGGACCCCGCCAGGGGCTGCCGCCCCTTGGACCCCGCTTCTCGGGGGCGCTGCCCCCGAACCCCCGTTAATCAGTAATCAACATCTGGGGGTTGTTTTCGGGTATGGGGAGAGGTCATGGGAGTTTCAAAGAACAAATCAGTTATCGGGTTTACCCTTGATTCGATAGCTGTGGGTTATTATGATTGAAGATTTACCAGATTCCGATGCTTATCAAGAATTAGTCGTCGAATTTCTGAAAAAGATGTTTGTGGGTATTCATTGTTCGTGATGATGGACAGAGATTCATGAACACTTGTTTCTGATGATGGACAGAGATTCAGAGACATGGATATGATTACTTACAAAACTAAAGATATAACGTGATTCCATTGCAAGCTACCTGGAAGAACATATTGCTTGCTGGGTTGGAATCAGGAATTGAATATGTCACATGTTTAGGGGGAAAATTGAGACCCTTGAAAATTTTAAAGAGATTTATCTGTTGGAAACGGAAAATGTGAATATTCAAAGCAATCAGTTCAGGGATGATCATGATTTGAGATCTTCATGAATTGGTAGTGTGTTCTAATGTTTGTGCGAACGGATGTGTTCAAAGTTTTTTGGTTATAGCTTGGAACTCTCTGTCATATGCCCGATACTTTCTTGAGTTGTGAAAAAGACTTGGTGAAGTTCCAGTCTGCGACGAGATATGCGTTTACCGGAGTAATATATTGGGGGAGACTTAATGCTGAGGGGGAATTTCTGTGATTGAAGATTTTGAAGGTATTGGTTTTCATAAAGATTAGAGCATGTTACAAATTTCTGAAGATTAAAGATTTTTGAAAAATGCGGTGATGTTCGGGTGTCTTTACAATTTCCGGAAACGACTTATGAAGTGAACTAATATCATATATGCCGGTTCCAATTGGATGTGCTGTGCTTGAAGCTAGGGGGAACTTTATTGGTTGTGGAGATTGTACAAGATTCGAACTGTTTCCTGCAAACCTGAAGGTTCAGTCCAAGGGGAGTTTGCTGAAGTTCAAGATTTCAAGATGTAGCAAACTGACTGATGACGATTGCTGGAAAATGAAGACCTACATTCGACAGTAACGTCCAAGGGGGAATCTGTAAGAGCATGTTCCTGGTGTGGTCGTTACTGTGCGAATATTTGTCTAGATTGTAAACTAGGCTAGACTGCCACCAGCGGACCAGTGGCGGACCAGATGGTCCGCCGGACCATCTGGTACGTTGGTTAGTTGGTCCGCTGGGCAGGTTGCCTATAAATAGGTGAAGTCTAGATTTCAATGTTAGATTTCTGGTCATTTGTATTTGTGTTGAGAGGAGAGGTTTGTCCAACCTCTCCCGAGCTTCAACGATGTAAACTCCTTTGGTGTAATCATTCGACACAATAAATGATTAGATTTCTCAGTCTCTATCATTCTATGATCTATAAACGATCCTTTTATGGTTTTTCAGATTTGGATAATCGTAGACCACTTGACTAAGTCTGCTCACTTCCTACATATCCAGGAATTCTATACCACCGAGCAACTTGCCAAAATCTACATGAAAGAAATGGTATCTTGCCACGAAGTACCTGCTTCTATCATCTCTGATCGAGATATTCTTTTTAGATTTTGGAAATCTCTTGAGAAAGCTTTGGGTACTCGTATCGACATGAGTACAACCTATCATCCACAAACGGATGGTCAAAGCGAGAGAATGATTCAAACCCTTCAGGACACGTTTTGTGCCTGTGTGATTGATTTTGGTAATGGTTTGGATGACCATCTACCTTTAGCTGAGCTTTCTTATAGCAACAACTATCACACTAAAACTCAAAGCCACATTCCTGTCACTAATGTGATCTGGAACTTTCGAGATGCTAGTAGGAATCTGACCGATAGCTAATTAGCCCAAGCTATCTCATGAGCTTAACAGTGTCCCCGACACTTTCCATGTTCTGACAAGAGCTGAAAACTCAGAATAGGTGAAACCTAGGCTGATCATGCAAGACAAATCACAATTGTGGGTGCACACATAATTGTAATCTGAACTGCATGAAACTCCTAGTGGAACTTATTGCGTGAGTGATTATGCCTAGCCTAGAACTTCTAATTCAGAATCCCATGCATCTAAATGACTAACGTTCATCTTTATGAAGAACTATTGTAGATGCCTACCAACTCCACTTCATTCGTATACCCGTGGCAATCCTTGGATCACGCGATCCTTGAAAGGTGTTATCCGCTTGGAAAAGCGTAGTAAGTTAAATCCTCGCTACATTGGTCTCTTTGAAATCATTGAAGAGATTGGACCAATAGCATAACATCTTCAGTTGCCGCCTGAACTTAGAAAAGTTCACGATGCATTTCATGTTAGAAACTTGAAAAAGTGTCGGTCTGACAAATCTCCTGTCATTCCTTTGGACAAGATTGAGATTGACGATCGTCTTCATTTCATCGAGACTCCTACTAAAATCTGCGACCGTGAGGTTAAGCGATTAAAGCAAACTCAGAATCCTATTGTGGAAGTTCGTTGGACTCACGTCAAGGTCCTGAATACACATGGGGACGAGAAGATCAAATGCGTTAAAAGTATCTGCATCTCTTTGCCAATGATGCCAACTCCGGTGTTCAAGACTAAATTCGGGATGAAATTTCTCTAACCGGGGGAGGATGTGACAACCCGTATATTCCAGGTTAACTTTAATATTATATTAACGTGCAATTATCTGATTATCTATGTGCATTAGGCTTAATTTATTCAAATTTGATGAACTTGCATGCCAACATAGTCAAACTAGGTCTGACAACCATACCCGCACTGGAAATCATTCACTAAGTTCTACGTTCGTTCAAACCGGAACTTTGTGGAATTTCAATAATAAGAAATATAAAATATTCATTTTATATTTTCATAACATTACGTTACGTCGTAACGTGTTCAAAACAAGTTGTTTATTCGAACGAAAGATTCATTTCAAACCAAAAGCTTGATCGTTAAACTTATTCATTTTAATCAAGACATTATTTCACGTCGACAAAAGTAATCTAGATGTTCGTTTAGATTTAAAACATCAAAATTCAAAACAGTTAATGTTCGTGTCGAACAAAATTCACTTTAGTCAATTCAATAACATCAAAGTGTACATTTAAATCATCAAAACATCAATACATGTGACAATCCAATTATGTCTGTTCGAACAAAACACGATGCTTATTTTTATCCGTTTTATATTTTTATAAAATTCTTCCGAATACACGTCAAAACTCAAGTTTTATTCGTTTATCATTTTGATTCAAACGAAGTGTCGTTGGACTCGTTGGACCGACCCGGACTCACCCCCATTGGACCCGAGACCCGATTCGGCCCGATAAGCCCGATGGGACTTCCGGTCTTGAAGCTCTTTCTTTTTTTTCCTTTCCGGCCCATTTCTGGCCCGATACGGCCCAGGGCCATCGACACGTTGCTTTTTCTTTCCTACCGGCCCACACCCTTTCGGCCCGATTTCCTTCTCTTCGGCCCAGCTCAGCCTAACTTCCTTCCCCTCTTCCTTTTTCCTTCTTAGCCCACCCCGAGTTCGATCTCTACCATCACTATATTTTTTTTTCTTTCTTTCCTTCCTTCTTTTTTTTCCCGGTTACTTCCTCTTTTCCTTGTCCAATCCCAACCAAATTCTCCCAACTATCTCTCAACTAGATTGAGGTGATACATATCAATTCAACACATGCCTAATTCTCATGTTCCCTAGATCCCAATCAATATCCAAAGGATATTGGTTATAACCATTCACTAATGACAAACTTTGTCACCTTGAGGTTAAGCATGTGGGATTGATATGGGACACTTTTGTCTCCATAGTACAAGCAAGTGTAGGAACCTAAGGCTAATGACTAATGGGCTATTCTTTCACTCTCTTTTGGCTTCCCAAACCGGTTTTTGACACCCCAAAACATTGACTTAAATGAAATATTTTGCATGAAAATTAAAAAATGACCCAAATGTAGATTAGGTTAACTAAATTCAGAATTATTGATGAGTCAAGGAGAATTTCAAGGAGAATTCTACTACTTGGTCTCAACAACAGTCATAGATATCAAACAAGGGAGATCTTGGCAATCTGGTATCAACATCTAGAAGTTTTTGTTATCCCATTTTGTCAAGTTAGTTCAGGGAAAGTCACATTGAGACTTGGTTCTACCCGAGCTTGTGAACTCCTTGATTTGATATGATATGGTTATGACAAGAAACAACTTAGATAAAAAAACCAGTGCTTTAAATGTAAGATATGAAAGTTAGAATATAACAAACTAAAATTCAAAGACCAATTAGATGCATGCAATAAGTATAACATTGACATGTCAAACATTTAGAACAATCCTACTATATTAGAAATATAAACATTTACTATGAATTGACTCAAGTCCGCTAAGCAGAACAACAAGTCCGCTAGAACTCATAAGTTCGCTAAGGAGTGAACAAGTTCGCTAGGAACTACAAAAAGTTCGCTAAGTAATGGAACAAGTTTGCTAAGAACAAAAGAAGTTCGCTAAGCAGGCTATAAAGTAGGCTAAGGACTGAATCAAGTCCGCTAAGACCCGAATGATCTCACATGCAGACTCACAATACTTAGAGATGACAATAAAAGAATGTAAATCATATATGAACATTAACAAGGATTTTCTAGATGCAACAGAGTCATGTTGACACTTATAAGCAAGTAAGAAGTCCTAATGGGTCAATTGTTCCAATTTGATCATTTAAAGGACAAAATGTGATTATTTAAGCTTAACAGATTAGATGGGGCCATTACATGTCACATTTAATCCTAACACACAAATATAAGCATGTATGGATCAAATAACACATACCCAAATCACCAAATTCACATTCAAGCTAAGACAGTAACATAAGTCTCATAAAAACAATTTCATGCCAAATTTGACTTATTAAAGTCAAAATGACCAAATGAGTGTTCAAATAGCGCTTAAATGTCTAAGACAGTTCATATGAACCTTAGAGGTATCATAGATCACATCCTATGTAGATATGCTCTCAATTAGTCACAAAGATGGTCAAATTAACTTAGATAGGTCAAGATATTCAATTTTTATCTATCCTAGTGTTAACTGTGTCCAAGATCCTTCCTCCTGAGTTATTGACTAGTTTCAGACCCATGTGGATCCTAACCAGTCTAAACCACCAGTGTTAGGCTCAATTGGATGTCAATTTACACAGAGAAAGACATACAAGTACATAAAAATTAGAATAAGGTGATGCACTACCTGATTAATAACATGAATGCTTGTATTGAGAAACACATACCTTTCTGAAGATCTAAGGATGAATAAGATCTAATATAAGATGCAGTGAATTTTTCAATGACTCAGTGGATAATCAGCTAGGATCAAGCAATTTATATTAGAAATCAAGTAGGCTTCAGATAACCAAATGAAAGTAAAGAATTGCCCCTGTGTAGCCAAGATTGAGTTTAACTCATATTGTCAAAATTTAGAACAACATACCTCTTTGAGGATCTAAAATTGTGTTAAGATCACAATGAAGAGATGCAATGATCTTGATCAATCACAACAGTAACTGTTTCTGTTTATGAGATCAGATAAGCTAAGTTAAATTTCAAAATATTGGACAAACACAGAGTAACTACAGGCAAATTGAATTTAAAGACATATTTGAGAAATTTAAACTTAATCTACCATTCTGAAGAGTGACTAGGCTAATCAACAGTAATCAGTAGATTCTCAAGTTTAAGTTTAAGTCTCATCAAAGTAGTCACAGACAGTAAAGAATAACAGATATTGATTGGAGACTAGATAATTTCAACACTATGTGGAATTCATTAAGTCAATCCAATCATGATAGAAAATAAGATTGAAACTTCTAAGTTGTCAAACATAAACTCATTGGCATATTAATACAAACTGATTTAGGTATCCTAAAAGAGATAGTAGCACCACAATGAGTTAATTTTAACTAACCAAAGTTCCTAACATTTTGACAATAAAAAAAACTTTCTAAGTATCCAAGAAGAACAGAGGTTGTATCAAGTAATGTAAGTAACTTACAACATCTAAATCACTAAACAACACAATTTCAACCCACTGTTATCAAATACTTAAAGAGATTTTTATGATCAATTACATACAACCGAACCCCTGTATATCAAATTTTCTCGGATTCAAAATGATAAATGTGAGATTCGAATCACATACCTTTAACTTGAGCACAAGTGAACTAGGATCAAGTAAAGATGTAACAAATCTGTAATTTACATCAAATTAATACATTAGAACCCTAAAAATTGAGAATCGGTCCTGCGGCTCAACATATTCACCGAGATCAAAAATCGCCCCAAATAAATGTGAAATCGAACCTGTGATAGCAATGAGAGTGTGCGAATCAACCCTAATCGCAAGAGGTTTCACAGATTCGTGAGAGGATGCAAGTATTTTGATCGAACAGTGAAGGGAGAGAGTCGCCGGTTCGATATTGTGAGAGCGGGTGTGTGATTTTGAATGCGTGAATGAATAAAACGATCAAGTCCCCATTATATACTATTAGGTTTAGCGGACTTGTAAATATCCTGAATTTAAACAAGTTCGCTAACATGTGCTCCAAGTTCGCTAAGTATATGCGAACTGAAACAAGTACGCTAAAGGGAAATTAGTTAAAACAAGTTCGCTAAGGCCTCAAGAGAAGTACGCTAAGCCTAAAGAAGTTCGCTAACCCACGAAGTTCGCTAAGGCTAAATCAAGTACGCTAAGGCCAAATTTGAACTTGAGACACCAAAAATTTTCTAAGTATAAAGAAGTCCGCTAAGGCATAAACAAGTTCGCTAAGAACAGTTTAGCCTCAGTAGACTTTATAATGTAAGTGGAGAAGTTCGCTAAGGCAAAATCCTTCTTAGCGGACTTCTCAAACACTTAAGCAAAACAACAAAACACATGAAAAGTTCGTTAAGGACAAGCTCAGCTTAGCGGACTTCTCACCATATAAAAGACTCAAAAGCAAACAAGTTGGCTAAGAACAATTCCGCTAAGTTCGCTAAGGGCAAACTTATTTAGCATACTTAGCTAACTTGCCTCAGACAGAAGTTTGCTAAGGCAAAAACAAGTCCGCTAAGAGCAGAATTGTAATAAAAGGAAAGAAAATTTCTAAGTCCAAAAATTTACCAAACTTTAACAAATTTGCAATTTAACTATAAAACTTAAAACAGAAATGCATGCCTGCTACCAGTAACCTACCAGGAAGATAAATTTTATTTTAATAAGTCAAGTTCTTGTTAATTTCAACAGATTTGACGATGACATATCAAATTGGTCAAAATTCCACCCGAACTCAAAATTTCCATTTTTATCCGAATTGGGTCAATTTTCCACCCAAACTCAAGAACCCTTTTTCTTTCAAGTCGGTTCATTTCAAACCAATATCAAGATTAATTTTAGTACAAGTTGATTAATTTTAGTACAAGTTGGTCAATTTTTTTTTTACCAAACTTGGAAATTCAAGCACATTGGCTTTGAGAATTCACCTATTTTTGTATGGTCGTGGTCAGACATGTTTAGAATCATACCGACCAATTACGTAATCAATAACACTAACAATTCAAATCACCTTTCGGATCCGGTAACCTAAGTCAGATTGTCGGTATTGTTTATCCACTTAAGCTCAGATAAGGTAATTTTCAACAAATTTCTGTGACATTTTTATCATGTTTTGTCCGATTAGTGAAATATGTGATTAACCTTATATACTGTTGGTGCAAAATATGTGTGTCGTGTGTGTATCAGTTAGTCTCATTAGTATTGTTAGTTGTTTTAGTTAGTTTGGTTAAATCAAGTGAGAGGGTAGTTTGTGTCAATCTATTAAAATGGAGGGACTTGATTGTGATATATTAAATATCACGTAAATGAGATCTAATGATACAGAAGTCACAATTTGAAGACCGGAAATGAAGCCAAGTGAAGTGCATCCGAACACGATCCGAAGGGAGGTCGAACTTCAAGTTCGGCTCTCACACACTCGTTCATATATATATATATATATATATATATATATATATATATATATATTATGGTTTGGAGTTCGGACAGAAGGTGACTTCTCAAATAACCGTTTCTCTGAGTTCATCTTCTGGAGGTGGAGTTTTTTATCTTGAATTTCTGAAAGAACTGAGTGTATATCTTTGATTAGGTGTTGTAATCGAGTCTATTTCATGTAATCATCGACCAATTTGAGCTATAAACGAGTGATTATTTACGCTTTCTTGTTCTTCACTTTCGATCATCTTTCGGTCCAATTTCGGTGTACAAAATCACTAGATCGGGACGATTCGTGTTTTCAATTGGTATCAGAGCATCCAGGCCGTGATTCTACACCAATTCCAATCGAAAATCTGTGCTAATTTGAGTAAAATCGCCGAGTTTGACTTTTACTAGTCAAACTGCACGAGCTTTGACTCGTAAAGTCAACTAATCTGTTGATATTTGGTGTTTCTAACCAGTCCCGCTCGTTTCTAAATGTTATTCCGAAGCTATTGCAAGTGATTTCGTCGAGAATGGTTAACATTTGATCTGATTCGCAAATCATAGGGGCGTTAGTTTATGTTCTTCGAATTCTCCAATGGTGATTCATTTTGTTGTTATTTGAAACTATACTCAGCTGAAATCGATTACCGGTGATCATACGAGAGTGTAGCAACATTCAAAACAAATTTTCATCAAGTTTTGATACGATTTGAAGTTTCCAATCTTGATCATATTCTGTAGTTCATATTAGGCATCTGTAAACGGATTTAAAAACATACAACAATGGTGCTTGATTGATAGGTTGTGTCGAGATAAATTCAACGATGCTTTCGGATTGATTTTTCGTTGAGCATACAAAGAGTTATCGATTTTTGAAGGTTCGCCGAAAATTTACCAGGTCGCCGGAACTGTTTGTTCTCCGGTGGTGTTCATCGGTGGTCTCCAAACCCTAATTTTTTAGTTCCATGACTATTTTGTCCTATTTGGACAATAGTTATTCACAAATTGTCATCTTTAGTCCCCTTAGTTTTAAAACTACTAAAAGAAGACAACTAAACATTTTTCTTTTCTTTTAAAAAAACAATAAAGATTTTAATAAAAGAAACAAAACACACAAAGCTTTTTATAAAATAATAATAAAAAAAACCAATTTTTTTTAGATCAGACAAATCGTACAATTTTAAAAAAAAATTTATATAAAGTTTTTGTGTTCATTGAATTGTTTCGTGAACACAAAATATTTTTACGTTTATTGAATCACTTAGTTCACATAAACTCTTTTGTTTTTGTTTGTTTTTACCGTGTTTTTTTTTATCGCTTGTTTTTTTTTCTTTCAAAGTTTGTTTTCTTAAATAATTTTTTTTTTAAAAAGAAAGACAAAATGTATGACATTGATGCTTTTATTGGTCGTGAACATCAGAATGTGCCAAAACTGGTAAAGCTTGAGGATTATCCTATTTGGGTAACAAGTTTTAAGACATATGTTGATAAAGTGGATGGAGATTTGTGGATTTCAATTGAGAAAGAATTTATTTACCCAACTTATTTTAATGGGGTACCTAAAATGCAAAGAAATCTTTCATCCGAGGAAAATGAAAGTTATGAGAAAGAACAAAAGGCAAGAAGAGTTCTTACAATTGCATTACCAAAAGAATTACTGCCTCAATTCAAGACTTGCAAGAATTCTAAAGTGCTATGGGATGCTCTTGCTGAGAAATATGCTGAAATTAATAAATCTAGGGACACCGAGGAATCTAATTTTTTTGCAAATTGTAAGGTTCTAGCAAAAATGTGTACTGAATTTACTGCCAAACTTGACAGTTATCAAGAGCAAAACACAAAGTTGCTTGCTGATCTGAATAATAAGAGTTTAGCATACAAAAAATTGTTGGAGGATGAAAAATTCTACAAAGAGAAAATTGATGCCTTGACAAAAGAAGTGTCAGAATTGAAAGTCAAGCTTGAGATCAAGAACGAGAAGATAAAAGGTGTTATTCTGGAAGAAACAACGATGTTTCCAACTCAAAAGTTATATTCTGACATATCATTAACATTCTCTGAAAGGATTGCATTGAAAGAGAACCAAATTCTTCAGAAAATAGATAGACTTGTCAATGGTATTCAAAATGACAAGGAGAATATCCAGATAGAAAAAGTGGTTGAGGATGTTCAGGTTCACAAAAACAAAGACATTCAAATTGAAGAAGTTCAAAAATATGGGTTTTCAAAATATGAAGCTGTTGAGAATGAATTGAAGCTTAAACATGAGAATGCAGAGTTAATTGCAAAAGTTTCAAAGCTGACTGAAACAAATGATGACTTGATGAAGGATGTTGAAAAATGGAAGAAAGAAATGAATGACATGACGACAGTTTTTGATGATTTGTTTGCAAAATCAAAGATCAAACTTTAAGGTCTAGAAAAGGAAGTTGCTGATCTTACTGCTAAAGAATTAAGTCATCAAGAGGACAACACGAAGCTGTTAGATGCTAAAGTTGAATTTCTTCGTGAAAACAAGCTTTTGAAGCAGAATGTTGAGATTTATAAACAAAAATGGGAAAAGGTTGTTCAAGAAACATATGATGCTCATGATCAGTTGAGGAGAGAAAAGTTTACTCTGAATATAACAACAGAAGAACTTATTGCAACATAAAAAGAGTTGGCTGAATCGCAAAAGAAAATTGCAGACATGAAGATTGAGGTTCGTGATTTCAAAAGACAGTTGCATAATCTCAATAATTCATCGTCTTTCACAAATTTTTTGTGCAAAAAGGAGAATTTTCAACAGATTTTCGATGATGATATTCTGAAAAATGTTCCACCTCCTGTGGTTATTGAAAATTCTATCAATACTTTGAAAGCAACGGAAGAAGTTCGTGATTATTCAAAGTTTACCGATAATTCTTCTGAGAAGAAAAAGTCAAAGTCGCAGAAGAAAAATGAAGAGAATTTTGATGCTAACAAGAGAACTAAATTTTTTTCAAGTTCCATATTGCTTGATAAGGAAAAGGTTTTTGACAGCAATTCAGGAAAAGTGAAAGTCGACAAATTTTCAGAGATTGTGATTGATGAATCTTTGCTTTCCAAAAAAATGATTTAAATGCCATCAAGGATGAGTTTTATCGACTTGCTTCACAAGGTCATGAGAAGCCTAAGTCGGTACCAGATAAATCTAAAAAGAATGGTGGTCTAGGATATGAAAGCAAAGACGAGAACGTGAATGTTGGAAATGATCTCCAAGATGTGCTTGAGATAGAAGAAATTGTGGAGGATATCAAGGTTCACAAAGAAAAGGAGATTCCACTTGAGAATCATATATTGTGTGAACCTGATGCTGATTTTCTATCAACAAATTCTAAGTTAGAGAGTCTAGAGAGTGATTCTTCTCAACATTCTACAATGTCCACAAAATCCATGCCATCTCCTTAGTCGGTTGATAGGAGAGCTTGCTTTTACTGCAATAAGACGGGACATGTGATTCGTGATTGTGCTACTCGAAAAAGGTTTTCACGTGTTTCATATCGATCACCATCATCCGATTCGATGGTTCTCAATGAGGTACCTGTTAGACAAATTCAGCAAAACCAACGAAAACCAGCTTATAAGAAGCTAGTTGTTGGTAAAACCTCAAATTATGATGATTGGTCACCACAATTTTCAAAACAAAAACAATTTTTCCAAAATGAGTTTAAAATGCCTTACTCAAATGATTTTTCTTACTATGGGCCTAGAAAACATCACCAACGTCATCCAAAATCTAAGAAAATGTTAGTTGGTGAGTTGTTAAATATTGTTTCCAACTTGTCACGGTATGTAAATGGTTCTGATTCGCATCGGGCGAAATCGTCTAAACCATTGTTCTTGGAAACAGAAAATGGCAACCTCGGCGGGAAACGATTATGCTGAGGATACGGGACGACCCAAGCCGGTTTGGGTTCCCGTATTTAACTAAAAATTGTTTGAGGTTGTGTGCAGGTACTTCAAGAAGACCTATTAGTGATTGCAAAGTTGCTGATAGTGGAGTATTTTGCTTAAGTTAGTGCTTCACAGAGTTGATATTTCACAAAATTTTTGAGAAAAATAATTTTCAAAATCTAAAAATGCGAGGTATCCGTGTTGATCGATAAATTTTCTTTTCTTTTCTTATATTTTTTTCATCTCTTTAGGGGGAGATTTTTTTTTTAAATTCAAAAATAGACTTTGTTGAATTTGAGAAGACAGAATCGATCTCGCTAGTGCATAATGATCACAAATTTGGTAAACAACAAGGTAAATAACACTTCGTTTATTGCTTAAACCTTCAAAGAG
>JBCNJP010000017.1:51021043-51250149 GCA_039602395.1 Deinandra increscens subsp. villosa | reverse complement strand
ATTGTTGCCTTGTGTGGAAGGAGTGAAGTGATCCGACATGTTGAAATGATCAACACTAGTCAATTTCGAGACAAAGTAAGCTAACGGGTCAAACGGGTTGAAATCGGTTCACTTGCTTGCAAAGTTGTAAAATGCTTGAAATCACCCAAATCCTACAAGACACACAATAATAAACATCATTAGTCATTAGTAAGCGAGATTTCAGCAAAAAAATTTGAAAAGTCAAATTTTCAGACTTAGCCAAAATTTGAACAGCTTGTTCTTGAGCAAATTCAAACTAAAAAAACAATGTTGACAAAATCAATGTTTAAGATCATCAATAGTTTCGAAATTCATGTAGGAATACTTTACTCAACTGTCACAAACTCCAAAAATCACTCTAGATGACCTAAATCGATGGCATAGTATCATTATGTGAAGAACACCAAAAATCACCACTTTTAGCCTCTAAAATCTTTAATACTTGATTTTTTTGAGAGAGATTAGTGCCAATAGGTTCGATTTCAGTAGTGTAAATCTCGACATTCATCAATTTTAACAGATAATCAACAGAAAAACAAATTTTAATTTTTTTTTAAGAACAGGAACCGTAAGTTCGCTAACTGTTCACGGCTGAATCTGAAAATCGGACATTATAAACTTGAGATTTGCAGAAATCTGAGTATGGCATTGAGTTTATTGAGTGACTTCTACCAAGAATCAACTCAAACAACTAGCAAATCCATCCAAAATCGACAACTCATATGAGATTTTCTCCATTTTGAGAAAAGCTTAAAAAATGAACAACAAGGCTCTGAAAATGAGTTTTCTCATCTTCACCATATTCAAGCTCAAAATCACAGATTCGAGTGACCAGATTCATGGTGAGATGAATCTAATTGGTACCCGCTCTGATACCATTTGTCAGGACCAGATTTGAGCTCGTTGTTCTCATATGATTCATTACACAAGTGCGGAAATCATGTGTGATGGTCGATTCTGGATGAATATGCATCAATGCTCACTCATTGATGATTCCTAAAGCTCAAGAACACACACTAACACCAAAAACACACACACAAAAGCTCTCTGTAGAAAATACACCTTGAAGCTTACCCAATAGGGTTTTCCAATTGGTATTTATACTAACTGTTAGCTTGGGACAAAAAGAATGTTTGACACAATACAATCATTACCTAGTTTTCAGCAAAATATTTCATGAGGACAACAAGTTTGCTAAGAGTTAAATCAAGTCCGCTAGCACTTATTAAGTTCGCTAACAAGTACGCTAGGTAACAACACGTCCGCTAACAAGTACGCTAAGAATAATCAAGTTCGCTAACAAGTATGCTAAGCAATAACAAGTCCGCTAACATGAACAAGTACGCTAACAAGTTCGTTAAGAACAAGACAAGTACGCTAGGAACAAGATCAAGACTGCTAAGTAAACAAGTTCGCTAGGAATAAACAAGTCTGCTAAGACAAGCAAGCAAACAAGTACGCTAAGAGTAAAACAAGTCCGCTAGGTACATAAGTCATAAGTCCGCTAAGAAGCATAACAAGTACGCTAACACTTAAACAAAGTTTACCAGGTACATATTCAAAGTCAATTACAAAATAAAGTATCTATTACAAGGTATGACAACAAAAGGTTTGTGTTGCTAACAAATAGGTTCTAACAATTGATGTTGGTGATAAAGAAAGTGAGTTGCCTGAAGACCAACCTCAAACTAATCAAGGAACTGATGGCGGCAATTCTCAAGATCCTATTTCTTCTACAACCATGCCTGCTGGTAAAGACTCTACAGGTGCTCAAGACACCTCAAGCCCCATGCATGACAGTGATTTTGAGGTTGATGCAGATACTTTCATAGAAGGAGATGAGCTGAACTCCTCAGACGACGATGAATCTTTCGTCAACAGCCTCCTTCATGACGAGCCTGTAGATGAAACTCTGGATTCAATCAAGAAGCTTGCTCCTGTGCCAGAGAATCTGAAACTTCCAAGATTTACACAGGTAGCCAAGGCACTTGCTATTGAGGGAACTTCAAATGAGGAAGCTGTTGCTGCATCTGACATAGATCTTCAACTCTCTCTAGAACCCTCCTCTCAAACTTCAACTAACACATCCACTGCCTTAGTTCCCTTGACTGAAGGAGTCCATCATATGCACGTTGACCCGGCCTTCCTAGATTTTGCTATGGCCAACTTCAGGGAATACTATGCAGAAAAGATCTACTCGAGAAGAAACTCTTGTGGTAGTTTGATCGAGTCAATCGAAGATGACACTGGTTAAGTCTCGTATGAGGAACATCCATATTTTGTAGACTTCGGTGATGAAGAAGACATGAATGAGCTAGAAGAACGAATGAATGTGCTCATGAATGATGCCAATCCACTGAATTACATTGATCTGGATCTGATCGAGAGTGAAGATGAAGAAATGGAACCTCTGTTTCCCACTCCTATTCAAGTGAAGAAGGAGGTGGGTGATATATATGCGCAGGTTTCACTTTCTGAGCTTATGCAAACCACAGCCAAGGCTTCTGCTTTGGATATTGCTCCCCATGTTCCAGGTTTTATTCCTGCAGATGCTGAAATCATCAACCTTGAATCAAGTGCGGCCCAAGAATCTGAGAGTCAATCTGTTCCTACTGTATCGGCTGAGCAAAGCCTCCGTGATCAAATCTTTGAAGCCTCCTTTGTGCACTTCTCCTCTGAATCTGACACTGAAGATGAACCCAATGTGACTGCAACTCAAGAGCCTGCGGTTACAGAGCAACCTGGTCCTTCTGCTGAGGATAGAGGAAAAAGGATATTAACTCCTGAAGAGATTGCTGAAGAGCATCTGAAAAGGGAAGCTAAGAAAGAAAGATCCCGTAGAGCGATTATTGATGAAACACACCATGAACAAAATAGACTAATCGAGGAAAAGGCCAAAGCACTCAAGAGATATGAATCAAACCATCCTCCTGCTGTCATATATGCAAAAGGCTCGAGTACTTTGCTGGAACGTTCAGAATCAACAAGAACAAATGAACCTTTGATCCGCATTGTCACTAACTTAGAGGGCACCAATGTGGATGCTGATGATACCTCTGTTACAGCCAACATGGTTAGAACTCTAATGAAAGACAACTTCTCATTAAAATATCTGATGAGTCTCACAGACACTGAGTTGACCAAGCTGTACACTGATGAGGAGAGGTTGAATTCTCACCTACCTCAAAATCAAAATGTTGAAGTTCAATCTGATCTCCTAGTAGATATCTTTGCTGACACCACCAAGACTGTGGACTTTCTTCCCATCCGCGATCATCTCTCTGATCTTATCCTTGACATCGACAACACATACATTCCTCCTCCAGAGAACTCGTCCGTTGACACTCCTGATTCTGAAGCATACATTGAATCCACTACCAACAGTATGACTTTTGAAGCACTCCGTAACTTCTGTAAATTCAAGAATATTGATAAAAAGGAATACAACAAGAAGAGACTTACTGGTCTCCGGAAGTTTGTGTGTGCGTACCGGAAGACATAGAGGTTGGCTAAGTTGGAACAAATAAGAACCAATGAAGAGGAACGGGCTGAGGCTCTCAAGAGAAAAGATAATCCCCAATCAATGACGAATGGGAAAAGCTGACACCTAACCTGAAGGCTATGCAACTATTTGCTGCCAAGAACCTAAGGAAAATGCCTAGCAACCCGAAGTCAATCATGGGATGAAAATCTTAGGATGGAAGTATGATGAGGCTTTTGATGCTTTCATGGTAAAGAGGCAAAATGGCTATGTCCAAATATTCGGAGACTTCAAAGCTCTTACTAGCTTGTTCTCTTGGGAACTCAAACAGCTTAAGTACCTGGACTTGGTGAACCACACTAAACATCCAAAGGGTATAAGGGCTGATGTGTTGATCCAGTCTGCTTATGATGATAAGAGATTCAGTCAAGATCCAGAAGCAGAGAGAAAAGCTCAGTTGGCTGAAGAGAAAAGAAGACTTCGTGCTCCTCACCGTGGTATGTTCAAGGATATAGGAAAGGAAGTGAAAGCAAAGACTATCCCTGGGAATCAGAAACATGCTCCTATTATCAGCTGGTACTGCAATGGGATGACTAATGAGTTGGTAATTGAAAGAGATGGTGCTGACGCTATCAGAATATTTGCTGCAATAGAACTCCGACTTCTCTCTCGATCCTACTTGAAGATAATGTAATATGAGAAGATGCGGACCATACCTGTTCAATTGAGACCCTATGAATGCTACGATGCCAACTACTTTTTGATATTCTTAAACTGGTGGCGTACAAGGCTTGCAGGATTAGGTAGACTCACTCTTGATTCAGAACTCCTAAGAACAGCAAACTATTGGTTGATTGAAGAGCATGGTTTAAGTGTCATTCTGGATAAGTCAAGATGATTGGTCGAGCAGAAAAATTACAATGACCTGAAGAAGCTCGTTTGGCAAGATCTCTATAGGCTGTATGATATAGGTATTCACGTATGTTCTGATAAAGACAAAGATGCAGCTGGAGAGAACTGGAGATTTCTGCTAAAGCTGATCGGTCAGGATGCTTGAAGCTCGAGAGTTTGTATTGCCAACAAGGGTGGAATTGTTAGAACCTATTTGTTAGCAACACAAACCTTTTGTTATCTTACCTTGTAATTGATACTTTGTTTTGTAATTGACTTTGAATATGTACTTAGTAAAATTTGTTTATGTGTTAGCGTACTTGTTATGCTTCTTAACGGACTTGTGACTTATGTACCTAGCGGACTTGTTTTACTCTTAGCGTACTTGTTTGATTGCTTATCTTAGCGGACTTGTTTATTCCTAGCGAACTTGTTTACTTAGCAGTCTTGATCTTGTTCCTAGCGTACTTGTCTTGTTCTTAACGAACTTGTTAGCGTACTTGTTCATGTTAGCGGACTTGTTATTGCTTTACGTACTTGTTAGCGAACTTAATAATGCTTAGCGTACTTGTTAGCGGACGTGTTGTTACCTAGTGTACTTGTTAGCGAACTTAATAAGTGCTAGCGGACTTGATTTAACTCTTAGCGAACTTGTTGTCCTCATGGAATATTTTGCTAAATACTAGGTAATGATTGTATTGTGTCAAACATTCTTTTTGTCCCAAGCTAACAGGTAGTATATATACCAATTGGAAAACCCTATTGGGTATGCTTCAAGGTGTATTTTCTACAGAGAGCTTTTGTGTGTGTGTTCTTGGTGTTAGTGTGTGTTCTTGAGCTTTAGGAATCATGAATGGGTGAGCATTGATGCAGATTCATCCAGAATCGACCATCACACATGATTTCCGCACTTGTGTGATGAATCATATGAGAACAACGAGCTCAAATCTGGTCCTGACAGAGCCCCCTTCGGTTCACATAAAACCGCACCAAACACCCCTCTTAGCCACCCACCTATATACTTGAATGCATTCCAACACTTAGTCACATTTCAAGAAACACACAACACCCATTCTCTCTAGTCTCTCTCTTACTCTCAGCCAAATCAAACCGCCACCACCATCATCAATCTTCACCACCTATCACTCAACCTAAGTTTCTAAGCACTTCTCTTATCAAGGTAATTCATCCCTCTTACTCATTTCTTTCTAAACCTACATATCTTTCTTTCTAATCATCCATTTATTCATCCCAATCTCTTATTTCTTTCATCATGTTCATAATTATCCTTTCATTCTTTCATCATCATCTCCTTAAATCAAGATCAATGGTGGGTTTAGGAGCTTAACCGGAAGCTAAAATCAACACCCATCAAAGTCATAACCGACCCGGATAAAGCTTAAGTGAGAATCATTCACTCCTTGTGTTTTATCTTTTGATTTTGTTCATAAACTTTGTCACATAATCTATGTTCATACAAGTTCTTGATGTTAGTGCTTGATGATTAACTAACAAAGCCATGTTGTTAGTTACTATATGCTCACATTGATGGAATTAGATTATGGTTACACTTGTGGTTTTTGAAAAATTATTGTTATTATGATTATGTCTTAACATAAATAACATTATGTTATGAGAATACTATAAAAATCACTAAAGACCATGTACATCTAAATATACTAGTGTGTATGTTTAAGTGAAAAAGGTTATGTTAATTAGCCTAAAAATATATTTTTACAAAATAAATGCATATTGTTAAGACTTGATAAACATGACATTCATAATGTGTGTCATAAAATATATGTGTTGTAAAAATCCATATAAAATTTCATAAAGTATCATTTGTTTAGTATTTTGACAAAATAAAATAATGATAGTTATTTTATAAAACATAAAATGCTCTTTTGTTAAAAGAAATACTAAACATGAAAACATATTTCGATAAATGATTTTTATGACTTAAAAATCATAAGTTGTGGATTTTTAATGAAAATAAATATATGACTAAAGTTATGATGTGTTGAGACCTATAAAATGTGTGTTATTAAGTTACCAAATCAGGTTTCAAAGTCACATTTAAACCCGAACCATTAAACGTTCAAAAACGGAATATTCGAAACCCGTAACGTGACTTTTCGAACTAAAATATTTAGTATTTTTTAACAAAATAAGATTCTGGTCCAGAACCTTAAACATAATCATTTTCATATATAAAAATGTTTCAAGAAGTTCAGAAATGGAAAATAATATTTTAGAAGCGAACCGGACAAAAACTGTGACTTTCGGTAATGCGAAAACCTCAATCTTTGCAAGATAAGCCACAACCACACTTGGTAACTTAAAACCATCAACCACATCAAAACAGGTCCATAAATATTTTCTAAGGGTTTAGGAAACTCAAAACATCATAAAACATGCAGGTCATAGCGTTTAAATCGGTGAAACCAACTCACTACTGGACAAACCAACGTTCAAACTTTACAAAATATAACTTCTTATATTTTGAAATCATTATTTCATAAAAATAGATATATTTTTATGTGTCAAATGATTTTTCATAAAAACACAACTAATACCCGTTGTTGACGTGCGGTAGACAACGCGTGTTCGTACCTTAAATAAATGAAAGTATTTATTTATAATTTCAAGGGTTTCAAAATAATATGAAAGTAATGCATAGGTAACACATAAGCTAGCATAAGTAAACATATGAAAGATAAGGTCTTGCATGCAAATGGTAGCTTCGGAGTGGGTTATAGTCCAGGTTCAGTTTTTCGTTTTCTTTGTTTATCCTGGTTCGCTATAACCACGGCTCTGATACCAATCTGTCACACCCCGGTCAACGGTATCGGGTGTGAGCGAGAATGGAATCATAGTCGAGGATACATAGAACATTATCTAATAAATTTAAACTTCATAAACACATTACTTCATTTCAATTGTAGCGGAAAGATAGTGGAAATGAAAATGTCTTACATTTGGAAAACAAAAAGTCTAAATTGATAATAAAAACATTTTAACGGTTTAATAAGATGGACGGGACTATGACTCCGAAAGCAGGTCCGATAGCATAGGTAAGCCCCATTTGCATGTCTTCACGAAGTTGCATCAATTACCTAAGAAATCATGAATTTAAAACGGGTCAACATAAAGTTGGTGAGGTTCACATGTTTAAGGTTTATCATTTAATCATTTGTAAAACAGGTTTCAGTGTACTTAAATATTAAAAGGGTTTATCGTTGTGGATGTATGAGCTCACCTGAACCTTGATTTCAAATACTAACGGTTTACCGACCTAGCATCTCTTGCCCAGAGATGTTAAACAGAGTAGAATAACTGACGTGTACCCCCAGACAATCCGGAGTCAGAACTGGAGCTACCAGTTAGGGTAGGGTTGTCAACCCAAATAGATCTATTCACTAGCTATCGATTTGTACAGAACTAATTGAAATCAAATAATGGTGGGATTACGGTTGTACAAACGTTCATAACGATAATGTACAAAGTTGGGCAATCAGTAAGAGAACAAGTAGTCATACGGCTAACAGATAAACCATAATATTAAGTAAAAGCATTTAACAGTTTTCATGATTTCTCCCCCAAAGTATAAAATAGTTAAAAGGAAAAGGGGTCGTGAAACTCACTGAATCAGCAGGTAAGCAGGAATTTAGTAGTGTAGGAACGGTAGCACGTAACGTCCTAAATAGTTAAATAAACATATGCATAAGGTCTATGATCGTTTGATCAACGTAAGTCACACAAATGATACTGGTCAAGTCTTGACGATTTTATTCCATTTATAATTGTTAGGAAAAGACTTGTTAGTTAGCACAAACATATTTACGTCAGTTTATATTTATGTCAAATAAATATAACGTAAACTAAACAGATAATTAGTTAAATCAAGTTTTAAACATCGAACTAAAATAATAATGTCTATTATTATTTTCATTAGTTAAGATAATTTTTTTTTGAAATTGAATAATTATGTGGAGACTAAAATCTTGTAAATAATTAAATAATAGTTATTTAAGACTTTATATATATTTTAAAACATTTCCAAGATTGTTTAATATTTCATGTGTATGAAATATTTATTTGAAAACGTCGATAGAAATATTAAAGGGTGACACTTGGATTTATAAAGTTTTATTTCTTAAAACTATTGCGTCGTTTTAATAAAACATGATAAGTGATTATTTACATTTTCGCGTATATCGCCGTGCGGTCCCGGTTTTATTACTACGCAACGTAATTTCTATTTTTATTACTTTGATCCTTTAAAGTAATGAAAATGAGTCCATGTAAACATTTAAAGTCATTCACTTGTCTTGGTTTATTTTTATAAAATTTCTTTTATAAAATATTTATTTTTTCACAAGTGACCTTTTATAGAAAAATGTCCATTTTTAGCATTATTTAAGAAAGGTTAAAACTTGTAATAAATCCAAGTATTTATGTCAAATTAATCATTTGACATAAATATTATTCTTACTAAATCTTGTAAGAATTAAATTTATTCTTTTTGTCCAACATTTATAACACATTAAGTATGTTACATGACCATTTTAAGAAATATATTCTTTGGTCCATTTTTTTATAAATTACTAGCCATTTAGTAATTTAAATCCATTTTCCATAACCATGATTTTAGTCCATTTATTCCATGTCATGTAACAAGTAACTATAAATATAACATGGTTTATATTTATTAACTAGCATGATAATATATCATATGAAATAATAAACATATCTACTAACATTAACATGTTAGGACCAAAAATAATTAACCATCTACTAACATTTACATGTTAGGACCAAAAATAATTAACCATCTACTAACATTTACATGTTAGGACCAAATAAATAATAAATCTACTAACATATACAAGTTAGGACCAAATGAAACAAATATTAAACATAACATATTGTTAGTCTTAGATTTATATTTTTATTAAATGTGAAGGGGCTTTATATTTGTAAATCAACTAACTTGAAATCTTTAGATTTCATAAACAAGATCATGGTGCACACTTGCTACTATCCAAAAGGTTTCACAAATGTGTTTCACCAAAAGAATGTGGATCTTGAAGAATGGAGGTAAAGAGAAAGAGTTGTGTTAGTTGATGAACAAAGTAAGCACTCAAGAAGAAAAGATTTAGATGATGGTTGTTAGTAGTGGTTGTTGTCAAGACTTGGAGTTCTCATTTGGGTGGTGAAATAATGTAAGAAGCATAGAGGAAAATAGTTTAGAAGACTCACAATGGAGTGAGCTCAAAACCGAGAAGGAGAGGAAGGAGGGTGGCGGTTCGGTGGTGGTTGACAGCGGCAGGGCCGGTCCGGCGTCGGGCTGGGGTGGTGGGGCAGGTGGCCGGCGGTGATTGGCAGCCGGTGGCAGCGGCGGTTTAGGGGGGGGGGGGGATTCGGCCGGAACTAGGGAGAAGATAGGGAGAGAGTGTTTGTGAGTTTGTGTTGGGTGTGGGGGAACAAAGTGGATGGTGAGGGTTTTCTTATAGTGTGATTAGGGGTTAATAACCAAGGGTTTAAGCTAATGCTCATGGGGACTTGAAATACTAGCATAGGTTATGTCTCAAGCTCACACTCACCCAACAATTTAAACTTGGAGATTACTCTTGGTTAGTTTTTAAAAAAGTGTTAGACTTTTATAAAATATAAGGAGGTTAGAGGTTAATAAAAATCATAATTTTTATAAATCTAACCCAACCTTAATATACTATAAAGGTGGTGAAAGTTGGATAAATATTTGGGCCAAAGTTTATAAAAAAAAAACTAAATGTGTTAGTTTTATAAAATCATTGGGCCAAAACTTTTATAAAACTTGAATGGGCTTTTTATAAAAATCTCATGGGCTCATATCATTTAAATATAGTTTGGAGAAGTGGGCCGAAGCCCATCGGATTCGGGTTCTCGGTTGGGCCGGTTCTCGGCTTGGCCCGAGGGTGGCTATCGGATTCGGCCCAAGGCCATCTGGGCCACGGGTCGGGCCTCCAGGTCGGCTAGAACACTCGGTTAGTCGGTTCGAGTTGTCGGGTTAAGTTTCGGGTTCATTTGAGTCGTTTCGGGCTTATTGGGCTTAACTGGGCCCAATGGGGTTAACAGTCGTTCATTTGGTTAAGTCTTGACAACGTAACATTTATCGTAACGTTTTTAGTTTCATAAAACGTTTTATCAGTTTATATCAGTTTGATAAAACATAAAATGTCAATTTTATATTTAATTTCTTATTATTAAAATTCCATTTTTAATAATATGAGACTTTCATATTTCGCGGTTATTTAACGCGATATCTAAATCAGTTAATCATTTATCTAAACATAGAATTTATAACAGTAATTCACATAATTATCACGTGGTGAAAGTCAACAAAAGTCAATGGAGAGAAGGTTTGACCTGATTTTTGGACCGGGTGTCACATTCTCCCCCAGTTAGAAGAATTTCGTCCCGAAATTCAGTTTTGGTTACTGGTAGATGCGGCGTTCTCAAATAGACGCGGATACTTTCGACGCATTTGATCCTCGCGTTCCCAAGTGTATTCTGGTCCTCGTCTAGAGTTCCATCGTACCTTAACTATGGGAATGCGTCTATGCTTCAGCTTTTTGATCTCTCGGTCGGTTCTCGACAGTTCTCGTCTACTTGAATTTCATCAAGAGGGACGATGAGCGTTTCATTGGATAGACATTTCTTAAGGTTACAAACGTGAAAGACGTTGTGAACGCTGCTTAGCTTGGCGGGTAGACGTAGACGGTAAGCTACTGGTCCGATGGTTTCGGTGATTTCAAAGGGACCAATGTAATGAGGGTTGAGCTTTCCTCGTTTGCCGAACCGGATGACACCTTTCCAAGGTGATACCTTTAGCATGACACGGTCACCCTTTTTGAAGGACAAGGGTTTGCGTTGGTTGTCGGCGTAGCTCTTTTGCCTGTCTCTGGCAGCTTTCAGGCGATCACGGACTTGAAAGATTTTCTCGGTCGTTTCAAAGATTAACTCAGGACCAGTTAACTGGCTGTCTCCAATTTCAGTCCAGCAGAGTGGGGATCTACACTTTCTCCCATAAAGTTCTTCAAATGGTGCAGCTTTATTGCTGGTGTGATAGCTGTTGTTATACGAGAATTCGGCCAGAGGGAGGTGCTCTTCCCACTTGGGTTCGAAATCTATCACACATGCTCTCAGCATATCCTCGAGTGTTTGGATAGTTCTCTCACTTTGGCCATCTGTCTGAGGATGGTAGGCAGTACTCATATCGAGTCGTGTACCTAAAGCTTTCTGTAGAGATTTCCAAAAGTGTGCGGTGAATCGACTATCTCAGTCGGATATGATGGATTTGGGAACACCGTGGCGCGAGACGATTTCCTTTATATAAAGCTTGGCTCGCCTATCCATCTTATCCTTCTCATTGACCGGTAAGAAGTGTGCCGACTTCGTCAATCGATCGACTATCACCCAGATAGCGTCATATCCAGATCTGGATTTAGGCAATTTCGTGATAAAATCCATGGATATTTCTTCCCATTTCCATTCAGGGATTACCGGTTGAGTCAACAATCCAGAGGGTTTCTGGTATTCGGCTTTGACCTTCAAACATGTTAAGCATTTGCCAACATAGGTGGCTATTTCGGCTTTCATGTTAGGCCACCAAAATTGTTTCTTCAGACCATGGTACATATTGTTTGATCCAGGATGAATGGAATATCTTGACTTGTGAGCTTCATCGTATATTAGTTGCCTTAATCCTCCATAGACAGGTACCCATAGCCTATCCATGAAGTTCTTGGTTCCATCAGGTTTCTCTTCCAGTTGCTTCTCCATTCCACGTAAGCCTTCTCCTACTAGGTTCTCCGGTTTGAGAGCTTCAATCTGAGCGTCACGCACTTGTGAAGTGAGATTTGAGTGTATGGTCATACTTAATGCTCGAACATGAAATGGTTTGGCACGCTCTTTCCTGCTCAAGGCGTCGGCCACGACGTTAGCCTTGTCCGGATGATAACGAATCTCGCATTCGTAGTCATTTAGCAGTTCCACCCATCGTCGTTGCCTCATATTTAATTCCTTCTGATTGAAAATGTGCTGGAGACTTTTATGATCAGTGAATATGGTACACTGTGTACCATATAGGTAGTACCTCCAGATCTTGAGAGCAAAGACAACGGCTCCGAGTTCTAAATCATGGGTCGTATAATTCTTCTCGTGAATTTTCAGTTGTCGTGATGCGTAGGCGATGACTTTTTCTCTTTGCATCAATACGCAACCTAGACCTTGATGCGAAGCATCGCAGTAAATAACGAAGTCTTCGATCCCATCGGGTAGTGATAGAATCGGGGCATCACAAAGCTTTTGCTTTAGCAACTGAAATGCTGCTTCAGTCTTGGCATCCCATATGAACTTCTTATCCTTTGGGGTCAGAGCGGTCAGTGGCTGGGCTATCTTTGGGAAGTTTTCGATGAATCGACGATAATAGCCAGCGAGACCTAAAAATTGTCGAATCTCGGTTGGGGTCGTTGGCGTACTCCAATCCTTGATTGCTTCAATTTTTTGGGATCCACGTGAATACCTTGATCGTTCATCACATGACCCAAAAAGTGTACCTCGCGAATCCAAAAGTCGCATTTGGAGAATTTCGCGTAGAGTTCTTCCTTCTTCAACAATTCCATGATAAGCCTCAGATGTTGTTCGTGTTCTTCCTTACTATGGGAGTAGATAAGAATATCGTCAATGAACACGATAACAAATTTATCCAGATAAGGTTTGCATATGCGGTTCATTAGATCCATGAACACAGCCAGCGCGTTTGTCAAACCAAATGGCATTACGAGGAATTCATAATGGCCATAGCGTGTTCTGAACGCTGTCTTCGAAACATCTTCATCTCTAACTCTGAGTTGGTGGTATCCTAATCTTAGATCGATCTTGGAGTAGAAGCTCGATCCTTGAAGTTGATCAAATAGGTCGTCAATCCTAGGAAGCGGGTAACGGTTCTTCACGGTCAGCTTGTTCAGTTCCCGGTAGTCGATGTACATCCGGAATGTTCCATCTTTCTTCTTAACAAATAGCACGGGTGCTCCCCATGGTGAGTGGCTTGGGCGAATGAAGCCCTTATCTAGCAATTCTTGTAATTGGCTAGATAACTCCTGCATTTCGGAAGGTGCCAGACGGTACGGAGATCTGGCTACGGGGGCGGCACCGGGTGCTAAGTCGATGCGAAACTCTACTTGTCGCGTTGGAGGTAAACCTGGCAAGTCTTCGGGAAAGACTTCCGGGTATTTGCGAACAACGGGAACATCTTCCACACGCTTCTCGTTTGGTTTCTTCTCAGGTACGTGTGCTAGGATGGCATGACATCCTTTACGAAGAAATTTTCGTGCCTTCATACTAGATATGAGGTTTAGTTTGGTTCCACTCTTTTCGCCTTGCACGTTTAAAGTGTTGCCATCTGCGAGTGGCAACCTAACTATTTTCTCATGGCACACGATTTCCGCATGGTTCTTTGATAACCAATCCATGCCGATGATAACGTCAAAACTTCCTAGTTCTACAGGCATCAAATCAATGCTAAAGGAATGGTCGGAGAGTTCTAGCGAGCAATTTTGATAAATTATACCAGTTTCTACTAATTCTCCGTTTGCTAATTCTACTGTGAACTTAGTGTCTAAGGCAACAGGGGTAATTTCAAGTAATTGGCCAAACTCGGTAGACACGAAGCTTCTATCAGCACCAGTATCGAATAAAACGGAAGCATAATGATTATTTAGTAGAAACATATCCGTCACCATGTTGGGGTCACGGCGAGCGTCTCCGGCATTGATCACAAAGGCTCTTCCTCTAGCCTGATTAGCATCTTGGTTCCTTGCCTTAGGGCAGTCCTTTTTGTAGTGTCCGGTAGCTCCACAACCGTAGCACGTGCGATTCGGGCAATCACGTGCCACATGTCCTTTGATCTTGCAGATATTACAGTAGACATTTCCACAATCGAGTGTGTGGTGGAGGTTGCATTTGTTGCACAGAGGTGCACCACCGGTGTATCCGGTCTTTCGGACAGCATGAGTGGAGGTTGTAGCAGCATAAACCTTCACTGGTTCGGTTTCCTTGGCAGGGGTCTTTGCTTCGTGATTCCTCCAGAATCCGCGCTTTCTTTTGTTTTCAGGCTTCTTGCTCGAGAAGGGTGTGGTACTAGCTTCAGGGGTCTTGCTCTCAGACTGTTTCTTGCCAAGGTTCACACCTTGACGGTTAGCTTGGTAAACAAGGTTGTGTGCCAGGCGCACAGCATCCTGATAAGTCTGAGGATTTGAGGAAAGGACATTTCCTTGGATATGAGCTGCAAGTCCCCAGATGTACCGTTCGATCTTTTTGTACGGAGGAGTAACCATGTTGGGACAGAGATGAGCGAGCTCACGGAACCTTTTGGTATAGCCGGCAACATCGACTCCATTCATGGATAGGTTCCGGAACTCAGCTTCGAGTTTCTGAAGTTCTTCTCTAGGACAATACTCATCGCGAAGTAGTTGTTTGAGCTCGTCCCATGTCATAGCATAGGCCAAATCAGTTCCCATTGCGTCAGCATGGGAGTTCCACCAAGTCAGTGCGCCAACAGTAAGTTCGCATGTGGAATACTTAACCATGTACTGCTCAAGGCAGTTGCTTATGCGGAAGACGGACTCAATCTTTTCAAACCAGCGAACTAAACCAACAACGCCTTCAGAACCCTTGAAATTTGAGGGCTTGCAGTTCATAAAGTCCTTGTATGAACATTCACGGGCGCCTGCAGTTGTTAGGCTGCAACGTTGAGTACAATTTAGGAAAATTATAGTTTAATGTTTTCTAACATTGGTTAATTCATTCTTACCGCGTGCCCCATTGTCGTTCTGACGTTGGGTTTCGGCGGCGGAAACAGTTTCTGCAACGCGATCATCAATCATTTCCTCGATTTCCTCGGCAGTCATGTGAGGAGGAGAGGTGTTCCTGGTGGCTCGGCGTCTCGGTGGCATGATTTCGCTTTAAGTTACAATTGTCAACATAGAGAAAATTTTAGATACTATGTAAATGGGGTTATTACATGCTCGAGAATAACTACCATGACATATATCAATGATGCCATAACATTTTTCGCGCAACGCAACCAAGAACATATGATAGAAGAGAGGAGATAGGAAGGGCGTAGTAACATAACGTGTCATAGTAATAATATAATTAGCACAATCATAACATGATAATAACATAACCATAAAAGACATAACATTAACCATAATTATACCAAAAGATTTCGATAGCATATCAACTGAAGTCATACATCAACCATTGTTTGTTACCATATTACAGACGAAACATATTCAAGAGAAACAAGTTTTGCATCGTGGGCTCGCAGTCCCAATCATAATCAAAGTTAACATGTTTCATCTATAAAACGGCTATCAAAAGATACTAGGTCACATCTACCTAGAATGCTAGTGGAGGTGGTGGAGGTCCAGGAGGCATGAAAAAGACGGCCGGTCCCTGAGTCATGGCCTGGAGGGTGGCGAGGAGTCGTCCAGAAACAAACTCCAAGGCTGAGACCCTCCTCTGCAAGCTCTCGTGTGAGAGGAGCAGATCAGTAGTGGCCATGCTGACCCCTGTCATGTGGGCATGGAGGGACCCCATGGCGCCATCAGTAGCGCTCATGCGTCCGATCAGCTCGGTCATCTGGTTCCTAAGGAATGTCATCTCAGGTGTGGTCGGTAGCTGTCGAATATCAGCATCAAGCTCCCCTAGGTCGGCTTCTATACGCCTCAGACGAGCTACTAAAAGTGGTACCGTGTCATATATCGGCTCGTCCGTGAAAGGCGAGATCCCCAAGGGCACATGGCGGGAGGGTTCAGGGAGCGAGGATTCCCCACGAGCATAACAGCTCGGGAACTCCTCGATCATACGCCAGTGCTGAACCTGGCCCGGCATCCACGCTAGGTGGGGCAACTGAAATACATAGCGCCTCTTGGGCACAGGCTCATCAGGGGTGCGTCCAACCTCCCGAGTCCGGGATGGGCCAGGTGCCCGTTCTGGGGTGAATCCCCGTCTCCTGCTACCAGGTGTGGCGACATAGGTCTTCACAGACCGGTCACGGCCTGCAAAGGGGTCGGCAGTGCTCGAAGCACACATGGGGGCCACACCGCCAGCAGTGGCGGTGGGAGCAAGGTGGTCTGGGGAATCATCAGAGGTCTTACGCCTAATGGGAGTCAGGAAACCAGGGGGAAGGGATGTCTGCCGAATGATACCAACAGTGGCTCCCTCGGTCTCAGGGCTAGACGGTATGTGATCCTCCGGTGAAGGAGTGTAGTCTACTGGTGCAGGATCCTCAGGAGATGGGGTGTACTCCACACTTGGTTCCTCATCAGAATCAGCAACGCAAATAACTTCCTTGGAAGTCATCTCTGCGAAAATATTCCAACAGGAAACAGTGATCAGTAACATCATAATGGTATAGAAATTTAAGTAAGGAAGTAATGCATAGGTAACACATAAGCTAGCATAAGTAAACATATTGAAGAAAAGGTCTTGCATGCAAATGGTAGCTTCGGAGTGGGTTATAGTCCAGGTTCAGTTTTTCGTTTTGTTTGTTTATCCTGGTTCGCTATAACCACGGCTCTGATACCAATCTGTCACACCCCGGTCAACGGTATCGGGTGTGAGCGAGAATGGAATCATAGTCAAGGATACATAGACATTATCTAATAAATTTAAACTTCATAGAAACATTACTTCATTTCAATTGCAGCGGAAAGATAGTGGAAATGAAAATGTCTTACATTTGGAAAACATAAAGTCTAAATTGATAATAAAAACATTTTAACGGTTTAATAAGATGGACGGGACTATGACTCCGAAAGCAGGTCCGATAGCATAGGAAAGCCCCATTTGCATGTCTTCACGAAGTTGCATCAATTACCTAAGAAATAATGAATTTAAAACGGGTCATCATAAAGTTGGTGAGGTTCACAAGTTTAAGGTTTATCATTTAATCATTTGTAAAACAGGTTTCAGTGTACTTGAATATTACAAGGGTTTATCGTTGTGGATGTATGAGCTCACCTGAACCTTGATTTCAAATACTAACGGTTTACCCACCCAGCATCTCTTGCCCAGAGATGTTAAACAGAGCAGAATAACTGACATGTACCCCAGACAATCCGGAGTCAGAACTGGAGCTACCAGTTAGGGTAGGGTTGTCAACCCAAATAGATCTATTCACTAGCTATCATTTCGTACAGAACTAATTGAAATCAATTAATGGTGGGATTACGGTTGTACAAACGTTCATAACGATAATGTACCAAGTTGGGCAATCAGTAAGAGAACAAGTAGTCATACGGCTAACAGATAAACCATAATATCAAGTAAAAGCATTTAACAGTTTTCATGATTTCTCCCCCCAAAGTATAAAGCAGTGTAGGAACGATAGCACGTAACGTCCTAAATAGTTAAATAAACATATGCATAAGGTCTATGATCGTTTGAGCAACGTAAGTCAGCCAAATGATACCGGTCAAGTCTTGACGATTTTATTCCATTTATAATTGTTAGGAAAAGACTTGTTAGTTAGCACAAACATATTTACGTCAGTTTATATATATGTCAAATTAAATATATTGTAAACTAAACAGATAATTAGTTAAATCAAGTTTTAAACATCGAACTAAAATAATAATGTCTATTATTATTTTCATTAGTTAAGATAATTTTTTTTTTGAAATTGAATAATTATGTGGAGACTAAAATCTTGTAAATAATTAAATAATAATTATTTAAGACTTTATATATATTTTAAAACATTTCCAAGATTGTTTAATATTTCATGTGTATGAAATATTTATTTGAAAACGTCGATAAAAATATTAAAGGGTGACACTTGGATTTATAAAGTTTTATTTATTAAAACTCTTGTGTCGTTTTAATAAAACATGATAAGTGATTATTTACGTTTTCGCGTATATCGACGTGCGGTCCCGGTTTTATTACTACGTAACGTAATTTCTATTTTAATTACTTTGATCCCTTAAAGTAATGAAATTGAGTCCATGTAAACATTTAAAGTCATTCACTTGTCTTGGTTTATTTTTATAAAATTTCTTATATAAAATATTTATTTTTTCACAAGTGACCTTTTATAGAAAAATGTCCATTTTTAACATTATTTAAGAAAGGTTAAAACTTGTAATAAATCCAGGTATTTATGTCAAATTAATCATTTGACATAAATATTATTTTTACTAAATCTAGTAAGAATTAAATTTATTCTTTTTGTCCAACATTTATAAAACATTAAGTATGTTACATGTCCATTTTAAGAAATATATTCTTTGGTCCATTTTTATAAATTACTAGCCATTTAGTAATTTAAATCCATTTTCCATAACCATGATTTTAGTTCATTTATTCCATGTCATGTAACAAGTAACTATAAATATAACATGGTTTATATTTATTAACTAGAATGATAATATGTCATATGAAATAATAAACATATCTACTAACATTAACATGTTAGGACCAAAAATAACTAACCATCTACTAACATTTACATGTTAGGACCAAATAAATAATAAATCTACTAACTTATACATGTTAGGACCAAAAATAATTAACCATCTACTAACATTTACATGTTAGGACCAAATAAATAATAAATCTACTAACATATACATGTTAGGACCAAATGAAACAAATATTAAACATAACATATTGTTAGTCTTAGATTTACATTTTATTAAATGTGAAGGGGCTTTATATTTGTAAATCAACTAACTTGAAATCTTTAGATTTCGTAAACAAGATCATGGTGCACACTTGCTACTATCCATAAGGTTTCACAAATGTGTTTCACCAAAAGAATGTGGATCTTGAAGAATGGAGGTAAAGAGAAAGAGTTTTGTTAGTTGATGAACAAAGTAAGCATTCAAGAAGAAAAGATTTAGATGATGGTTGTTAGTTGTGGTTGTTGTCAAGACTTGGAGGTCTCATTTGGGTGGTGAAATAATGTAAGAAGCATAGAGGAAAATAGTTTAGAAGACTCACAATGGAGTGAGCTCAAAACCGAGAAGGAGAGGAAGGAAGGTGGCGGTTCGGTGGTGGTTGACAGCGGCAGGGGGCGGTCCGGCGTCGGGCTGGGGTGGTGGGGCAGGTGGCCGGCGGTGATTGGCAGCCGGTGGCAGCGGCGGTTTGGGGGGGGGGGATTCGGCCGGAAGTAGGGAGAAGAGAGGGAGAGAGTGTTTGTGAGTTTGTGTTGGGTGTGGGGGAACAAAGTGGATGGTGAGGGTTTTCTTATAGTGTGATTAGGGGTTAATAACCAAGGGTTTAAGCTAATGCTCATGGGGACTTGAAATACTAGCATAGGTTATGTGTCAAGCTCACACTCACCCAACAAATTAAAACTTGGAGATTACTCTTGGTTAGTTTTTATAAAAGTGTTAGACTTTTATAAAATATAAGGAGGTTAGACGTTAATAAAAATCATAATTTTTATAAATCTAACCCAACCTTAATATACTATAAAGGTGGTGAAAGTGGATAAATATTTGGACCAAAGTTTATAAAAAAAAAAACTAAATGTGTTAGTTTTATAAAATCATTGGGCCAAAACTTTTATAAAACTTGAATGGGCTTTTTATAAAAATCTCATGGGCTCATATCATTTAAATAGAGTTTGGAGAAGTGGGCCGAAGCCCATCGGATTCGGGTTCTCGGTTAGGCCGGTTCTAGGCTTGGGCCGAGGGTGGCTATCGGATTCGGCCCAAGGCCATCTGGGCCGCGGGTCGGGCCTCCAGGTCGGCTAGAACGCTCGGTTAGTCGGTTCGAGTTGTCGGGTTAAGTTTCGGGTTCATTTGAGTCATTTCGGGCTTATTGGGCTTAACTGGGCCCAATGGGGTTAATAGTCGTTCGTTTGGTTAAGTCTTGACAACGTAACATTTATCGTAACGTTTTTAGTTTCATAAAACGTTTTATCAGTTTATATCAGTTTGATAAAACATAAAATGTCAATATTATATTTAATTTCTTATTATTAAAATTCCTTTTTTAATAATATGAGACTTTCATATTTCACGGTTATTCAACGCGATATCTAAATCAGTTAATCATTTATCTAAACACAATTAATCACATAATTTATAACAGTAATTCACATAATTATCACGTAGTGAAAGTCAACAAAAGTCAACGGAGAGAATGTTTGACCTGATTTTTGGACCGGGTGTCACAACGTCCTTTTGCCTATGCTATTTTCGAGACGCCCTCACAAGAGATGACATTTTGGCCTTTGGCACATCAAAACTGTTGGAACTAATAATATGTGTGACTGACGCCATCAAATCTATTCTCGAATAATTCGGTTGAAGAATCCATTATGATTTGATTCAGAGACACGGGTTGTGATGATCGAGGCTTGCAAGTTTGTACCGAAGACGTTTTCTTGAAAGTCAACTGTTCGAGTCAACGGTCAACATAAAAGTCAACAGAAGATCGGTTCGAGCGAGTCAAGCTTCATATTAATGAAATCAACTTTGATTTAATTAATAATTTATTTTAGTTGTTTATTTGTAATAAGCTCATTTTATTTTTGTGTCTTGCTAGTTAGTGGGCTAGTGAGCACATGGGCTCTCCTATATATAGGGTGAGTGTGCTCATTTGTAAGAGAGATGATTCTTAGATTGAGTGAGCAACATTCTAGAGAGAGAGAGTCTCACATTGGGTTTGAGCTCAACCCAATGTGACCATGGATTTCCTATGACGAGTTTGTAATCATTCGGTTTGTTGTAATCATTCAGTAATAATCAATGAACCGTTTGATTTATTATTTCTTGTTATAGATTATCTTTGATTCTCATCATCTCGTCTCCTTCATCTAATCTTTTTTCTTGCTCAATGTCGAGATTCTTGATGTGAAATCGGTCCTGACAAATGGTATTAGAGCGGGTACCGATCAGATCTCGTCTCACGACGAATCTGGTCACTCGAATCTTGATTTTGAGCTTGAATGAGGTGCTGATTGGAAAACCCACTTTGGAGATGAATAATTCTATTTTTTCTGCATTTTTGGAGCTGTTTGATGATTTCTGGATGAATCTGATGATAGATTCTTGTTGTTGGGTTCATTTGGATGTGATTTCATGCTCCATATGTCAAAATCAGTGAAGAAATGTGAGATCTGAGCAAGAAAAATGAAACTATTAGGGTTTTCACGTTTTTGGGGTGTTCTTGAAGATTTTGAGTTTGATTCTGAGTTTTTGATGATAAATCAGTGTTTTTGATTGAAATAAAGTACTATTCTTGATGGAAAACACGTTCCGGATCCATTGGAAGCATTGGTTTCGCCTGATTCGCAACAGATTTGACAGATCTGGAAAAACACACACTTAACGGTGTTTACTAGGTGTTCTTCGTGTTCTTGATGGATTTCCAGATTTCGGGGCTGATTCGGGACGTTTGAAGCTGCGATTCGAGTTGTTTGTTTCCAGAATGATTTCGTCTAATGCTTGGCTTCATTTTTTCGTTCATGAATCTGTTTTTTCCTCATGTTTTGGTGGTTCAAAATCGATCACGAAGTTCTGGGTTTCCTGCTGTTTTTCAAATGTTCTTATTATTGTTGAAGATGTTGTTGGCGATCTCAGTGTCTTTGAAGGTGCACTTGGCGACTTCGACTTCGTTCCTGGCGATCTCGGCTTACTCTTGGCGATTTCGTTGTTGCTTTTGGCAACCTCGAACCGACCTGGAATCCTTCTTGGCGACCTCAATAAGCCCTTGGCGATCTCGTGTGGCCTTGGCGACCTCGTGTGGCCTTGGCGACCTCGTATGACTTTGGCGATCTCGTCTAAGTTGACAACTGGGTTTTCATTCAAGTTGTTTTTAGAGATTTTTGGTCGTCTAGATGTGTAAAGCATCGAACAAGGAGTTCAGTGGTATAAATTTCTATGATTTTCGTTGAGTATTCACCGAGATACAGGCAAAATACGTATTTCCGGCGGGGTTTATCGATTTTCCGGTGACTAAATTAGGGTTCCGGTGTTCAAGGGAAGAAGGATACGTTTGGGTCATGTGTCGCGTGTTCATTGAATGCAGGGTTCCTTTTCTCTCTCCTGTTGTCGGTCAATGCAAGACATTCTCTTGCGTTGTCGAGCTGTGATTGGTGCAGAATAAGCGCGTGGGACCCCTTGGATGAGAGAACCGTTAAAGGCACATGCGCTGCCATGCGCTGATTGGTCGGTGGCCTCATAACACGGATCACCTACTAACAGCCGCCAGATCTGATTTTTCTTGTTCGTTGGATCAGTTTTGTTTCTTCTCTCTGATTCGCTGATAGCCCATCACACGGATTTCGATCCAGGACACTAAATCCTTTAATTTTCAGCCGTTGGATGAGATAAATAAGTGGATCTTATTGGCTGAATAAATTACACAAGGATTGTGCTTCTTCTAGTGGGGATTTAATTAAACCAATGGATATTTTAGCATTTTCGTTAAGCACGGGGTTTTCTTGTCGGTTTTTAACAAGAATAACGAGATAACGCCGTAACGAAATTGTGAAAATATTTTATTGGTCATGGATTTATTCCGTCATATTTCGACCGGGTTTCTAGTTTTTGTTGACGTCAAAACCACGTTAGCTAACGACCACTGACGGACTGGTTTCGCTTCTCGGTTAAGTTTACCAGATTGGAAGCACAGAGGTTCATTCGCAATGGGACAACTCACCCAGCCATGATGCATGACAGAAGAGATCGAGCACAAGATGGAGATTCCCTCTTGGGTGACAATACCATACCATAATCAAAAGGTACAACGGCCCGAGCGACCAGACTTAACATAAATGTAGCCACTGGAGCCATTACTGTTTCGTTATGTCTCACTCCAAGTTGTTTAGCTGATGCATCGCTGATGTCATCTAACCGAATTAACTGTCAGTTAAATATTGGAATATTCCGTTAAATCTCTAACGGAAGGCCGTTACTTGAATAAAATTTACGGTCTTCTCAGATTCATTCCAAATTGCACCGTTTGACTCAGAATTCTTCACGAAATATTTTTCCGAGCTCGATTTTCTTCGCCAAAATTATGAAGACTCCGGTTATGAATAAATTTTGCGTTTATGCTCGGGATCTCAGTTTTTCGCCGATTTGACACTTTATTTTCGCATCCAACCCAGTCACGCGGAACAAGTTCAGTATTTATGGATCATTTACAACTGACAGCACCCGGCTTCCGGTTTTTCGCAAGATTGCCTGATTTCAGGATTTTAGTACCATTTTCTCTACGGAACTGAGCGGAACGGTTCCACTCTCTGCATCTGATTTTCCGCTTCCGCATCGGATGTTTTCAGAGGGATCTAGAGAAAAGGGGGAACCATTATGGATTTTGATTATCGGGTCGATTATCAGAAGTTGGAGCATTTTCAGTGATTGATTGGTTTATCTGATTTGATTTGTTGCGATTTTTTCTCCAGTGTTCAGCATTCTTAGTATTGTACCCGACCGTGTGAACCAAGTGAACTGCAGCACTTGGATCTCAACTGGAGCAACAAGAACAGAAAAAGCTTATTCAAAGGGGGAATCTTTACAACAGAAAGATTCCGGTTTATCAAGTTATTCTTCGAAGATGTACGACAGAGCGGTTCTTCACCAGTATGACAGATTTGACAGCGTCAGTCAAGGGGGAATTGTTGGAACTAATAATATGTGTGACTGACGCCATCAAATCTATTCTCGAATAATTCGGTTAAAGAATCCATTGTGATTTGATTCAGAGACACGGGTTGTGATGATCGAGGCTTGCAAGTTTGGACCGAAGACGTTTTCTTGAAAGTCAACTGTTTGAGTCAACGGTCAACATAAAAGTCAACAGAAGATCAGTTCGAGCGAGTTAAGCTTCATATTAATTAAATCAACTTTGATTTAATTAATAATTTATTTTAGTTGTTTATTTGTAATAAGCTCATTTTATTTTTGTGTCTTGCTAGTTAGTGGGCTAGTGAGCACATGGGCTCTCCTATATATAGGGTGAGTGTGCTCATTTGTAAGAGAGATGATTCTTAGATTGAGTGAGCACCATTCTAGAGAGAGAGAGAGTCTCACATTGGGTTTGAGCTCAACCCAATGTGACCATGGATTTCCTATGACGAGTTTGTAATCATTCGGTTCGTTGTAATCATTCAGTAATAATCAATGAATCGTTTGATTTATTATTTCTTGTTATAGGTTATCTTTGATTCTCATCATTCTGTCTCCTTCATCTAATCTTTGTTCTTGCTCAATGTCGAGATTCTTGATGTGAAATCGGTCCTGACAAAAACCCCATGGTTGGGTTCATATCAGGTAATTTAAAATACGTGGGAAGTCTCTATTGGCGATTGGTATCGCGCACGTAACCATCGGTATGACCACGACAGATAGAGAATGGTTGATTTTGGAACTATGTTTATTTTGAAACCATAGCATCCTATGGTCGACATGCCATCTATTTGAATTCTATTGTGATGAAATATGATAAAAACCTATATTTTCAACTATGTACGGTAAAACCATACTTTTTGGCAAACCCAACGACTTTCATACTTTCTACTAAACCAAAACACTCTTTTTCGATAAAACTATACTTTCTGGCAAATACAACTATTTTTTCAAACTCAAAACTCTTTTTGACAAAACAAAACCTTTTTGACATAGCTAAACAAAACCTTTCGTACGGCGGTTACTTTTATTAACCATGTGAACTCACTGAACTTTCTAGTTGACACAAATCTTTTTTGAGTATGTATCAGGTACCTAGCTTGGATAAGTTGCAATAGAAGACCATGAAGTAGATTCGCTCGCGTGCGCATGAAGATAAACCCTAGAAGACTCTAGCTTCCGCCTTAGATTTCATTTAAATTCCTTGGATTTGTATTATTTTCCTTATATTGTAATATGTACATTGAAGTTTTAATAGAAATGTATTCATTTTGTGCTTTCAAACGCATATGATCTTGGCTATCTTGGCCTCCCAATGGATGGGGTGTGACATATTGGTATCAGAGCCTACATTTGAGGGGACAAAATGGATACATAGGAACCCAAAACCAAAGCCTCGTCTATGATATGCATCATACCGAGCATAGGAAGACCTCAATGATCACCTTTGATCATGGCTCTTAGGTTATATTTTACTCTAAGTCCCTACCTAATTAATTAAGTTTTTCTAGGATACAACTTAAAATGATATTTCTGGTAAACTACCTGATGTGAGTCAAATTATACATATTTTTATGGCAAATATCCCTTGCAAAATGGATCAAAACAGGGTAACTACTAACGAAATAACCAAATATTGTTTCCTTTTTAATTTTTCTGTTTGATTCAGGTTAACATCACAAAAGGAGCTAAAACAATGGAAAAATGAAGACAAAACACAAATCTCGGTGATTTGTGGCCCAAGCACGACCCGTGCATAGCCAGGCACGGCCCGTGCCTCCTTCCAACTTTTCCCTGAAATAGTTGACTTCTGCTCCTGATGACACACCGCTCGTGCCCCTGATCAACACGGCCTGTGCCACTGTTGACTGTCGCACACGACATGTGCCAATGATGTTACACGACCCGTGTCTCTGAACCTGAATCTCCCAAAGCGATCGTCTGCCAAGCAAGGCCCATGCCAGATGCCATCTTCTGCCTATAATAGCCGCCCTCTCCTCCATTTCAATGGCTCAATTCCTCTCTTCTCCTACTTAATATAGATTAGTTAGTTGTCGAGCCACTTGGCGTTTTTCTTAGTCTTAATCTTTCAAGTTTGTAAGAATATTAACTTAATAAGAATCTGTTTAAAGTTTGTCTATGAACTACTCATTTTCTTTTAAAAAAACCACTAAAGTCATGCTTATGCTTGGCTACACTCTTATACTCACTTAAGGATAAAACGAGCCTTTGGTTGGTATGTAAATTGAATTTACGTATTTACCTCAAGGTAAATACAAATGAAATGAAAATTTTAAATTGAAAGTGTATTTTCTAACCTTTTTGAACAAATGTACGTTGGATATTATAGACCATTTAAGGAGTCGAAAGCTCATCTGTCGGACTTGTGACACCACACTAGGGGACGATGCATGATCCTAATGGTGATTCGCATCCCATGCAAAGTAATACGTTCGTGAGTTGTATGTCTATGTAAACAAACACGACTTTCATGCTAACTACGGCCTGAAGGTACTGGTTGGGATTGGGGTTAGTAATATTTTGTCACTTCATGGAAGTTGGTGAGATACATGTTTGTGAACTTGGCTCTGGTTATGACCTCTTATGTTTGCGTGAAAGCGGTACATGAAGGAAACAGACCTTAGTCCTTTTAAAGATAATTTTCATAATAAATCAATCTGATGCGTGGGTTATTCCCTTGCGATTTCAGGATAACGTATTAGAGTATAACGACGCCGAGGACCAATCGGGCCTTATAACTATTTTTCATTCATCTTTACTCCATTTGCTACTTCTAGAACGGTTGTTTTGGATCCTTACGGGGAGATAAAAGGGATGAGGGATAGGGCCAAGGCTGAAAGGCGGCTCTCCTCGTCTGATAAGCAGCAATCTTAAGGTAAAGTAACTAAATCCATTTCACCAAGATCAACCATTGGTAAGTTCCCCCAAGTGATATTATTCTCTGACTGATTAGACTTGAAAAACCATCTTATCTACTTGTTTTAATTTACTTTAAATAGATTAAACCTTCCCTCTCACATAACTAAACCTGGCTAAACTGTTCATAAGAATTTTTACTCAAAAGCCTCTTTTTCCTTGTGTCCTTGAGCGATCCTCGGTCATCTTACCACTAGTATACTGCTCCACGATGGATATACTTGCCTGTGTTGTGTGGTGAAATAGTAGTTGTAGTTAATCAAGGTTTTAAAAAATTAAAAGCGTACGTACACAATGTGTTGATGAAACTTATATATTTATATACACTATACGCACACCAAGCTTTTTGGCTCCATTACCGGGGGCACAAATGAGGATTTTTGAAGTAAAATCCGAGTTAACGGTATAGCCTTTTATTTTCTTTTATTTTACATTTCTTTATTTTCTTATTTTCTTAGTTTTGTATTGCTCCCTAAATCTCTTTTTAAACATTCTCTGTGTAATATTTCAAAGATGGATCCAAATCCTAAGGAATATTTCTGTTATAGAAATGGAAGACCCGAATCTGCATGGTGTCAAATCTGCGGTGGACTTCATCCCTACTGGGAATGTCGTATACTTCTTGATACGCCCGCATTTTTAAAGGAAGAAGATGACCCATCAGACGAAAGGCCTTCTCATTCTCTATACTCTCCTTCATGCGAGCACGACAGTGTCTCTTGCGAAAACCATAATTAAACAACTTAGCAAGAGAACACTAGAAAGCCATTTGAAGATGAAGAACCTACACCCTCATCTTTAACCCCATGCCTTCATGGCTATTTCTCATTTTGTATGTGGTGCACCAAGTATGACAATGAAGAAACTAGCATAAACGAACACACACCACAAACAAAAGAAACTTCCTGTAACCAACCTGATATATACCTCGATGAAGAAACTATAAAAACCATAGAAAATCTAAAAGTAATCGAGGAATACTTTTCACGGTTGAGTTATGGAGAAGAAGAAATAACCATCAAGGAAGTGCCACCAGATGATGGACCACACAAAGTTCTCAACCTCCCTTGTTGTTTGTACTTAAAGGAGTTGGACGCATCACCTTTGGTTCAAGATACACCTCTTCACTCCAATGAACCAGATAAGAAGAAACCAGAAATGGAGCTACTAAAAGAGACTCTCAGCTATACTCCTGCAGGTAATGTTGAGAAAATCTGGCCAAAAAAGGTACACATTTCTAAACCATCTCTGACAGATTTTTCTAAAGTTCCGACAAATGCAAGATTTTTCAAAGTTATGTTTACATCTCCTAGATTAGAAGAACTACAACATGTTATCTTTACTAAAATTCAATCATAACATTTCTAACACCTTTCTAATAAAAATTCAATTCCATGTTTTATCAAAAAGAAACACAAAACGGTAATAGTTGATGATAGTCTTTTAATAAATTTAATGCCTGCTGACATGATCAATAAGCTAGACTTAGGCGAAGTAATCCCTTCTTGTCTGCCCCTCATTCTTTCATATCGAACTATCCGTCACACAGTGGTATAATCAAGAATGTCTTGATCCGCGTTGACTCCGTCAATGTTCCATCTGATTTTTCCATTCTTGACAATACCCCTCTTGTTCTCGGAAAACCTCTTTTAGAAACCTCGAGAGCTGTCATCAAACCAAAAAACAAAGAGATAACGCTGACACTTGGCAAAAACAAAATCTCTTTAGAGGTTGGACGATCTCTGATCCATCCATCTGATGATCCTCCTTGGCCGCCGGAAGATGAAGATGAGAAACCAACCCAGGAAATCCTAGAGAAGGAGGAAGACCCACCTCCTAATGCAAATGAAGAATTGCATGAGTCCATCCAAGCAATCACAATAGAACCAGAGGAAGACCTTTTTGCAAGCAAGGTTTCTGCTGAAGAACCGCCTCCGCTGGAACTTAAGGAGCTACCAGAACTCTGGAGTATGCCTTCTTGGATGACGATCAATCTTTGCCCGCCATCATCTCTACACGCTTAACCTTAACAAAAAGAGAAGAACTATTAGCCGTATTAAAGAAACATAAAAAGGCCATAGCATGGCGACTCTCTGATATTAAAGGAATCAACCTCTCATTCTGCATGCATAAGATCCTGATGGAAGATGTACACAAAACGATCGTCCTACTGCAGCGTAGAGTTAATCCCAACATTCAGGACGTAGTTAGGAAGGATGTCATAAAGCTTCCTGACATTGGTCTTATATATCCCATCTCGGATAGCCCTTGGGTGAGCCCTGTTCAGGTGGTACCCAAGAAAGGAGGAATGCCGGTCATCACTAATGACAAGGATGAAGCCATTCCTAGTCGTACAGTCATTGTCTGGAGAGTTCTGTATAGACTATCGAAGGCTAAATGACGCCACTAGAAAGGACCGCTTTCCTTTACCCTTCATTGACCAAATGCTTGAGCGTCCATCTGGGTACATGTACTACTACTTTCTTGACGGTTTTTATGGATATTTCCAAATCCCTATCGATCCAGTGGACCAAGAGAAAACCACTTTTGCTTATCCCCAAGGCACCTTTATCTATAGACAAATGCCTTTTGGGCTATGTAATGCTCCTGCTACCTTTCACCGTTGCATGGTTTCCATTTTCCATGATATGATTGAAAAATCCATGAAGTTTTCATGGATGACTTTTCGGTCTTTGGCAACTCATTCGATCACTGCCTGCTTAATCTGCAGAAAATGCTTGCTCAATGTGAAGAGACTGATCTAGCCCTCAACTAGGAGAAATGCCATTTCATGGTTCAAGAAGGCATAGTTATTGGCCATATAATCTCCAAGGGTGGATTAGAGGTGGATAAAGCCAAAATCACACTATCTTACACCTTCCACCATCTTCTTCAGTTCGTGTTGTTCGCAGTTTCCTCGGACACGTAGGATTCTATCATCACTTCATCAAGGACTTTTAAAAAATTTCATGTCCTTTGATGAAGTTGCTCGAAAAGGAATTTGTCTTCGACTTCAACAAAGATTGCATGGAAGTTTACACCAATCTAAAAAATCTACTAGTTAATGGTGTTGGGGTTTAAACGGGTTTATCAAAGTCATATTAACCACTTAATATGTAAAACGTAGCGGAATAAATTTACTTTCATGAAGTTATGTTATGTTAAAACCGATTTTAACATGCAAAATGAAACCCGAACAAAGGAGGATCCAAATATATAGTGTATGCTATCAAACTAAAACACAACCATAGTGAGTTTTAGGTATACCTTTCTTGAAGCAAGGAGGTAGGAAGAAGATGAGGATCTTGAATGACGAGCTTCCAAAAGCGAAAGCCTCAAGCTTATATACCCACGAGCTTCCAACAAACACCTTTGTTGCTAGGATTTTTCTTGAAGATTTCTTCTTTCCTCTTGGACCGATCCAAGCAAGTGAAGAACACAAAAGGCACCAAAAATTCGGTTCTAGCAAGAGAAAATGCTAGAGAGAGAATATGTTAGTTGTTGTATATGTTTTACTAATCAAGTGGGTGCTTTAAAGGTGCATGGGCCGAATATTTTCCTTGGGCGGAGGAGAGAAAAACACCTTTTGTGTCATACAAGTTTCTTACATGCAAAGTAATGATTACTTTGTTTTCCCAAAGCGCCTATGTTATTTAACCATTTAATAAAAGAAGTACCATTACTTCAAAGATAAAATACCCACTATGTTATTTAACCATTTAATAACTTCATGATTATACTCCCCAAAATAAATCATCCAATGAGTTACTATTTTCAAGTGCCATAATTTAGAGAATCATTTTCTAAATATATCTTCAAGAGATAATATTTATTTATATGATCATAAATAAATATCACGGATATTTTTCTAGCTCGTTATTGGGTATGACCCGACTTGGATCATAACGTACTAGCCACATTAATCTAAAATGTGTCTTGGGCAGACTGAGTCCAACAATCTCCCACTTGCACAAGATTCATAGAGGATTGATGCAAGTAGCAAATACCGCCTAACAACGGTTTACTACCTCTAATACGTATGACGAAGTGCCATTCAATAACATCATCTCCTTCAAGTTCCTTACTTGAAAATGTTTTAGTTGAATCAGTCATTTATCCTTTGGTCACATATGTCATGTTAAATCATAGAGACATAGAGTGATCATTCTCCACTGGTTTAACTTTATTACAGGCCTTAGACATCTAACTCTCAATGAATAAGAGGGACAAATTCCATCTTGACTACATACGTCTCTCACAATCACCTAGTAGTACACTTGAGCTTAGCCTTATGTACTGCCATGTTTCAGGACAGCGAAGGACTAAGTCAAAGCATAATGCTCGGTGAATATCAAGACCCAATATGGATCTCAGGTCAGAGGATACTATGATATTCGCCTTTACTCAAGATTACTTATGATCAATCACAAAGATTCCATGTAGTAAGTATTGAGAGCAGGTCAGTCCAATATTTGTATCCCACAAATATCTATGAACTTTGGCAGCATCCACTTGCTCTATAATCACACTGTATGAATATCCACCAATCCAAGTTCATAATAGTCTTACCTTCATATTTGTTCCCACAAATATGACCGACTATGGACGTTTAGAATAATCAACTTATTTAATGATTAAAACATGCTAAAATGGAACATTACACAATTTAAATGAAAATACCATAATCATATAAATGTGTTAAAATAACAATCGTTCCGATATCCAAATACAAAACTAGATTAAGTCTAATCACTAGAATATCGAAGTCCCATGGCACAAGTGTGACGCTCATGCTTTGGCCTTTCTAGGAGCTTCGTGAGTGGATCCGCAATGTTTTGGTCGGTATGAACTTTGCGAATACATATCTTTCCCTTTTTAACTTCATCCCTTATGTAGTTAAACTTCCGCTCAATATGCCTCGTCCTGTGATGATCACGGGGTTCTTTGATTTGAGCAATCGCACCTGTGTTATCCCAAAGAATCTCTAGGGGTTCTTGAATGGTAGGAACAACCCCTAGCTCGGCAATGAATTTCTTCAACCACGCGGCTTCTTGCGCGGCCAAAGAAGCGACGACGTATTCTGATTCCGTAGTGGACAATGCAACCACCTCTTGTTTTGAACTCTTCCAAGAGACGACTCCTCCATTCATAATGAAGATGTACCCCGATTGTGATCAAGAATTGTCTCGATCCGTTTGGAAGCTCGCATCCGTGTAACCCTTTACTACGAGTTCCTCCTGGCCAGATCCATATATCAAAAACATATCTTTAGTCCTCCTAAGATACTTCAATATGCTCTTGACAACCATCCAATGACTATCACCTGGATTTTGTTAGTATCTGCTTGTCATGCTTAAAGCGCATGACACGTCCGATCTAGTGCATATCATAGCATACATGATGGATCCTATAGAAGATGCATATGGGACTCCACTCATTCTATCTTGTTCATCCCTTGAGCTAGGACATTGAGACGTGCTCAATATAGTCCCTTTCTGAATAGGTACCAAACCTCTCTTAGAGTTTTTCATCTTCAACCTTATCAAGATCTTATCTATGTATGCACTTTGATTCAAACCTATCAAGCGTATTGATCTATCCCTATAGATCTTTATTCTCAAAATATAGGCGGCTTCACCTAGATCCTTGATGGAAAAGCAACTTCTAAGCCAGGCTTTTACACCTTCCATGGTTGGAATGTCATTTCCAAATAATAGAATGTCATCGACATATAACACTAGAAAAGTGATAATGATCCCACTAGCCTTCTTGTGCACACAAGCTTCATCAGCGTTCTTGATGAACCCAAATTTCTTAATTTCTTCATCAAAACGGTGATTCCAACTCCGTGTTGCTTGTTTCAATCCATAGATTGATTTTTTTAACTTGCACACTTTGTTAGGATGTTTTGGATCGACAAAACCTTCAGGCTGAGCTATATAGACATCTTCCTCAAGATATCCATTTAGGAAATCCGTTTTGACATCCATTTGCCATATCTCATAATCATAGTATGCGGCTATGGCAAACATTATCCTAATCCACTTTAGCATTGCCACAGGTGAGAGAGTTTCATCATAATCAACCCCTTAAGTTTGAGTGAAACCTTTTGCTACAAGTCGAGCTGTAAAAGTGTCCAAGTTACCATGCATATCGGTCTTTCTTTTGAAAACCCATTTACTTCCAAATACTTTGAAATTAGGAGGTGGCACAACTAAGTCCCAAACTTGGTTGTCATACATGGATTGCATCTCTACGTTCATGGCTTCTAACCGTTTGTCCAAATCAGATTCGGATATTGCATCATGGTATGTGGTTGGTTCATCAGAATCTACCACATGGCATCCTTCCATAAAAATCCATATCTTTCAGGTGGATTACTAGTTCTACCAGATCTACGAACGTTGCATGTGTTTTGATCAACCATTTGATCATCTTCAACAACATTTTTGTTGTGGGCTAGTATCAACCAAACATGTATCGGCTTCTGGTTCTTGATCCTCATTAAGCTCCACCGTTCTAACACTAGTTTCTTCCATAAGTAACTTAGTTTCCAAGAATTCAGCCTTTCTAGAAATAAATACTTTTTGCTCTGTTGGATTGTAGAAGTAGTATCCTATAGAATCTCTAGGATATCCTACAAAAATACACTTAGTGGATCGGGGTTCTAGGTTTGCATACAGAATGATAGGAACCCTTCCATGCCATAATTCAAAAGGTGACCTTTCCACTTTCTTGATTGGGGCCATATTCAAAATACGGGCCATTGAGAGCAAGGCATAACCCCAAAATGATAAAGGTAGTGAACTTCTACTCATCATAGATCGAACCATATCCAATAGGGTTCGATTCGTCCTTTTAGACACACCATTATGTTGTGGTGTTCGAGGTGGAGAGAGTTGTGAGACAATCCCGCAACTCCTAAGATAGCTTTGAAATTCATCACTTAGATATTCACCTCCTCTATCCGAACGAATGATTTTTATTATTTTGTTGAAGTGATTCTCTACTTCATTCTTAAAGATTTTGAACATTTCAAAAGCTTTATACTTGTGTTCCAACAAGTATACATACCCATAGCGACTATAGTCATCGGTAAAGGTGATGAAGTATCTCTCAACATTCCTAGCTGTTGGCTTAAAAGGTCCACATACATCCGAATGTATGATCCCTAGAAAATCTTTTGCCCTTTCGGTGATCCCACTAAAAGGTGCCTTAGTCATTTAACCTTGTAAACAAGATTCACATACGTCAAATGAATCATGTTCGTTTGTTTCCAAAAGACCATTCTTTTGTAATGCAAGTATGCGATTCTTATTTATATGGACAAGGCGGCAATGCCAAATGTAGGTGTCACTCAAACCTCTTTTGAATTTCTTGGTGTTAGTTTGGTACATTGAGCTATCATATGATGTGTTTTCATGAGCCAATTTATAAATGCCATTTAAAGGCGTAGCTTTAAAATAAAACACTTCATTCAAAGAAACATGGATATCATTGATAACAAATTTAAAATCATATCTAACACGTCTTAAGCGGGAAACCGAAATTATGTTCCTAGTCAAACTAGGAGCATACAATACATTATTCAAATTAACTACCAAACCATTTGGAAGTTCCAAAATATAATCTCCTTGGGCTTCAACTTGAACTTTTTCTCCATTTCCCATGAAAAGACTAATGTCTCCTTTCCTCAATTGCTTATTTCTTTTGAACCCCTGTAACAAATTACAAATATGAGTTCCACATCCGGTATCTAATACCCATGTGTTAGAAGAAATAACATTAAGCTCAATATCAATTATAAAGATCGTACCCGAGGTTTGACCAGCATCCCTCTTTGCCTTCAACTCCTTGAGATAGGTTGGACAATTCCTCTTCCAATGTTCTACCTCACCACACTCAAAGCGTGGATCATTCGTAGCAACCTTTTGCTTCTTTTCCTTCGGTTTTGGGATTTCTTTCTTTCCCTTTCACTTTCCTTTGACGTGCCCTTTCCCTTTGGCAACATTTCCCTTAGGGCTAGAGCGAGGCCTCTTTTTATTGCCACCCTCATTGATCGTTAGAACAGGAAAAACTGTTTTGCCCATCCCTTGCTCGGCCGTTTTGAGCATTCCATGAAGCTCGGAGATGGTCTTGTCCCAACCATTCATATTTTAGTTTAAGAAAAAAGTCTCAAACTTCTTTGACAAAGAGTTGAGGATCAAATCCGTAGCGAACTCTTATGAAATGGAACAATTTAGCCTTTCGAGACGATCAATGTGGCTCTTCATCTTAAGTACATAAGATGAAACCGATTAGGACTCATCCATTCAACATGCATGGAGTGCTCGAACCATTTCAAAGCGCTCAACCCTTTCCTTTTGTTGGAACATTTCCTTCAATTGGGTTATCATGTCATATGCCCCATGATTCTCAAAGTCCTTTTGGAGTTTGGGGATCATGCTTGCTAGCATGAGGCAAGAAACTTGTGAAAAACTGTAAGACGAATCTTACAAGAGGTTTGCTTGATCGTAGAGTAAGAACGAGATGAAAACGAGATGTAAATAAAGTTGGTTATATTGAAATAAAAAAAGATTCAATTACAAACTCTCTAAACAGCTCAAACAGAGAAACACTCTTAAAAACACATAGTTAAGATCTGGTCTCTCTCAACTCGTCTCTCTCTGTTACAGATTACAAGACAAAGTTATCTATTTATACTAGTCTGGCCGAACTCCATCCGATCTCTGAGTTCGGCTGATTCGAACCTCAGGTTCGGACCACAGCTTGAACTTGTATCTTGATCTTCACATCGTCTCGTTCAGATACTTCACATGACGCACAGATTAGGTATCAACAAACTCCCCCTCGTCATGTGTAGTATCTTTTCACCAGTTAAAACATATTCTTCGAACAAACCCCCCCTCAACTTGATGATAGCTTAATCTTGAATATTTGACAATGCACATATTCTTTCTACCTTATCAACAGCTTCAGAAGACTTGAAATTATGATTAACTCTTTTCCTTTGAGTACCTGGCCAACATAATAATCTTGGCGCAAAACTTCTCTTTGAGAATCCAATTTTTGAAAATGTTTTTCGTATCTTGTTTCGATCAATCAAAAACAACTAAGAAATAAAATCTTTTTTGCTTTTATGAATTTTATACTAAAAACACACCCAAAAATCTTTTTGATATTTTCTGAATGAAATATAAATGCAATACAGAAACAAACACTATTTTTGTCTTTTGCGAGAAAGATCACAACGCAAGATCATATCAGACATAACGCATCTAGCACACTTCAATTTTGGTCTTAATCAGCATGCAAGCCAAGATAATTGCAAATACAACATTTATGTTTATATCAGCATGCACCAATCATTTTTATCGTTTTCATATATGTTTAAGGTAATATTATCATGCACTGATAACTAGGCCTCCACTCTATCAGAAATACTGGCAAATCATCATGTTTATCATCTAGAAGCAAATTTTCTTAGAGATTTAATGATCCTTGATGAGTCATGCAAAAATAAAGTAGAACCTCAAATACCTAGCAATCAGGTCGGTCTTGTGGACTCGCAGAGAAAGCCCAAGTATTTGAGAAAATAAGAAAGCAAAACAAGTTGAAGTTGTATAATTCAACAACGATCAGGTCGATACTTCTGTATACGAAAACACCAAATTAAATAAAGCAGAATGTCAAACGAACAACGATCAGGTTGATCTTTCGATACGCAGAGAAAGTCCGATCGTTTGACAAAATAAAGAAAATTAAACAAGTTTAAATCTTTCAAAATAAAAGCAGGCATTCATCAGGATATCTTTTTATTCTATTTTTTCAGAATCATTACACAGCAATCATCAAGAAGCAAATAACCAAAGATCATCAGGCAAGCTTTATATTTATATCTTACTTAAAAATATCAGATTAGTCATGCACATTCACAGATTATGCAAGTACCTACAACCTTTAGACTTAATCTATCCATGGAAGAAAAGTGTATATACTGATGTACTATCATTTCTCGCTTTTGTCGGATCAATTTCTCAAATTTTCATCAATTTTTTTTTTATATTTTCCAAATTTCTCCTCCTAAAATTCAAACAAACACTATTTTTTTAATTTTCAAACTCCCCCCCCCCCCCTAAAAATATGAACGGAAGAAAATGAAAAAGAAAAATGAAAATTATCGATCAACACTTGACATATTTTTGAAAATGATACTTTGAAAATTAGTTTTTCAAAGATAAGAACGATGCATTTGAACTTAAAACCACAAGTATGTCACTGTCAGCAATCTCTCGATTACTAACAGGTCTTCCTAAAATACCTGCAAACATTAGAAAATAGTAAGTTTTTAAGACCCCGACCCTCATCCCCAACGATGGTAGGTCGTCCAGTGTCTTCAACAAAATCTGTGTTGGCCGTGGAGACAACTTTTGGTCTCCATTCCTGTTTTGGTTTGATAATTTCTAGTGAACCATTCTCAATTGATGAGTGACAATCAGAACTACTACCCAACTTTTCTGAAGTAATCTTCTTTTTCCAGAAAAAGCTAGTGTTGGGTATTGGTTCACTAAAAATAATGCCATCAATATCAACATACATTGTATGTTTGGTATTTGATGATGAATTGATAGTTGTCGTAGGACAATTATTTGCATAATGACCCTTCTTACGACAAACATAGCAAAGTCTTTCACCAGCTGGATTGATTGAAATTGGTTTTCCAAACTGATCAGTGAAACATTCATCATAAAATTTTGAAAACACAGGTTTAGGTTTCTATGGTTTTTGGAATTTTGGAAAACAATTTGGAGAATCATAAAAACCATAATCATCTCCATAACCAAAGAATTTATCTTTATGATAAAACCTGATTGATTTAGCAGAATGAAATGAATCTGAATTGTTACCGCCTTGTGGTGTAGCATCAGATATACAAGAAGACTCTTCAGAAGAAAGCTTTTCATCTGATAAAGATACCTTCTTCCAACATTGTGACTTCTTATCTGAAAACACATTCTGCTTCTTTATCTTCTTTTCTTTGAATTTCGTCTTGTTGAATCCTTAGGCAGCATTTCTTTTTTTTTCAAATCCCAAACCACCATTCTTTTGCTTGAATTTATCTTGAACAAAATTTGGTATCTCATGACCTTGTTTGGCAAGCTTTGTAAATTCAGACTTGATACCTTTCAAATCATTTTTCCCAGAATTCAAAGTATCATCGATCACGACCTCATAAAACTTTGGCACTTTTACAATTATGGAATTTTCATTAAACATCTTTTCTTTTGCAAGAAATGTAGATTTGGAATCAAACTTTAATCCTTTGCAATAATCAAACTCTTTTTTATTCTTCTTATATTTTGACTTGGTTTTCTTTCCTGAACTGGTATCAGCAAACTTTGAATAATCATGCAGTTCATTACCAGATGGTATAGCTGGAACAGGCAATTCAATATCCACCGTAGCAGAAACTTGATGAAGACTTCCAACTTATACAAATAATTCAGGTTAGTCGGTGAATTGTTGCAATTTTTTAATTTCCTTTGCAAGTAAAAAATCTCAATCTTTTGTTCAGTTATTTTCGTATTAGCTTCCGTCAACTCTTTCTGTGAAGCAATGTACTTGTCCCACAATCTGTTATAATCAATTTTATGACATTCTCTCAAGTGACACTCTTCCAGAACTTCGGCAGTAACTTTCTCAACCTGTTTCTCATAATAGATAACATCTTGTTTCAAAATGTTATTTTGACTTTGAACCTCACCATATTCATCACGCAACTTTGTGAGTTCCTCCTGAAGTTGAATTATTCTATGAGCAGCTTCTACAGAAATTTTATGAATATTCTCATATTTTTGTTGAAGAGGATAACATTTCGCAAATAAAGCATCAAAATCTTCAACAGCTTCCTTTTCCTTAGCTTGAGCTTTATTGCATTCTTCAACCAACATATTCTTCTCTTTCAACCATTCTTCCTTAACACTAAAAATTCCAAACAATTTGCACATGATGCAGACACATCCTTTTTGAATTTCGGTAGCTAAACCATCACAAACTTTACTTTTCCATTTCTCCACTTCCTTTGTCAGAAAAATATTCTCTTCAGTCAACTTTCCCATCTTATTCTCTATGTCTTTAATTTGAACTTCAACCTTCAAATCTTTATCAACTGTTTCAACCGTTTTCTGAGAAAGTTTAGACATATGTTCCTCACATTGTGTCTTAACAAAATCCCATATCAGTTTTGCTTTGCGATATTTCCTGATTTGACTTTTAAAAGTTATAGGCAAAGCTAACAGATTAAGTGCAATAGCCTTTTCATTTTGAGCATACGATTTCCTTTCTTCACTTAAAATCCTTAAAATCACCACCATAATAAGTTGGATACTTAAATTCATTTGTAACCGGTATCCACAATTTTTTATCCAAATCAACAACATAACCTCTAAAATTTGTTGCCCAACCATGATAATCTTCCAAGATTTATCAACATTGGCACATTCTGACGATGAAGTTCAATGAACACCTCAATTTCGTACATTTTGGAAATTGTTCGATATCAAAACTTCAAAATTGAAAATGAAGGTCTTCCAAGCGGATTTTAGGTACCAAAACTAAGGATACTGGCCGTTAGGCAATAAAAGTATAGATCTTTCCGAGACGGTCGTTTTAGCTGGTATGGGTTCCGTAACTCTTAACGGTTTTCAAGTTACGTCAATTTCCGTTAAACAACCCAAAAATACTAATCCTGTCTGAACTTGATCCAAACTCTATCCGAATTTTATTCACCCGAACTCCTTCTAAACTTAAACACAACCACAGTGTCCGAACCCTATCCGAATGTGTCCCAAACTTATACCGAATTCTACTCGAACTCCCTACGAACTCTCTCTGAACTTAAGGTTCGGAGCAGTTATATGAACGAACCTAGGGTTCGGACTCGCGTTTTTTGGCACACTAACGAACGCGACCGAACAGAAGTTTTTGGTCAAAAATCGTGATTTTGAGCATAGTTAAAGACGATTTTTAAAAATCAACGTTATTTTTGCAACAAGAATGTTTCAGAAATGAATTGCACTCGGTTTTATGAACGACCATGATCAAAGCAAACGCAATAGAGCAACCTAGATTTGCTATGATACCGATTGAAAAACCGTAAGACGGATCTTACTAGAGGTTTGCTTGATGGTAGAGTAAGAACGAGATGTAAATAAAGTTTGTTATATCGAAATCAATAAAGAATTAATTACAAACTCTCTAATCAGCTCAAACAGAGAAACACTCTAAAAAACACATAGTTAAGATCCGGTCTCTCTCAACACGTCTCTCTCTATTACAGATTACAAGACAAAGTTGTCTATTTATACTAGTCTGGCCTAACTCCGTCCGAACTCTGAGTTCGGTTGATTCGAACCTTAGGTTCAGACCAGGTTTGGCAGACAACTTGAACTTGTATCTTGATCTTCACATCGTCTTGTTCAGATACTTCACATGACGCACATATTAGGTATCAACAACTTGCATGGAGTCCTCAGTGTATTTCTCCTAATCGGCGTAGGCCTCAACGTCTTCCTCATCAGGTTCGTCGGGAATGGGATCGTCCAACACATAAGACTTCTTTTCTTGCTTGAGAACAATTCTCAAGTTGCGCTACTAATCCACAAAGTTGTCTTGGTTGAGACGATTTTTGTCTAGTATTGATCTTAATGATAGGTTATGGACGGGTGGGGGCTTGGCGTCTTTATTATTGGCCATCTACAAATTTAACAAAGTTCAATTTTAGTATTTTCGATATCAATATTACCTTTAAATTTATTAATGCCCTTTTTTGTCTCATAGACAATCAATAATTTAAAATCTAGAATCCAACGTTGCATTTACATAATCGGTTAGGTGACCTTTATCTCGACTATTAAATCAACAAGGTAGTCATGTTTGTCAATTGCAACCCCTTTGCAACTTCTAGAGGTATGGGATCGGTTAAACATCTTATGTTTTCTTGGCATGTTTAATCCCATCAACGTCTTTGGTCCCCATGCTTTGGTGACCCTAATCACATGGTTTCCAAATCAAGTTGTCCTACTTATACGCACGTGTGAGTTTACACATACAAGTGGTTAGGTGACCTTTATCCCACAAATATGGGAAATTTACCTCAATTATGCAAGTTCCCTCAAGTATGGTTAGGTAACCTTTATCCCATAAAGAGATCACAAGTAAATTGAGTGTCATATAAAAGGGTGACGTTAAAACTTGTTTTAAAAGGGTGTTTTAGTTTTCAAAATTCAAGTTTTAGAAAACTCTATGTACCATGCAATTCGCATGCATTCAAATGCGTGATACCCTAATGTTGTGAAATCCATATTTCATGGTTCTGTTAATGAAATCCATGTTTATTATTGAATCATTAACCTTTAATAAAACTCATTTTATTAGCTCCTTGTTAATGATGATTTTAGAACCGATTTTAGTTTTATTAATGTTTATTAGTTTGTTTAAGCATGCATATCCACATATCATCCAAACAACAAAATAAACAACCACACAAGCATGATAAAATAGGTGCATAGCCATAGCCAACTATTGACAACACTTGTTGGCCGAAACAAGTGTGTCAAGGTCTCTCCTAAGGGACAAAATGACACATATGATGTGTCGGTGAACTCCACTTGATCCCGCATCCGAATGCTTCAAGTGTGTTGCATCCTCGTTTGTGTTCCTCTCTTGCCTTCGGTTTTCCATGGATATTGGGCCTCCAATATGTGGGTTTCGAATAGTGGGCTTGAATCCCAAATTGGCCCACGAAAGCCTTTGGTCCGTGACCTTGGCCCAAACGGAAACCCACCTTTGTGCATTTTACATTTTACAAAAGTAAAACCTATTACATTTTTCTAGTAAAATAAAATTCACCTAATCTATTTAAGTTACATACCGAATGAAAAAATAAATAAATTACATAACCATGAAAAACCTATTTAACTATTACAACCCTTTGAAATAATTAAATACATAACACAAACACAACCATTCACCACAAATAATCACAGGGTCAAGGATAGTCTTATGCACCAAAATATACATCCAAGTATGTATATCTTCAAGAAATAAAAATGGATCCCTTTAAACCCACTTCCATTTTCGGTCCAACACAAAACCGAAAATGTGGGTTTGTTGTCCAAACAACAAATCATCTAAATGACTTAAAATACATTAATCTTTCAAGATAACGACATGCATGTAAGTGAAGCATCTTGAAAGACAAAGGGATAACCATATACAAATTTCCGGATTTGTGGTATGAGGAACCAAAAACCGAAACTTTGGAGAGTTAACCAACTAACTCTTTGAAGCATACATCCATATAAGCGGCTCTAGATGCCATTGTTGGGGTTTGAACGGGTTTATCAAAGTCATATTAACCACTTAATATGTAAAACGCAGCGGAATAAATTTACTTTCATGAAGTTATGTTATGTTAAAACTGATTTTAGCATGCAAAATAAAACCCGAACAAAGGAGGATCCAAATATAGAGTGTATGCTATCAAACTAAAACACACCATAGTGAGTTTTAGGTATACCTTTCTTGAAGCAAGGAGGTAATAAGAAGATGAGGATCTTGAATGATGAGCTTCCAAAAACGAAAGCCTCGAGCTTATACACCCACGAGCTTCCAACAAACAGCTTTGTTGCTAGGATTTGTCTTGAAGATTTCTTCCTTCCTCTTGGACCAATCCAAGCAAGTGAAGAACACAAAAGGCACCCAAAATTCGGTTATAGCAAGAGAAAATGCTAGAGAGAGAATATGTTACTTGTTGTATATGTTTTACTAATCAAGTGGGTGCTTTAAAGGTGCATGGGCTGAATTTTTTCCTTGGGGGGGGGGGGGGGGAGAGAAACATCTTTTGTGTCATACAAGTCTCTTACATGCAAAGTAATGATTACTTTGTTTTCCCAAAGTGCCTACCTCATTAAATTAAAAAACACATTAAATATGTCTTTTAGTTTATAAAAGAAGTACCATTACTTCAAATATAAAATACCCACTAAGTTATTTAACCATTAAATAACTTCATGATTATACTCTCCAAAATAAATCATCCATATGAGTTAATATTTTCAAATGCCATAATTTAGAAAATCATTTTCTAAATATACCTTCAAGAGATAATATTTATTTATATGATCATATCATAACTAAATGTCATGGATATTTGTCTAGCTCGTTATTGAGTATGACCCAACTTGGATCATAATGTACTAGCCACATCAATCTAATATGTGTCTTGGGCAGACCGAGTCTAACAAATGCACCAATCATGACCACACCAGACTGGTCTCTTCCATTTGAGATCATGTGTGATGCAAGTGACTATGTTGTGGGAGCATTTCTTGGTCTGCGAAAAGACACACACTTTCGCCGAATCTACTATGCTAGCAAAACGCTCACAAGTGCTCAAGAGAACTACATAGTTACTGAAAAGGAGATGTTGGCAGTGGTGTTTGCGTTTGATAAATTTTGCTTATACTTGGTGTTATCTAAAACCATTGTCTTCAATGATCATGCCGACATCAAATACCTCTTCAAGAAGAAAGATGCAAAGCCAAGACTCATACGTTGGATCCTTCTGCTTCAGGAGTTTGACATTAAGATTAAAGATAAGAAAAATGCTGAAAATACCTTCGCTAATCATCTATCCATATTAGAATGTGTAGACAAAGACGAAGAGATCAGCGAAAGATTCCCGACTAAGTACTTGGAGATGATAGACACATCCCTAAAACCTTGGTACGCAAACATAGCGAACTACCTCGCCGGCAGAATCATTCCAGAAGTGTTAACGCATCAACAACGAAAGAAGTTATTAATCGACGTAAAGCATTACTTTTGGGAAGAGCCATATCTTTTAAAATTGTGTGCTGACGAGCTCGTTCGAAGATGCGTCTATGGACCTGAGACAGCCAGTATTCTTAAACATTGTCACACAGGACCTTGTGGAGGATAGCACAGAGCAAACGCCACCGCACTGAAAGTCCTCGATGCTAGATTCTGCTGGCCCACAATATATAGGGATGCATAAAGATAGATATGGATTTGTGATGCTTGCCAGCGGGCAGGAACATCCCAACCAGGAATGAGATGCCACAAACCGTCATCCAGTTTTGTGAAGTTTTTGACGTATGGGGTCTGGACTTCATGGGGCCATTCCCAACTTCTAGAGGGATTAACTACATACTTTTAGCCATCGATTACGTATCCAAGTGGGTGGAAGCAGAGGCTGTCCCCACTAACAATGGATGGGCAGTGGTTAGATTACTTAAGAAGCTATTTTCTAGGTTTGGAGCTCCGCGCACGTTAATAAGCGATAGAGGTACCCACTTATGCAATTACCAAATGGAGAGAGTTTTATCTTGATATGGCTAACCTATAAGTTATCTACAGCCTACCACCCGCAAACGAATGGTCAGGCTGAGGTAGCGAACCGAGGTATAAAACGAACTTAGAAAGAACAGTAGGGCAAAACCGGAAGGATTGAGCTGATAAACTCAATGATCCTCTGTGGGCATTCATGAAAGCTTATAAGACTCTGATTGGAATCACACCGTTTAGAATGGTCTATGGGAAATCTCCCTGTGGAATTAGAACACAAGGAATACTAGGCTCTCCGCACTATCAATTTAGATCTTGGTGAAGTAGACCAAGCTCGACTCTCCCAATTCAACGAGCTTGAAGAATTGAGAAGCCAAGCATATGCTAACTCTAGCATTTACAAGGAACGAGCAAAACATTACCACGATTCCCGTCTGTAAAGAGAATTACAGGAAGGTGACAAAGTCCTCCTGTACAACTCCTAGCTAAAACTTTTCCTAGGAAAGTTAAAATCCAAATGGACGGGACCATTCACTGTGACACATGTTAATTCCTATGGGGCTATTGAAATCCAATCCGGAAAAGACCCACCTTTCAAAGTCAACGACCACCGCTCAAAGCTCTATGAAGGAATTCCTGACACCTCTGAGGATGTCCTAACTCTAAAGTCAGACACGCATGGTGTGTCTGTGGGTCCTGCCTAGGACCCGGAACTAAAAATCAGGCATGTATCTTTTATTTTATGTTTTTAGGAATAATAATTTTTCAAAAGTCTTCGTGTGAAAAGCCCGACACGGGCCGTGCCTCACTCAACAAGGGCCATGCCCGTACCCAACATGGTCCGTGCCTCATTCAATGAAACCCATATCATAAAATCTCAGTATTATATTGTCCAACAGCCTAACACAGGTCGTGCCTCCCTCGACACGGGTGTGGTTGTCAGGCTGAACCTGTATAAAGAGAGGAATAACAGCATGCCATTCTTGTCTTCGTCCCCTTGAAGCCTTGTGATGAAATTTTGCTAACTTTTAAGCTTTCTCCTAACACATACTAGGTAAGGCAAGTTCTATTTTTGACTTATCCTTTCCATCTTCTTGGGACTTCCTTTTAAGTCCATTATCTTCATCCTCCTTCTTCATCTTCAAACAAAGCTTAGGGATTAGAACATGAGTTTTTCATTTAAACAACTTGTTTCCATCACAAATCTTGCTTAAAACACATGTTTATATCAAAAGAAAGCAACCATTTGAGCTACATTTTTAAAACAAACAACAAAAACATGTTCTAATGCCCTCTAGTCACTATTTGGATGCAAGAAAGTCAAGAAATGTATCCTGTCATGTAACCCGACACGGGCCGTGCACCCTAGGCACGAGTTGTGCCTCGTCTGCTGCCAGCTTCATTTCTAATAATCTTCATGTTTTAGCATGGCCATTCATGGAACATCTCAGCCAGCTACTGCAAACAACGCGGAAGGTTGACAGAGGTCGATTGTTTCAAAACTAGTGAGGTACTACATGCAACTCAAAGAGGAGATCGATGGCTTGAACAAGCACTCGTTCTTAATGAGCGAGTGAATTTCTTGAAAGTTGGTTTTGAGATCGTTGCTAGACATCTCGCTGACCTCAGTGAGAGGGTGACACCGATCCTACCTCCCCCGTTTGTTCTGTAAAACTAGCCATGGCCGGAAGAAGAGGTCAGAGAGAACACAACTCTCCCCTTTTTTGACTTTGGCGCTGATTTCATCATCAACCTTAATGATGATAACGACATGTGTCGGTGGCCATAGTTGAGATGGACCCGTGATGATGTTCATCGATGAGTAGCTTAGGAATGAAATAAGTAAATTAGGAACTTATGTATTTCTTATCTAGGACTTTTGAAAAATTGATTACCATGTAATTGTCTCCCTATGAGTTAATTAAATGATAATCACCCTAGGATTTTAATTATCTTGTCTTTTTAGTATTTAACTTTTTATTAAGTATTTAAAAAAAAAGGAGATGACGCAATCGCATAAAATCTCGTATGGAACATATAAAGGAGTTGTGAACTTGCACATTTTAATTCTACGTTTTCCTCCAAAACGTACATTGACGACAATATACAATTTAAGTGTGGGGACGGGAATTGTTGGGATTAAAAAAGTATCTTTATCTTTGTCTTGTCAAACAAGCCTTACACAAAACTTTTTGAAATTAGGCACCATATTTTTCCAAAATCTTAAAAAATTATTTTCACTTCAAGCATCTGTTTACAGATAAAGTTCTTCTCCAAATTATTGAAATTCAAATTCCATTGAACGAATAAATTTTTAAGCCTAAAGTATCTCTTCTCGACAAGACGAAAAATAAGTTTAATTTCCAAGTAAACTCATAATTTTCCTTTCACTTTTTCAGTGAGGAATTGAGCCTGAAAAGCATGAATAAACCATTACGCATGCTCCTTTCTTCTTGAAACTTTGAGAGAAGCTAGGTAAATTCAATAAAGGTAGAACTTGACTCGATAATACGACCCAAAATAGACAAAGTCGGAAATATATGGTTAAATGACTGAGTCACTTAGGATTTTCCCATTCTCTCTCTTTTCACCCCCATTTTTAAAAAAAAATATACCCCCTCATTTGCCCTGTTGAGCCTTAACCCTTTCGTTTGAACAAACCCCATTGCAAATACCAGTCTTTGAAAAAACACCCCATTTTTACTTAAACTTTCTTTTTCGTAAAACTCGGTTTCTTATCAACATTTTTTCTAAGCGGTTTGTCGAAAAAAGTATTAGTAGGCAATAAAAAGAGCCACCGAAAGCTCTTAGTTAGTGAATAAAAGCAGCAAGAATCATAAAGAAACCATCGTTTTACAACTTGCGCCATTTTAGCCTAAAACATCCAAACCCTAACCCAAAGCCTACCCTTGTATAGCCCTCATGATATCCATGTATATTTCGGCGAGATCTGTGAAGGTTTGATTATTTGTCAAGCCTATGCTCTTTATTTGTCTCTACCGTGGCATGAGTGTTCACTTGAAAATACCATTATATGCTACCCTGAGAGCTGAGTGTTCACTTATGAGATATATGAGTTTATGAAGAACTAAACTTACCAGTAGCCTTGTCGTAAATATCCATACTTCAGTAACAAATAAAATAACAATTCAATGGAATGAAAGCCCAATGAAATTAGAGGAAATGACTTTTAATAGTTTGCAGAAACTTGGAATCCACAAAATAAACTATTTTGGAAAACAGTTGAAGTCCGACATTTTAGATTTTTTCTTGAGGTGTTGATACATGGTTCCTGATCGTCATGTGAAGTATCGAGAACAAGACGGAACGTGCAAGTTTAGGTCTGGCCGAACCTTGGCCGAACTCCAGGTTCGGAGCCGCCGAAGCTTGGCCGAACCTGAGGTTCGGCCAGTCGTGTTTTCAGCCTATAAATATGTTCGTCTTGTATAGAATTAGAGAGCTTCCGTGTTATAACTTTCTCTAAGTGTACTCTGTGGTCTCTGTGGTTAATACAAGTCTCAGTTGTATTTACTCTCTGTGTTTTACTCGTTTACATTGATTTCTATACGACTAAGTAGAAGATCCTCACGCTCAGGCAATTTCAAGTGGTATCAGAGCTTTTGGTTTGTTCTACTAGTCGGAGATCAGTGTTTTTCGAGTTATCGAGTTCAAATTCACGTTTTTGACTTTCAAAACTCGTTTTTCATCTTCGTTTCTCAAAAATCTCGTCTAAAACACCATGCTTTACGTTCAAATTGTGTGTTTTTGCTCGTTTTTGTTCATTTGAGTAGTTTACAGCTCGAGAGGTGTCGAATTCAGTGAGTTTTTCCAAATTTTTCCGAAATTTCGCGTTCGGCCGAACTCCACGTTCGGCGTAACTGCTCCGCACTCCAGGTTCGGAGTACGCTCGGCATAACCGCTCCGAACACCAGGTTCGGAGTACGTTCGGAGGATGTTCGGTGAAGCGATCTGAGTCTGTTTCGTCGTTCGGTGAGAGTTCGGAGCTAGGTTCGGAGGATTTCGGAGTTAACGAGGTTCGGTGAGAGATCGGAGAGAGTTCGGACTGTGTTTCTGAGTTCGGACCACGTTCGGAGGAAGTTCGGAGGGTTTATTAGGTTCGGACGAGGTTCGGAGTGAACAGTAACCTGTGTTTCGAAAATGTCCGATTTTCAAGCGTTCGCGGCTATTCAAAACTCGGTTCAAGCTACGATGCAAACGATGATGAACTATGATAATGAAATTGGAACAAGTCAGAAAGTTCCCAAATTGCTAAAGTTGGAAGATTATCATAGTTGGGTTAAACGATTCGAAGCATATGTTGATACGAATGATATTGATATGTGGTTATCGTTTACTGAACAATATGTTTACCCTAAAGATGAAACTGGTGAACCTATACTTCAAAGAAAAATGTCTTCTGAACAAAAGAAAGCTTATCAAGCAGAGAAAAAGGCTTATGGTACTTTAACGATGGCTTTGCCTAAAGAGTTACTTCATCAATTTGCTGGTAACTACACATCGAAAAGTCTATGGGATGCTTTAGAGAAAAGATGTGAAGGCAATGACCAATACAAGAAAAGTCGACAAAAGGTTTTGAAGAAAGAGTTTGATAGTTTCAAACATTATCAGAATGAAACGATTCCCAATCTGATTGCAAGATTTGCTCATCTGATGAGTGAAATGCGCTTGGTGAATCTTACTAAAGACGAAGCTGATATGAAAGAGAAGATTTTGGAAGCTCTACCTGAAAAATGGGAGAATTATGTTATGATGATTACTCATGACAAGGATTTTCAAGGATTGTCTTTCAATGATTTAGTTCAAAGAATTCAGGCTAGGGATATGGAATTGATGGTGAACAAGTCTCTTCCTACACAAATTCAGAATCCTGCAGTGTATCATGGTGAAAATGATTCTACAATGAATGCTGGGAAATCGAATATTCTTAATTCTGCACCCCCAACAGCATTCCTGGCAGGTAAATCTGAATCTTCAAGTTATTCTTCTGCTGGTTGTACTGTTTCTGTTCCGAGTTCTTCAAATCAAACTGCATTGTCTGCTCAAACTATCGATGATTATAATGCTTTAATGTCTGCTTTGGTATCTTCATATTTTGGTGTTATCACGGGTGCTGTGAGTAATGCTGAGTTAGCAAATGAAGATTATGATCAGATTGATTATGATCATTTGGAGGAAATGGATCTAAATTGGCAGTATGCAATGCTGGTTCGACGAACGAAGAAATTTTTCAACAGAACTGGGAAGAAGAGATTGAATCAGGAGGGTAAGATTGGTTTGGATAAATCTAAGGTAAAATGTTACAAGTGTGCAAATTATGGTCACTTTGCTCGAGAATGTCCAAGTTCTGCAGATCATAAATTGAAAACTGGTCAACATGCACATTTAGTTTATCATCCATCAACTAAAGCTGAGAAGGTTGAGCTGAAGTCTGCTAATCTTGTTCATGATTGGACCAATACTTTTCCACATCCAAATGAGTTTGCATGGAATGCAGATACTGAAGCTAAAAGGAATAATTCTAAACCTGCAATTGCTTTGACTGTTCGTCATATTGATGATGATAGCATTTTAACTGATTCTGATTCTTATTCAAGTGTCTCCATGGTTCAAGAAGAATTACCTAAAATTTCTGAGAGTTCAAAAGTTGAAGCGGTTGAATGTTCTAAGTGTAAAAGATTACTCAAGGAGATTGCAGCGTTTTGAACAAAGTCGTCAAATATCGACTGACGAAATAGTGGTGTTAAAGCAAGAATTGGAAGATTTTCAAAAGAAGTATTATGAGTTGGTTCATGTTCATGAAGATGTTTTAAAAGAGAAAGCAATATTGGCTGAAGAATGTGAGAAAGCAAAGGCTGAAGCTTTAGATGCAGCTCAAGATTTTGAGAATCTGTTTGAGAAAAGTTATCCGGTTCAGAAAAAGTATGAAGAAGCAACTGCTCTTATTGCTACAACTGCTGTTACTGTTGAAAAGCTTCAGAACAAAATTTCTATGCTTCAAGATGAGAATACTCTCTATCGTGATAAAAATGAAGTTTTGACAAAGGATGTTGAGATTTACAAGAAAAAGAGAGAAAGTGTTCTTGAAGAGTTATTTGCTGAATGTGAGATCCGAAAGCTACAAACTTATGAATATGATGATCTCAATGCAAAATTCATCAAGTCACAGAAAGAAGTTTTTGACGCTCAACAAAAGATCAATGATTTAAAACTGGAGATTTTGGAGTTGAAGCGGCAAGTGAAGAATTGCAATTTATCACCAACAATGCTAAATTTCTTATACAAGCAGGATCAGAGTTCAGATAGTTCTCAGAAGGCTGATGTTCACTTGGTTCCTCAACCAGTGGATTTAACTGAAGTTACTGCTGCTCAGATTGATCCAAAAGATGAATTGCATGATTATTCCAAGTTTGCTACTCCACCCAAGAAGAATAAATCTAAGTCCAAAAAGAAGGAAAAGCCTTTGGGTGAAGCTCCAAAATTTGTGTCAAAGTCTGTTTTGTTGGAGAATGAGAAGGTTTTTGATAAGGTTGTGTCAAGTTCTTCATCTGCAACCGAAGAAGAAAAAGTTTTGGTTGAGAAGAACAAGCTGAAGGATATTAAAGCCAAATTTACTAGTGAAGCTAAGGCGAGAGAAGCTTCGGGTTCTTCCTCAAGTACTTCAAAGGTTTCAGGCTCCAAACACAAAGGTGTGGGGTTTGTTGTGAAGGAAGAACTGATTCAAACAAAGAAACCGGTGAAAGTTGCCAAGGCTCCTAAAGCAAAGAATGCAAAGAAATCACCATCTCAGAAGGAATTCACTTACTATTCTGGAAGATCGTCATCTTCAAGGAGTCCATCTCCTAGGTATGATTCCTCTGATGATTTCTTTGACAATTTTGATTCTGAGCATTCATCAGGTTTTTCAAAATCAAAACAATTTTCAAATGTGTTTAGAGAACGACTTTGTTATGTATGTCGTCAACCAGGACATCTTGCTGCTGATTGTCCGACGACTGCATATATCCACAACACTGCTAAATATGTGGATAACAAAGGTCAAATTTTTGATGAACCATGGTCTCCAAAGATAAAATCAAATCGTAAATCGTCTTGGTCTAAACCAAGTACGTCGGTTGAGTCTGATTCAGGTTCTGATAAAAAATTGAAAATTTTACAAATTTGGAAACCAAAAGTTGTTTCCAAGGCCAACAATGACTTTGTGGAAGACACCGGGCGACCCGACGATGTTACATCGGGTCGATCCCAGAGCGACTAATGATTTATTTGGTGTCAACAGGTGTTTCAAGAAGACCTTTCAGTGATTGGATAATTGCTGATTGTGAAATATCTGTTCTAATTAATCTGACTTTCAAAATTAATTGTGTTTTCAAAAAGCTTAAACTGCAAGTATTCGTGTTGGTTGATCAATTTTTCTTGGTTTTTCACTCCATCTCATTCTGAGGGGGAGTTTGTTTTTGCAAAAATACAAAAATAGTGTGTTGTTTTTCAAATCGTAAAAATGAAAATCTATAAATAGAGTTGTCATTTTTAGGGGGAGAAATTTCTAAAAGCCAAAAACATTGAAAAATGAGAAATTGTATCTGACATGAATGGGAAATGATGGTACATTGGCTGACATCGTCTGACTCATGGATAAAATAGATGACAAAGCCATAAGACCATTTGATCGATGTGCAAGGTAGGCTCGGCAAATCAGAAAGTATACAAATGTGATATACACTAAATCTGATGCTTGACCTAGTGGACAACATCTTGATGCATATCTTATGATATATCAAGAAAAAGATATGTGAAAAATAAAATGAGAAGTCACTGTGTATACATGTGTTCATTTTGCAAAGATTTAAACTTGTTTGATTTTCTTTATTTTGTCAAACGATCGGACTTTCTCTGCGTGTCGAAAGACCGACCTGATCGTTGTTCGTTTGACGTTCTGCTTTATTTTCTTTGGTGTTTCGTATAACTCATCGGACTTTCTCTGCGTGTACGGGAGTACCGACCTGATTGTTGTTGAGTTATACAATTTCAACTTGTTTTATTTTCTTATTTTGTTAAATCCGAGGCCTTATCTGCGTATCGAAAGATCGACCTTAAGGTAGACGATTTAACGTTCTTATTTCTTTTTGCATGGAACACAGTTGACTATATCATGGTTACAATCATTATGTGATTAATATCACAAATGAAGTCACAAAATGTGATAAGCAAAGCATATCTGAGTATGTCTGATAGTGTGGGGTACACTGGTCAATGCAAATCTAATAAATACATTAACATATCCAGATGTTATGAGTATGATTGTGCCAGAGTTTAAAGTTGGACAAAGTATATCTGCAATCGGCATGGCTTATGTGCTACAATAATCGAAATTGAAGTGTAGTTCAGCATGTTATGACCAATATGATCCCAAGTTGTGATCTTTCTCACTAAAGACAAAAATAGTGTCTGTTTCTGTACTGGCATTTAGTTTTCATTATTAGAAAATATCAAAAAGATTTTAGGTGTGTTTTGATATAAAGTTTCTAAAAGCCAAAAAGATTTTGTTTCTGATTTGTTTTCGATTGATCAACACGGAATACGAAATCATTTTCAAAATCAAGATATCTTGGAGTCTCGAAGAGACGTTTTGCGCCAAGATTATTTATGTTGGCAGGTTTCTAAGTGGAAGAGAACATCACAACTTCAAGTCTTCTGAAGGTTGTTGATAAAGAGGACTACACACGATGCAATATCAAGTATTCAAGATCGAACTCATCGTCTAGATCGAGGAAGAGTTTGATTGAAGATACAAGATACAAGTTTTATTAAGAGGAGATGATACTGCACATGCCGAGGGGGAGTTTGTTGATACATGGTTCCTGATCGTCATGTGAAGTATCGAGAACAAGACGGAACGTGCAAGTTTAGGTCTGGCCGAACCTTGGCCGAACTCTAGGTTCGGAGCCGCCGAAGCTTGGCCGAACCTGAGGTTCGGCCAGTCGTGTTTTCAGTCTATAAATATGTTCGTCTTGTATAGAATTAGTGAGCTTCCGTGTCATATACTTTCTCTAAGTGTACTCTGTGGTTCTCCGTGGTTAATACAAGTCTCAGTTGTATTTACTCTCTGTGTTTTACTCGTTTACATTGATTTCTATACGACTAAGTAGAAGATCCTCACGCTCAGGCAATTTCATGAGGACAAGCTAAAATTTAAGTGTGGGGATGTTTGATGTGAGTCAAATTATACATATTTTTATGGCAAATACCTCGTAAAATGGATAAAAACAGGGTAACTACTAACGAAATAACCAAATATCGTTTCCTTTTTAGTTTTTCTGTTTGATTCAGGTTAAAATCACAAAAGGAGTTTAAAAAATGGACAAATGAAGACAAAACAAAAATCTCGATGATTTTTGGCCCAAGCACGGCTCGTGCCTCCTTTCCGATTTTCCTTGAAAGAGTTGACTTCTACTCCTGACGACACATGACTCGTGGCCCTGATCCACATGGTCCGTGCCACGGTTGAGTGTTGCACATGGCCCGTGCCACTGATGTTACACGGCCTGTGTCTCTGCACCTGAATCTCCCAAAGCGATCATCTGCCAAGCATGGCCCATGCCCTGCAAGGCAGGCCCGTACCGGATGCCATCTTCTGCCTATAAAAGCCGCCCTCTCCTCCATTTTCAATGGCTTAATTCTTCTCTTCTCCTACTTAATATAGATTAGTTAGTTTTCGAGCCACTTGGCGTTTTTCTTAGTCTTAATCTTTCATGTTTGTATGAATATTAACTTAATAAGAATTTATTTGAAGTTTGTCTATGAACTACTCATTTTCTTTTAAGAAAACCTTTAAAGTCATGCTTATTCTTGGCTAAACTCTTATACTCACTTGGGGATAAAACGAGCCTTTGGTTGGTAGGTAAAATGAATTTACATATTTACCTCAAGGTAAATACGAATGACTTTATGAAAACCCTTCTAAATTGAAAGTGTATTTTCTAACCTTTTTGAACAAATGTACCTTGCGTATTATAGACCATTTGAGGAGTCGAAAGCTCATCAGTCGGACTTGTGACACCCGACTAGGGGATGATGCATGATCCTAACGGTGACTCGCATCCCATGCAAAGTAATACGTTCGTGAGTTTTATGTCTATGTAAACAAACATGGCGTTCACGCTAAACTAAGGCCTTAAGGTACTGGTTGGGATTGAGGTTAGTAATATTTTGTCACTTCATGGAAATTAGTGAGATACATGTTTGTGAACTTGGCTCTGGTTACGACCTCTTACGTTTGCGCGAAAGCGATGCATGAAGGAAACAGACCTTAGTCCCTTTTAAAGATAATTTTCATAATAAATTTATCTGATGCGTGGGTTGCTCCCTTGCTGGTTCATGACAACACATTCGAGTATAACAGTGTCGACAACCCATCGGGCCTTATATAACTATTTTGCATTCATTTTTACTCCATTTGCTACTTCTAGAACGGTTCTTTTGGATCATTACGAGGAGATAAAAGGGATGAGAGATATGGCTAAGGCTGAAAGGCGGCTCTCCTCGTCTGATAAGCAGCAATCTTAAGGTAAATTTAAAAGCTTACGTACACAAACTGTTGATAAAACTGTTATCTTTTTATATACACTATACGGACACCACTACCTCAACTCATATATCTTCAAACAAACTCTTGCAACCATTTGGTACCGTTTCCAAAACCTTATTTTTGTAAAACCAACAATGTTTTCACCAAAACCTTTTTACAGAACAACTTTTGGAATATGATTAGAACCCATATTCAAAAGTCTTTTCATAATTTCCAATTTTAGTAATTTCTTTCTCAAACAAAACTTCTAAACAAATTTTTTCGAAACATTGTTTTGAATTAAAATCTTTTTCGAACTTTAAGTGTCATTTTAGAGTAACCTAAACAATTCCTAATCTCTTCAATGTTAGATTCTACTCTATGTTAGAACATTTCTGTGAATGCTATTCTAATCTAAGTGGTCTTATTCTGTGTCCCGTGCTAGGAAGCATTACTCCTCTTTTCATTCCAAATTCAAGAATACGACCGATACGATTGATTGGTCTGTGCGCCTCTCTTACTACAACCTTGCTTACTTTAATTTTAGTCACTACACAGCAACTTGGTCTTTAGCAACCCTTAAGTGATAAGGTACCACACTTAGCCAAACTAGGACCTATACATACTTTTTAAAAAATGCAAAATTTGATTTGCTTATTCGCTAAGTACTACTATTATTTGACCAATTGATTTGATGATTTAGCTAAGTACTTCTATTTTATTTTGATCTGCCAACTCATTTTTAAAATCCTATGACATTTGCATGTTCCCCTTAGGATAGACTTCCAACTTAGCACTTTAGACCCATAACTTGTGCCTCTAGTTTCAGACGACCGAACACCGATGCACCTAGCCTATCTTGTAATGATGACCAATAATACTCAAAGTACACAATACATAGCTATCTAACAATAATAAAAAACACAACCAAACATGGATTTACTAAGGGAAATCAATGGAGTACGTTTGTGAGGCAAATGGACGATTGTATAAGAGCTCATGCAATCGTGGATTTGTCATACAAATCGGATTCAAGAAGTAACTCAAGGGTAGAATCCTAGACGCAATGAATGAATGGAAACGATGCTTTAGTGGCACATTAGTTTATGCGCGCCATTAAGTTGTATCTTGACCCATAAGCACACAAAATACTAAAAAAATTACACATACATACACTCATGAGTATGACTTCTACCTCTCACGTCTTACCAATCGCTCTATAGCTCCTAAGTTTAGTGCTTCTTCCACATAATTATACACGCAAATCACTACTTGCACACCAAAAATCCTAAAGATACACAGGGAAACATGAATATTTATCCTTTGGATACGCAACCAAAACAACAAAATTTAATTAAATAAGCAACAATGCATATACAAACTATGAATTTAGCACCTTCCTAGACACTAAATGCACATAGAAATCACAATAACATATAATAAGAAACAAAGTTTACCATTTAGTCTCCTTTAGTGAAACAATACCTCCTTGATTCTTACACACACTCTTCACTTTTCTACTACTCCTCTTTCATTCTTCAACAAAACGACGTGGATAAACGACTGCAATAGCTTTCCAACTTTTGGATAACTACAACGAGGCTACGACTTTTTCCTTTTGGTAATTCTTCTCTTATAGGCATTACTTTAGGAATCGCACCACCTAAACCATTCTCCTTCCAATCCTTGTTTGAATTTTGACCTTTTGTGAGTTAGACTTACCTTCCTAAAGTAGTCTCTCACCTCTTACAAGAAACCCATTACATTCCTTTGACCTTCTCACATCTAAAATCCATCGACTTAGTTAGGAGCTTGTACACCCTCTCATGTGAGAAAGCCTCCTATTCTAACCTTCTCTTTCTGTTCTTCTTGCAACGTGCTACATCGTGAAGACAATCTGCCCAACGCTTGAAGGACGACCATGAAGGAACAATGAATTTTATATGTGTGCTCACACCAGAAGGACAAGAGACTACAAGACCAACACATTAGGTGTTAGATGGAAGCTAACTTAGATGAGATTATTTACGACTTTCACCACAACAACATTCTTTTGTTTTCTTCACCTTTCCCTCTACGACTACGCCTATGGACTTTTGGTCCAATCTCTTGTCAACTTCACCTTTCTTCCCTCTTCTTCGTGATCACATACTCACCCCTTTAAGATAGCCTCATCAATGACGATGACCAACAGGAAAGCTAATAGATAAACAAGTTGCATTCCTTGAAGGTGACAATAAAAACACAAGAGAGGTGTTATTCATCTTCACAAGAAGAATGAGACAACTTCCTTCATCTTCACTATCGACGATGACAAGTGGGTCCATAACCCACAGGTTCCAAAGAATTTCACGCGACGACTGCAACAAAATTTAAGGAAGCTAATGATAAGATAAGTTATGATGGAACTGAGAAAAACTTATTAGGAAAATACATGAGAAGATGATTCACGGGCGGAAACACCAAAGAGCGCAACAACGAAGGACAACACAAGAAGACGCCGACGACGCCTCATAAGGAGAAAATGGGAAATAGAACTCCCATATCAAAACTGTCAGCTTCTCCAACTGAAACGGCTAATACAAAAAATTCATAAGACTTGGAGTGAACGACAAACTATAAGTACAACCTTAAGATCAAAGCCAAGCTTGGAGGATTAAAGCGCTATGTTTTTTCAATATACCTTCATCCTCAATTCCTTACGCCTTCTACAAACACACACTTTTGTCTTACGACTATAGCTAGGAAACGTCAAACACTTAGGAACTCATCCCTACTAAGTATGCCTATATATACATACATACATATACTTATATGTCTTCTTATGATGATATTTTCTCATACTTCATAAATCCTCATTACCTACTCTTACGATTTATTTAAAAATCTTGTCTCTTCGTAGGAAGCAAGTCATTTGAGAAACGAACGACATGCTACAAAATGAAGAAAACATCCTTCGCCTCTCATGGGCTAAACTTCCATCATAATGAAGCCCAGAATTCATCCCTACCTTGACGCACTGAAGAACACCCAAAGAATGAAGATTTCTATATGTGCGCACATGCTAGGATGATGTGGACTTCACAACCCCTACCCTGAGCCTTCACCAGGATGACCTAAAAGGCGAACATGAAGGAACCATCACCGCCGTTACCATTCCATCTTCCCTTATTAACCACTAAGAACCTCACCTCAACCCTTGGACGGTAAGACAAATCATTAAACATGGGGATCCTACCTCCAAATCCTCTACGCCCCTTCGACGCTCGAAGACCGACGATGAAGAAGAAGAAACCCCCAACCAATAGATGAACAGCTTGAAGAATTAACGACCAAGACAAATGGACGCACAAGACATCTTCAACCCTCTACACAAATATCCCTAGTTATTTAAGAAACTCTTAAACTCTTACAATGCGTATATCATTGTAGCCACATAACATAACTTCAGCGATTTCATGCGAAATATATTTTCCCTCGTACTTTTCCCTTATGATTTCCTTATTACTACGTGCTTATCTGATCGTCTCTTACGCTCGCGTTTCTACAAATCTATGTCCACAATTGGTGTGTCCCCCTTGTTTACACTACCTAAGTGTAAACTTGGATGTCCGAAGTGCCAACACTTTGTACATACATCACAACAACCTTAGTTTCGGGACAAAACTCCTTAAACATGGGGAGAATGTAACACCCACACCAATAAATACCCATATATTTTCATAGTGAATTTTTCATGCCATTTTATTGATAAACATATCATCCATAATAGGGACAGTAGAACCTTAAACGATAACAAAACCAGACAATGTTTATAAATACATATACATACACATGATCACCCGTCTAGAAATCTCAACCCCTCTCAATTCCAAGTCTCAACATCTTAAGCCCATTAAGCATATGGTAAGCCCAAGTAAACACTTGTGGGCCACCAGGGCCAATAAGTGTAATATGGATTGCAAAGCCCATTAGACTGATCCGCTTACTATTATTGGCCGTATAAGCCCAATAAGCCTAGATAGAGTCTACAGGTCACCAAGGCCCAATAAAACTCTACACTTTGGCCAAAAACTTACATATAAGTGTTTGGGCCTCCTCCAATACCCACATGGGTCGTAACCAATTAACTACCATGAGGGCCCAATCCCTTTGGGCCGGTTAGGATTAATAAGCCCAATAATGGTTAATGGACAAACAAGCCCACATCCTGATCTAGTTAACATATGTGGGACGTCTAAACCTCTGTAGTAACATAGGCTAAGTAGGACAAGCCCACTATGAAAGCCCACATTAGTAAGCCCAACCGATATTTTAATCCTAATACACAAGCTCACATCCTTTTGTCTTATTCCCTTTTGCCTTTTCCTCTTTTTGTCTTATATGACTTGATCAAATAGACTAGATCACATGCAAGATCAATCATTCTCTCTCCTAATCTAATGGTACACATCTACCCACCAATCACAACCCATGCATACTTCCACCTTCCCATTGGTCACACCTTTCCACACACTCCCATTGGCCAACCAATCATGACTCATGTAAGATTCTCCTCTCCGATTGGTCACACACCAACCCAGGTGTAAATGTAGGATACTTAAAAGACTAGAAGTGTAAATATTTCCACCCATATGAGCCAATAGGATCTCATGCATGGGAATCACTCAATGCATGAGGTTGCTTCTAAATCTTGCCATGATCATCACTCACACACTCCAACCAAAAACCACCCATCCTACATAATACCACCAACGGTTTTAAGCCCATGGTATTGCCTCTCCTCCTCTCAATATAAGCACACCATCACCTCTTCTATTTCTCCACATCTCCCACCCACTCTCTCTCGAAACCCTCTCCAACTGGCCAAACTATCACTCTCACCACCCCTTTCTCTTTCAGCTCTCACACAACCACTTAACCACCATAACACCACCACTCTACCATCAACCTTACACCACCACTCATGCATGCACTCCACACCATCGCCCATGCAACCTACTGTCCTTGGTCATGATGGCCAACCCAACAACCATATTCACAACCCTCCACTCGTCCATGGATCCTGCATTATCCACCTCCATATCTCTCTTCATGGCACCTCCATCCCTCTCTTCATGCATGCGAAGGCAACTCGAGCTCTTCCCATTAAATCATACACCCAAACTCATTGTTTGCTACTCCTTTTAAATTGGTTGAGATCTAGACAAATCACACACATGCACACTAACACACTAATATAAACACACAAGCATATACTCTAATCCATCTATGATCTATATTTATGTGAATATGTATGTTCTAAACTTGTATGCAACTAGTAATGACTAGCCACAAACCCTTAGCATATGCAAACATATCACAATCTCATTAAAACTAGATTAATTCCATAATTATAAGTAGATTACCACTAGTTAATAATCTTGATGTAATTGGGGTAGGCATAACACTCCAAACCCGTAGATATATATATATATATATATATACATATATATTTATATATATATATATATATATATAGGGTAAGGATCCTGCGAAAACTCTTTTTTTTTGCGAAAACCTAAAAACTAACACTAAAACCTTCATAACTTTTACATACGTTAATATTTTTCTATGAAACTTGCACCAAAAATCTCAAAATTCTATTGTCTTTGATTCTGGAAAAGAAATTGATATTTCAAAAAAAACAATTAGTGCACATGTGTATTATTAGTGCACATGTGCACCATTTTCATTAGTACTACACAAATGAGAATTGTCATGCGAAAACATATTGTTTAGGTTAAAAACATTTAAAAAAACTAAAATATTCATAGAACTAATGATAATTCTACATATATATATATATATATATATATATATATATATATATATATATATATATATACATGCACACACATATTTCACCTCAACATGTAATCTAAACTATACTAACATGTAAATCGGGTTAGACATATGATCACCACCACAATATATGTACATATAAGCATACTCACATATATTAATCTCATTATCTTGTATAACAATGTGTAATAGAATTACCCTAGTTGGTGCATTAATCTAAGCCGGCTAGTTATGGAAATCGGGTTAAAATAAGTTAAAAATAAGTTAAACGAGTACTACAGGCCCAATAGGCCACTAGAACGGACCGAGAACCCGGCTAAACTTGGGGTTGGACCGGACCAGTTGGGTCAATAGCATGACTAATCGGTTTAGAGCACAACACCAGTTGGGTCGGGTCCACAAACCTACCTAGCCAGGTTATGCTCCATGGGTCAAAGTATCGGGTAAACCCAACATGGCCCAAAGGCGGGTTCGGGTGACGCAACAGTGGGCCTAAGCCCACTTTTTCCATCAACTCGTATATCGGGTCAGTCCATCGAGCCCAAACCGCTTACAGTGGTCTAAAACCCACTGTTGGGACAGTAGACACCTGGACCAGAAGCCCAATTAGCAACACTGTTGGCTTACAGGTTAAGAACAGGCCCAATGCCTATTCGGTTTGGCTTCGGGTCTTGGATCTGGGCTGGGTAAGTTTAAATGATTACCCAAGAGCGATCCGCGATGGGTAACTGGATCGGTAAGTATACCATGTCGGTGAATCGGGCCAAGGTAATATTTTCGAGTCAAACCAAAAATAACTAAAACTTGTATATATATTTTAAATAACCAATATTCTCCTATAACTTAAAATGGCATAGTTTTAATAAAACTTATAAACCCCCTTATTATGAAAACTTATATGTGCATATGTTATATTCCCAAACACCCAACCTACACAATTATTTAAATGATAATTATCTTTCTAATATTAGATTCATACAACTAATACACTCTTAAATACTTAACTTATGTGACATATAATATACATTTTACTTGAGTTAAGCCCAATGACCTAATGTGATACAAAATGCATCACAACTATTGATAACATGATTAGGTTACATAAAACTTGTATGCATTTGCATTACAACCCTTATTTAAATAATCATGATTTGATATTTTTTGTAAACACATATGCATATGCTTAAGTTACTGAGTAAACCATAAGCCCATTGCGCCTAAAGCCCAATTCCAACCCTTAGGCAAACCGGGTCAAGCCCCAAAACCAAAGTGAAGCCCAATGACAGATGTACTCATGCATACACACAAGTAAGCATTCACATAACACAATACACACATTTAATTATGAAATCACTTAGGAATCTCAATCAAATATGAAAACGCAAACAACGGTTTAATCACCCGAACACATAACTTAATTGGTCATAAATCATTACTTTGGGTGCAAAATATTGGATGTCAATAAAACCCAAACTACTTGGGAAATACAAGTGTTTAGATGAGTATTCACATCCTCCCCCCCCCCCCCCTTTTTCTCTATACTATTTTGGGGGTGATACATACTCTCTTTATTTCAAACACCTATTTAATTCAATTATCGTACTTTCTTTATTTACATGTCGTACTTGACTATATTTGGATGCTCGATACACGTACAAAATCTTAGTCCTTGGTATAGGACTATTTGGGGATAATGCCCCCACGTCCTTGTGCCCATGCTATTTTTGGGACGCCCTCACAAGAGATGGCATTTTTGCCTTTGGCACATCGGAACCCCATGGTTAGGTTCATATTACGTATTTTTAAAATACGCGGGAAGCTCTTTTGGCGAGTGGTCTTGCGCACGTAACCATCGGGTATGACAACGGCGGATAGAGAATGGTTGATTGTGGAACTATATTCATTTTGAAACCATATCATCCCATCGTCGACGGACCATCTATTTGAATTCTATTGAGATGACATACGATAAAAACGTATATTTTCAACTATGTACGGAAAACCATACTTTTTGGCAAACTATGACAACCCGTACGTTTCCTAAGTCTAAAACCTTGTTTAATTATGTGCCTATCTGTTAAATGTGCATATAATATATGTTTGTTAACTTAGATAATGTATTATGCCAACCTCTATATAGTCTTGATGTGACTCCACGGTAAAACGATACAAGCCACCTTAAACTGTGAATTAATATAGTTATTATCGGTGAAATTTTAATAATAAGAAATTAAATAAAAATGATATTTTTATTTATTATTTCTGTCGCTTTTGTAGTATATTTATTTACGTACGAACTTGTAAACTCGGACGTCTAATATTTACGTGAAAACCCAACGCGTAGAAAATATTAATCATTTCGTCTAAAAACTTAACCGTTTTCGTTAAATATTTATTAACGTGTCGTATAACGTTTTTAATAAATATAGAATATTTTTATCTGGACTTTACCATAAATCATCACTCGTGTCAAAATCTCGAGACCAAAACCCACTATTATATTTCACTTGTTAATCGCATTCATTCGCGACGACAACCGAACCCAAACAGCTTCATTTTCTAGTAAACCGACCTGTCACCTTTGCATGTTTGCATGTGACTCGGCCCGACCAACCACCGAGCACCACCACTCGACACCACCGTCGGCCACCACCTCCGGCCACCCTCACCACCGCCACCACCCTACACGTCGGCCCCACCCCATGCATTGATCATCATTATCAACCACTTCTCTCTTACACCACCTTACCTCCCTCACCCTTACACCACCATCATTATTCTCCCAATCACCCACTCAACCATCACCTCACCATCCCTCCCTCACCCTCTCTTTGACCGAACCGGCCCCTCCCCTCTCCCCTTCTCCTTATCGGTTACGCAACAAACAACACACACATACACACTTATGTTTTTGTATCAAGCAAACACTCAAACTATCTTGTCCCTCTTTCCCTTGATCCCAAACCGTAACCCCCATCCCCTTGCCGGTTTATAACACACAACGAAATACACTGTTTGCTCTTTTCGTTCTCATATATAAACACAAAACACACACACACATCTCACTTTACACAAAAACCCTAACCAAGAAAATCTTCCACCACCCTCTCTTCCCCCTCCCAGCCTCACGGATTTCTCTCTCTCTCTACCCTCTCTCTAGATTTCGGCCAAGATCAAGCAAGAAGAGGAGAATCTAAGGCTTCTAGGATCATCAAGAAGCATCATCACCTTTTCTTTCCTTTTTCTTAAAAATCTTCCAAGAACAGGTAAGTTCATGAACTTTTCTTGTATGGTCATCTTGTTTGATCATGTTTCTATGTTCATTTCCATGATCCACACACTCCCTTGACAAGTCTTGATGATTTTGATGACCCTTGGTTGATAAAAGTCTAGAAAACACTTAATCTTTGTTAATCTTGTTTAGATTACTAACTAGTTTTGACATGTGAACTTGTTTCCACGTTTTAAAGATGTTATATGCCTTAGATTATGTTTATAGATGTTAAAATGCCAAAACATTAAGATCCATGGCCTTAGAAATGCTAAACACCTATCCATGTTTAAAGTACATAACTTTACTAGATTTTTGACCAAAAACTCAAGATCTGTTTTGGACAGATCCGAAACCTTAGGGACTATTTTTTGACAGTTTTGGAACAACTTTTGTAAAGGCACTTTGCTTGGAAATGATCCTAAGTACCCCATAATTCACTACGTCAAAATTCACCTTTGGCCATGGAAAAAAAACGTGGCCAAAGAAAAAAAACCATGACCAAAGGTCTTTGGCCACATTTTTTTTTTCATTTCATTCGACACCAAAGGTCCCGTCACCGTATGTATCATACGGCCACGTTAGAATATTAGTGGCTGAAACCACTAGAAGCGTGGCTAAAGGGTACCAATATTTATTGTTGTAATCAAACAATTCTTCCGGAAAGCATGGCCAAAGGATCCCAACGGCCAAATGTGTTTGTTTAACTTGGGCTTTGTGATTAGATGGTCACATATATTTGTTTTTTAGCCACATACATTATAAAAATACGTGGCCAAAGGGTTGCCGAAATCAAATATTTTGTCCCAATACGTGTGCCCAAAGGGTGGCAACGGGCACGTTAAAATATCAAAAGTGTGGCCTTTGGTATTATATGGTCACGTATATTTATGTTTTAGCCACATATGTTAAAAAACGTGGCAAAATGGGTTGCTGAAATTTTAATTTTCGTCCCAATACGCGTGGCCAAAGGGTGGCAACGACCACGTTAAAATATAAATAGCGTGGTCTTTGGTATTATATGGTCACGTATATTTGTGATTTAGCCACATATGTTAAAAAAACATGGCCAAATGGGTTGCTAAAATCATAATTTTTGTCCCAATACGCGTGGCCAAAGGGTAGCAATGGCCACGTCAAATATAAAAAGTGTGGACTTTGGTATTATATGGTCACATATATTTTTGTTTTAGCCACATATATTCGGAAAAAAAAAGTGGCCAAAGGGTAGTTGAAATCAGATAATTTGTCCCAATACGCATGGCCAAAGGGTGGCAACGGCCACGTTAAAATATAAAAAGTGTGGCCTTTGGATATGGTCACGTATATTTGTGTTTTAGCCACATATATTTGGAAAAAAAAAGTGGCCAAAGGGTAGTTGAAATCAGATATTTTGTCCCAAGACGCGTGGCCAAAATGTGGCAATGGCCACGTTAAAATATAAAAAGTGTAGTTGGTATTATATATAATGTCACATATATTTTTGTTTTAGCAACATATAATTGGGAAGAAAAAAAGGTGACCAAAAGGTTGTTGAAATCAGTTGTGTCCTCGCAATACGTGTGGCCAATTTAAAATTTATTACAAATTAATAATTACAAATCAAATAAAATTCAATTACAAGTCAAATACAAATGAAATATAAATAAAAAATTAAAAAAAAATTACACTGCATACAAGCATTATTCTCAATTTAATTTTCAATCCGGGAGCCAACAATACTACCACGTGATCTTGATCTTCAACTGTTCAAATTTGAGCTTAATTAGGACCATTTTTTCTTGTATTCCTTCCTATATTATAACATATAATTGATTATTAGGTTATGAAAATTGATCATAATATATATAGCAATTTTGAAATACTTACCACCATGATAGATATGGACTGAGGAGTGTCATTTTTCTACAAGTAGTATGGGTCATCAGGTCCTACAATTAAATTGATTTCCAGATGAACATTAGATTTCCAGATGAACTTAAAACATCCAGATGAACATCACATTAAGTTTCGGATCTACTTCAAAGTCAGTTGAACTTTATTTGGTATACATTTCACCATTTATTCCAACAATCCCTAGCTAGCCCAAGTGTTTGAGGTACCAAATAACATTTAGAATGGGACTACATGACATTACCAAACAGATTACTGTGAAACTATAGAATGGAATGAAACTTGACTGGAAAATATTTATCTTTTTCTTTTCAACCGCTTAAGACGAGGTTGATCGACCACCAATTTCACGCCTTACAGTTCAATTAATTACTTTGTTTAAATAAGCAATCAAACCGATAATGAGTTTGACAAATACTAACCGTTGTGTGTATGTCAGCATGATTAGTGTTGTGGCTAGATCCAACAAAATTCTCCTTAGAAATTACCTAGAACAATGTTTTTGAGTTGGTAAAAAGTGAGTAGAATAATGACGCGGACCTATTATGAAAGTGTCCTATGTAACAAGGCCAAATTTCGGTTACAAGATATTGTAGAGGAGAAATAGATTGAAACCGGATGAACTTGGCTGGCATAAGAATTGATCCCGATACAATAGTATTTATTCTGTTTTTTAATTTAACATAAGTTGTTCCAGTTGTATTCACACAGTTTATGTATATACTCTATTTATTTTCATATTAAGGCTACTCCCATCGCTGATAATTTTCTTGCTCGTTTGGCAATAAAGTAAAAAAATAAAATAAAGAATTCACTAATTTTACTCTTTACCCACCGAACAGGTTGCTCCACCAACCGAACGGTGGGTTTGGTTGCTCAGATATTTAATATATATATTTTTTGATACATGTTTACATTTGATTGCTTAGTGAGACTTTTTTTTTAATAAACGTTATCCACTAAAAATCTAACATAATCTTCTTCAATAAAATATTATAAAATATAAAAATTCATATATATATATATTTTTTTTCTCTATTTCTCAATTTGTAGCATATACTTAATATATTTCGATATACGCTCTTTTAAAGTAAATAGTTTACTCATTTTTAAAAAATAATTTTTTCTTAATATACGAAAATCATAAATCATAGGTTGAGTTGGTTTGTGAATGGGAATGAAAATTTTGGTTTTGTTTGGTTGTGAAGTTGGAAGAGAGAGATATTAGTTTTTTAATATATGGTTGGGTTGGTTTGGGTTGTGAATGGGGATAGTCTAACATACATTTTCAATGAATCATAGCAGAGCTCCATTTTACTCATAACTATGTTCTTAGATGAAGTATATATTCTTATGTACCAGGAACTTGCATCTATTTGTGTTCTTCAAGAACAAGAGTTCATCCGGATTGTGTTATTCAGGAACAAGAGTATATGTTATTATAAGGTACTTGAGAATAGTATGATTAAGTTGTGATGTAAGGATTTACCTCTGTAGATGCCGGAGCATTAAGTTGTTGTGGTAACGGTGTTCCAAGTGCATATAGATGAGCTATAAGTAGATCAAGTTTTTTCTACGATTCTTCAATCTTCAAGAAGAGGGCCTTAACTTGTTCATTTTTTTCATCTCGAAGAAGTCTCTCCTTTTTAAGTTCGAACTCAAGTTTTTCCAATTGACCATCAGTGTTGTTGGATCGATCGTTGAATTTTGTACAATTAACAAAATATAGTTAGATGATTTTAACAAAGTACATAAATAGGAAAGCATGCAGACCTTATTGATTCATTATTTCTTAATTAGTTCTTAATTATTAATATATCACATAAAGACCCTATTGATTAATTTTTTTTATATGTTATACACAAATTAAAGACATCTAAAGGAAAGAGTGGAACACATCATGTCTTCAGTGGATATAAATAAATTACCATTTCTAGCAAAGTAGCAGATGCATGACGTCAACATTCTTCTATTCTTCGAGAGGGGATTTAAACCACAATTTCTTTATTTTGTACCCCTCTAACATGAACCTACAAAGAATGTTGGAAACATTCCTATATATGTCCTCTAGGATCATTTCCTAATAATGAACAAAGTAACATAAATTAGTTCTTAATTATTAATATATCACATAAAGACCCTGTTGATTAATTATTTGATATGTTATACACAAATTAAAGAAATCTAAAGGGAAGAGTGGAAGACATCATGTCTCAGTGGATATAAACAAATTATAATTTCTAGCAAAGTAGCATATGCATGACATCAACATTCTTCTATTCTTCTAGAGGGGATTTAAACTACAATTTCTTTATTTTGTACCCCTCTAACATGAACCTACAATAAATGTTGGAAACATTCCTATATATGTCCTCTAGGATCATTTTCTAGTAATGACCAGAGTAACATAAATTAGTTCTTAATTATTAATATATCACATAAAGACCCTGTTGATTAATTATTTGATATGTTATACACAAATTAAACACATCTAAAGGGAAGAGTGGAACACATCATGTCTTCAGTGGATATAAACAAATTACCATTTCTAGCAAAGTAGCAAATGCATGACATCAATATTCCTCTATTCTTATAGAGGGGAATTAAACTAAAATTTCTATATTTTGTACCCCTCTAACATGAACCTACAAAAAATATTGGAAACATTCCTATATATGTCCTCTAGGATCATTTCCTAGTGATGACCAGAGTAACATAAATTAGTTGTTAATTATTAATATATCACATAAAGACCCTCTTGATTAATTATTTGATACGTTAAACACAAATTAAAGACATCTAAAAGGAAGAGTGGAACACATCATGTTTTCAGTGGATATAAACAAATTACCATTTCTAGCAAAGCCGCAGATGCATGACATCAACATTCTTCTATTCTTCTATAGGGGATTTAAAATACAACTTCTTTATTTTGTACCCCTCTAACATGAACCTACAAAAAATATTGGAAACATTCTTATATATGTCCTCTATGATCATTTCCTAGTAAAGACCCCGTTGTTTTATTGTTTGATATGTTATACACAAATTAAAGACATTTAAAGGGAAGAGTGGAACACATCATGTCTTTAATGGATATAAACAAACAGTTGACCATTTCTAGCAGTGTACATAAAGAAGAAAGGAGGTTCACCAGTAACATGAATCTATAAACATGTGCAGATGCTTAACCTCAACATTCCTAGCATAAATATAACTAATTCAACATGCTCCTATAGTCATTTAAGAAGGTAAATAACTAATTTAGCATAAAATGAATGGGTTGAAATGAATGGAAGGGATTTCTGTAATATATACTTCTTCCTAATTAATTCTGTATGAAACGAAATTTTATTGATATGTAACTGTAACTGTACATAGATACAGGAATCCCATGTTAAACGTGTATCAATAATAAACAAAACAAACAAATGAAACGGAATAACTTAACAATTACCATTTTCTGGACTGATTGGTCTCCTGAATCACATGGAACTTCTGAAGACTTGCTAGCGCTGTCTGTTGAAGTTATTCGTTGTTGAAGCTCCATGGATGATGTGAATGATATGGATGAGAAAGATGACCTAGTTATTTGCTGGAGGCTTTTAACTGGAAATTTTCTGATAAAGTGAGAAGGAAAAGTATCTGATTAATCGATATAAGTAAATTTAGTTCAAAAATTTGGGTGAAATTTGAACTAATGGTGGAAAATTCAAATTTTTTTGTGAAATTTTTTAATTAAAAGGGGGGGGGGGGGGATTGTTCAAACTGATAATAAAACCCAAAATTAATTTAAACAATATGTATATTAAACATAATTAAATCTAAAATCAAACATAAACATAATTAATTAATTAATTAAATGTCTCCACGTGGCTCTTCCTGCGGGTTCTTCTTCAAGATAAACTTCATCATCCAGTTCGTAAAAGTCTTCAAGTGCCTCTTCTTGTGGGTTTGTAGGGTCTTTAAGATGAACTTCATCATCCCTGAGCTTGAGCAGGAGCTTCATCCTCTTGAGGTATTGAAATAATGAGATTGTGAAATTGTACGAGTACATCAATTACGGTTGACATAACTGTGATCCTTTAAGTAGATCTGGACGAGGATCGGATTAAAAGCCCCAACAAAAATTATGTTTTAATATTAATTTTATTATTTTCTTTTAGATATAATAAACAAGATTTTAGGGCTAACGCAACTACAAAAAACGGTGACATTATTAAAACACAGCTCAAAATGAAAATGATAAATTACTATGCAAATCAGAACAAAAATACGAAAAGACCGCCATGTTGCGAATTTATCATGTATAATAATTTCATTTCCAAAAATATTAAACGACGGCTAAGTAGGATGGTGAGGAATAATTAGGAGCAATTAGGAGCAAACAGGACCAACTAGACTCAATGAGGACTAAATACTGACAATTAACGTCATGTAGGATACTTTAGTGAAGACCAGTTATGGTCAATTAATATGGTCAATGAATACGTATTAGGACCAATTCAATGAGAAGGCCAATTATGCTCATAGGACCGATAAGGACAGAGCGTGAAGGAACATGACTAATGAAGATCGATGATCAAGTATGACCAATTAGGACTAGTTAGGGCCAATTATTTTGAGTGAGGACCAATGATACCAATAAGGATTAGTGATGGTCGATTAAGACCAATTAGGTTCAATTAGGGTTAATGAGGACCCATTAGGACCAATGATGGTCGAATATGCTCTATTAGGACCAATAAGGATGAATTATGACCTATTAGGGCCAGTTAGGACCGATGAGGGCCAATTAGACAGATTAAGTACCAATACGGCTCAATTCGGATTAATGAGGAGCAATTTGGCACAATTTGGACAAATAAGGACCAATTAGTGTCAGTTAGCCTCAATAAGGACTAACTAGACTCATCGAGGACCATTTACTTTGAAGTACAAAAAATTTGAGTCAATTAGGCCGAACTGACCCCAATTAATTATAATTGGTCATAAATGAGCCTAATTGGTCGTAATAGACCATAAGTGATCTTCATTGAACCTAACTGAGCCTAATAGACTATAATTGACCTTCATTGGCCCTAATTCATCCTAATGAGTGTTCACTGAGCCTCATTGGTCCTCATTTGTCAGAAATGACTATGATTGACCTTAATATAGTCTACTTGTCCTCATTGAGCGTAATTGGCCCTCAATCAGCCTAACAGACCCTAATTGGTCATATTTGGTCCTCATAAGGCGTCATTGAGCAAAATCGACCCTCCTTAGTTATAAATGGTCTTGATCATTGACCCTAATTGATCCTTATTGACCCCAATTTACCCTAATTGGGCCTCCTGGCTTCGTTGGTCCTAATTGGTCCTACTTTATCTTCATTGGTCCTCATCGGTCCTAATCGACCCGAATTGATGTGGATTCAATTAAAATAAAATAGTAATATTATTCTAAACCAAATTAAATTATCAAAAATTTCCCCCATCCCAATTTCAACTACATTGGCAATGTAAGGAGTATTGCGTTTGGAAGATTTCCGGCTGAATGCCAATTTTACTATGTTCCGGCTGAAGTTAAAGTTGAAGCGGAATTCTCACTTCAAGCGGAACTGGCAGTTCAAGCGGAAAGAAGCAGTTTTTTCTTTTAGTGAATATTCTGGGTGAACTCGATTATCCACCAGATAATGAGTTCAACCGGACTTTTCCTGAGATGTCTTTTCAGCAAGTCCAATCCTGCAAAAGCTTCTCGTATGCTTCTATATCTGATTCAAGCCGCTCTCCTAAAGTAGTATGTTGCTGCAAACACGCAAGATATTCCAATTGCCGATGTTTATTCTTTTACTAGTTTGTATTTGACTTTTTATTTTACGGTCTAGATTAGATCGCACGAGATCAATGGCTGTGATTGATCTCACCTGCACTATATATAGCTTGTTAGCTCTCAGTTTACATAACAGTTGTCATCACTTGTAATAGTGTAGCTTTGAGTTAATGCAAATAGTGCCGAGTATTTGATACTTTGTTGTTACTACTATTCTGCAAATCAAGCATTTACATTATACAAGAACTCAACATTGCTTAAGAAAAGTGAAATATTACCATTGAGAAGCCATGGAGTTCAATAGTGCAGGAACAGGAACATAAGCAAAATCACATAAGATCAGCTGATGATATCTGGCAGATAAGCGCCAAGGAACTGCAAATGCAACCTACCTTCTTTTCATCCATCAGCACCAAGCCTGTGAAACCCAACAACTCAAAGAAAACCTCTGAAATTGTTCTTGCTGATGCAGAAGTTTATCCGGCTGAACTTCCGGTTGAAGTTCAAGCGGATCCTGTAGCAGTAGAATCTCCGGTTAAAATTCAACCGGAAAACAATTTTTCAGTAAATTCTGAGAACAATGAATCTAATGACTCAACCGATGCTGGTTCAAATGAGTATAGTTTTGAGCATCTAATTGCAGATTCAGTTCCCGGTTCTCATGAAGCAACTGAAAGTTCAAAACCTGTATCACAAACCAACAATATTGAGTTATTACCTCAACTCAATATTCCTCACAATGGGAGAAGCCATGAATTCCCACTATTTCCTGATAGAAGAGTTGGTAAGAATCATCCAAGGGAGAATATTATAGGAAACTTGTCAGCTCCTGTGCTGACAAGAAGCAAGTCTATTGATGCAAACATTTGCCTGCATGCTGCATATCTGTCTCAAGAAATACCCACAAAGATCAATGATGCATTGGAAGATGAAAGTTGGGTAGAGGTAATGCAAGAGGAATTGTTTCAGATCAATAAACAGAAGGTTTGGGAACTGGTAGACATACCTGAAGGTGAAGAACCAATTGGAACTAAATGGGTATTCAGAAACAAGAAGGATGATAGAGGAATAGTGATAAAAAACAAGGCCAGACTTGTAGCTAAAGGCTACAAACAGGAAGAAGGCATTGACTATGATGAAGTTTTTGCTCCTGTGGCCAGGCTTGAAGCAATCAGAATATTTCTTGCCTATGCTGCATTCAAAAACTTTTTGGTATTTCAAATGGATGTTAAATGTGCTTTTCTGTATGGTCTTTTAGAACAGGATGTGTATGTCAGGCAACCTCCAGGCTTTGAAGACCCTCATTATCCCAACAAGGTTTGCAAGCTGATTAAAGCTTTATATGGTCTCAAGCAAGCTCCTAGGACATGGTATGAGACACTCTCAAACTATCTCCTAGTGAATGGCTACAAGAGGGGAGCTATTGACAAAACACTGTTTGTGAAATCTGATGGCAAAGATACTTTGATGGTACAAATCTATGTTAATGATATCATCTTTGGTTCATCCAGTGCTGCCTTATGCAAAGAGTTTGAGGGATTGATGCAATCCAAGTTTGAGATGAGTTCAATTGGAGAACTGAACTTCTTCTTAGGCTTGCAAGTGAAGCAAACTGCAAATGGAATTTTCTTGAATCAGTCCAAATACATTCAAGATATGCTAAAAAGGTTTGATATGCAGTCTGTTTCAACCTCAAGAACTCCCATCTCCACTTCTCACAAATTACACAGTGACTTAAGTGGCAAACCAGTGGATGTTCACCTGTACAGGGCAATGATTGGATCACTGCTCTATCTCACAGCCAGCAGACCTGACATCATGTTTAGTGTCTGTTTATGTGCTAGATACCAGTGTCAACCAAAAGAATCACACATGTTAGCTGTAAAGCGAATCTTTAGATACCTTAAAGGACAACCAAAGCTTGGGTTGTGGTATCCAAAGAACTCAGTGTCACACCCCGGTCAACGGAATCGGGTGTGAGCCAGAATGGAATCATAGTCGAGGATACATAGAACAACTTCTAATAATTTAAAAACTTCATAAAACATTAATTCATTTCATTGCAGCGGAAAGATAGTGGAAACATTAATGTCTTACAATTTTAAAAACATAAGTCTTAAACGATTATTAAAAGCATAAAACGGTTAAGTTGGATAGTCGGGACTATGACTCCAAGGACAGGTCCGATAGCATTTGTAAGCCCCATTTGCATGTCTCCAGAAAGTCTTGTCAATTACCTAAGAAATCATGAATATAAAACGGGTCAACATAAAGTTGGTGAGGTTCACAGGTTTAGGACTCGATAGTTAAACAGTTGTAAAACAGTTTCGGTATACTTAAATATTATCAGGGTTTATTGTTGTGGTTGTATGATCTCACCTGAACCTTGATTTCAAATACTAACGGTTTACCCACCCGGCATCTCTTGCCCAGAGATGTTAAACAGAGCAGAATAACTGACGTGTACCCCCAGACAATCCGGAGTCAGAACTGGAGCTACCAGTTAGGGTAGGGTTGTCAACCCAAATAGATCTATTCACTAGCTATCGTTTCGTACAGAACTAATTGAAATCAATTAATGATGGGGTTTCGGTTGTACAAACGTTTATAACGATAATGTACCAAGTTGCGCAATCAGTAAGAGAACAAGTAGTCATACGGCTAACAAGTAAACCATAATATTAAGTAAAAAGCATTTAATCAGTTTTCATGATTTCTCCCCCAAGTATAAAACAGTTAAAAAGGAAAAGGGGCCGTGAAACTCACTGGTTTAGCAGATAATCGGTAATTAAGCAGTGAAGGACGGTAGCACGTAACGCCCTAAATAATTAAATAACATATGCATAAGGTCTATGATCATTTGAGTAACATAAGTCACCCAAGTGATACCGGTCAAGTCTTGACGTTATTAAGTCCGTTTGTATTATTGAAGACTCGTTAACTTGTATTTATTTACTAAATACACTCATGGTTATTTTATATTTATGCCCAATAAATATAAACAAATAATCATTTTCAATAATTCAATCAAGGCTTAAATATCGAGTAAAAAGAAACAATAATGTTTATTATTATTTTCGTGAGTTCGAATAATTATTTTTAATTAAATAATTACTTATTCGATTTGTTAATCTTGTAAGTTATAATTATCTTAAATAATTATGATTAACAATTCTTTGGTGAATAAAACAAAGTTTAAGTTCCTTGCAAATAATTATTTGTCAAAAATAATTATTTACGTTTGTTTTATTTAAAGCATGAACTCTTAGGAAAAAACATTTAAGTTTTTAATCATTTAATCATTTATTTTTCGAAAACGTTTAATATTTCATTTTTATGAAATACATGTTTCTCAAAATATCTTAACGACGCTTGGATTTATATAACGTTTGATTTATTAAAACATTACGTCGTTTTAATAAAAAAAATAAGACAAGTCTTACGTTTTCGCGTATATCGCCGTGCGGTCCCGGTTTTATTACTACGCAACGTATTATTTATTTTAATTACTTTGATTCCTCAAAGTAATGAAATAAATCCATGAAAACTTTTAAGTCTTTATTTGTCTTGATAAATTTTTATAAAATTTCTTTTATAAAATGTCTATTTTTAGCAAGTTTTAGAAAGGTTAAAACTTGTAATAAATCCAAGTATTTATGTCAACTTTAATCATTTGACATAAATTCATTTCTTACTAAATCTAGTAAGAACATATATTCTTTTTGTCATAGCATTTATAACACATTAAATATGTTACAAAATTATTTTTAGAAAAGGTGTCATATGTCCATTTTTATAAATCACTATACTTAGTGGTTTTTGGTTTATTTCTAATGTCCTTGATTTTTAACTTATATATTTGCCCACTATTATTTCATATAACATAATGTAACATAGATTATGTTGTTAGTTAACATTTTCATTAAATAACATGAACTAATAAATAATCAACCAACATATATATGTTGGGACCAAATATATATTTAAATGCAATCTACTAACATAAAAATGTTAGGACATGAAACATAAATAAATCTACTAACACTAATGCATGTGTTAGGACCAAAATATATAAATATAAACATGTATTAGTTAGTCATTTATTTTCCATTTAACATGAATATGAAGTGGCTTGGATTTGCAAACAACTAACTAAGAAATCCTTGGATTTCCTTAGATCTAGGTGCACTTGAACTACTAGCCATAAGGTTTCACTAAGTGTTTCACCATCTTGGATCTTTGAAAGAAATGGAGGTTAAGAGAGAGTTGTGTTAGTTGTTGCAAGCAAGCATTCCAAGATAGAAATATATGAACATTTGATCTAGGTTTTTAATAAGTGTTAATGTGTTTAGATTGTCAAGACTTGAGAGGTTGATCTTGGGTAATAACATGATAGAAAACAAGGATAAAATAGGTGTAGGAGACTCACAAAAGTGAGCTCAAGAAACCGAGAGAAAGAGGTGGTGTTGGTGGCGGATTCCGGCGAGGGGGCTGTGGCGGCGGACGGTGGCCGGAGGTGGTCCTGCGGCGGCGGCAGGGTGGGGCTGTGGTGGCTCTCGGCCGAACAAGAGGGAGAGGGGAGGAGAGTGATGTGTTTGAGTGTTGAGGGACAAGGGAAAAAGGAGGTGGGTTGGGTTTCTTTTATAATCAAAAGTGTTTTTATTAACCAAGGGTTAATAATGAGTTGTCAAGCCCTCCTTAATCCCAATTAAGTGTAGGTTACTTGTTTTATAAATTTTATAAAAGTTTGGAAGCTTTTATAAAATAAAAGATGGTTAGGAGTTTACAAAAATCATAACTTTATAAAATATAACACAAGTATATTTAATCCAATTGAATGGTGATTTTTATTTTTATAAACATTGTTAGCCCAAATTTTATAAAATATTAGTAGGTTAAAAGGTTTGGTTAAGTTTTATAAAATTTATAAAACATTGTGGGCTTAACAAATTTTATTAATTTGTTTAAGATTGGGCCCAAGCCCAATCGATTTTCAATTGAAAGAATGGGCCGAAGCCCATTCGTCTTTGGGAGTGGACTGGGCCGAAGCCCAGTCGGGTTGGTCGCGGGCCGGGTCCTCGGTCGCGGGCCGGTTTCTCGGTTCGGGCCGGTTTCTCGGTTCGGGCCGGTTTCTCGGTTCGGGCCGGTTTCTCGGTTCGGGCCGGTTTGGCCCAATTTGATTCGGGCCACGGTTCGGGTTTCCGTTTCAGGGAAAACACTCGGGATGTCAACGTGAGTGATCTGTGAAAGTTTCGGGATTAACGGGTTTGATTTGAGCTTGTTGGGCTTAGTCTTGACAACTTGATTAACACTTGGCTTTTGAAAATGTTTATATCATTTTTTGAAACAGTTTGATAAAATATCAAAGTTCATTTTATACTTAATTTCTTATTATTAAAATTCCATTAATAATAATATAAAACGTTCATAATTCACAGTTTTTCAACGCGAATTTTCATATCGGTTAATCGGTTATTCATTTACGGCTAATTATGTAATTTAAAGCAATAAACCACGTAATTATAACGAAATGAAAAGTCAACAAAAGTCAACGGAGAGAGAGTTGACCTGGTTTTTAGGTCCGGTTGTCACACTCATATTTCTCCTTCAAAGCTTACACTGATAGTGATTATGCTGGTTGCAACTTGGACAAGAAGTCTACTTCAGGAGGATGTCAATTTTTGGGAGAAAGACTTGTGTCTTGGCAATGCAAGAAGCAAACCTGCGTGTCTACTTCTACTGCTGAGGCTGAATAGATTGCTGCATCAAGCTGCTGCAGTCAAGTCTTATGGATTCAGAATCAAATGTTGGATTATGGCATCAAGTTCATGGAGACTCCTATCCTTGCAGACAACAACAGTGTTATATCAATCACAAACAACCTCGTTCAACACTTAAAAGCAAAACACATTGATATCAGGTACCATTTTATTAGAGATTGTGCTGAGAAACATTTGATTAGAATGGTTAAAGTTCATACAGATCAACAATTGGCTGACTTTTTTACCAAAGCATTTGATGAAGCTAGATTTTTCTATCTCATTAGTGCCATTGGTATGATGAACTTTGACTGATTAAACTATTTTCACAATTCTAATAAAAGAGAGACATGTGCTCAAAGAGCCCGTCTCTTGATACAAAAAGAAAATGAAAATGAATATCTTTAGTGTTAATCAGACAACATTTCAGTTCATAGTCAGTAACTGCTGATAAAGCTATGAATAATTAACACAAATTTTCAAAAATCATGTGTTTTGGATTTCCGGTTCAAGTTCAGGTTCAACCTGAGAAGACAACTTTTGAAATTCACCGGGTGAACTTCAACCGGAAAAATGCTTTAAAATGATGTGGAAATTTATTTTGAAAACAATTCTTTCAAGCGGAAAATTGGTCCGCTTGATGTTCAGACGGAAGAATTTTTGTTTTTAAAATAAAGGAGAAAATGGTTTCCGCTCGAACTTCCGGGTCAACAAAGTCAAAGTCTCATTTAATTACCCGGAAGGCACAACTTTTTAAGCGGATATACATTTATTTACCCATTAAGTTTTTAACTGTTTAAAATCCGAGGTTTCAGTAAATTAACTTTTGGATAAGGATATGCTTTAACCAGTTGTACCGTATAATCCATAAAGCACCTATCCCATCAGTCACTGAACCGTCGATTTTTAACCTCTCTCCTCCATGTCAGCAATGAAAAAGGTAAAAAGCCCTAATTTACCGTCAGTTTCCCCATTTCTATCATCCCCATTCCGAAATTACTCCCAATTTCTCTCAAACCCTCTCCAATAAACTTCCGATTAACCGTCAACATTCTCACACTCCGTCTCAACCATGGCTCCCAAAGCGAAGGCAAGTGGCAAGAAGCCAATCGGTGACTCACAGTTTCCCGTAGAGCATAATCTGGTGGCGTACCTAGAACCACCAACCAAAACTGATATCTACAACGGCATGATAAACTTCATCAAAAGTTCTCATCTCCATCATGCGCTTACTGTTAAAGCCGAAATTTTCAAAGAAGTGATGGAAGACTTTTGGGTTCATGCTAGGGTTACCGAAAGAGAAAACGGTGGTGACAAAATTATGTCAACTGTTCAAGGGAAGGATGTGGAAATCGATGAGGCCAAGGTGCGAAGACTGTTGAAATTAAGGGATGAAGGTGGATATGAAACGGTTGATCACACCAAATATCTCCGTTTGTTCAGAAATCTTGGATACGGTGGTTCACTGCAGAGCAAAACCATCAAGAAAGGGCAGTTACCATACAAGTGGAGGTTCCTAGCACACACAATTCTGGTGTGTTTGTCTCCAAAGAAGGGCGGATTAGACGAGCTCTCCAGCGAACAAGCTTCTGCCTTCTATGCTATGGTAAAAGGTGAAAATTTTAATTTTTCCAAACTCATTTTTCAAGCCCTAAAATCAAATGTTAATTCTGAATATATTTACCTATATCCTAGATTTTTAACTTACATTCTCAAAGAAGAGTACCCGCAAATAGTTTGGCTTGGTACAATTTTTCATCAGAAACTTCTGAATGAGAAAACTTTTTCCAACCTTGCTTTAAACAAGTCTGCATTTCTTGGAAGGGACACTGACTACCCCTTACCAATTTCAAGGCAGTTTCCTGATGAACCTACTACTGTAGAGGTTCAACCGGAAACTGTAGCAGCAACTGGGCCCCAAGCTCAAGATGACAGAACTGTAGACTTAACAGTATCTGATCCCACATCTGTCCCAGCTTCCTCTTCACTCAAAGTCTTTCAATCCAAAAAGAGGAAAGCTCCCACAAACACTACCAGTACCACCTCCTCATCCAACTCACCTCCTGTCATTTTTAAAAGACAGAGAAATGTGGTCACTAGGTCTCCTCCACCTAGCACCACCAGCCAACCCGAAGCTTCTAACCCCGCCCAAGGCAAAAAGCCTAAGCGGAAACTGGTAAAATTGGGATTCTCTCTTAGGGATGAACCTTCAATTGAGGGGGAGTCATTAGAAACAGATGTACCATCCCCATCTGAACATTTTTCACCCCTACTACCCCTGTCACCTAGGAGTGACAGTGCTCCCATTCTTGGCTTAAATGAAGGTGTTATTAACTCACCTGCCTCATTACATGAGAACATCCCGATAAGCAAGGACACTGTAGCACTGCAACCCCACTCCTCACCGGAGGTGAATCTCAGGAGTCATGAAGAGATTCATGCAAAAAGGGCTGCTGCTGCCCAAGGATCCCTACTGGATCTTGGTGTCAGTAGTAACATCAATAAGACCCAATTTGCGGCAATCTTCTCTGAATCAGCACCTGGAAGTCATTTATTGGAACCAAGGGCTGCTGAAACAGATGAGGAGAATCCCTGGTGCCAAGAAGCCATGGGTACCAATGCTGATCAATCTCGGATTGATAGTTTGGTTTTTTCCAAGGATACTGGCAAAAAGCCAGTTAAGGATACTCTTACACTACCAGAATTGACGAAGTTGTACCTTTCTCTGCAAGCACAAGTTGAAACTCTCAACACTACTATTGCTAAATTGGTTCAAGCTGATCCTATTCAAACTGAAGCAGGTCCTTCAAGCCCTATCAGAGATGCTGATGAAGTTATTGCAACTGATGAAGCTGATACTGTCAAATTGGGGGAGAAGATGCCATCAAAACCTGTTATCACAGAAATTGAAGAAGTGGAAAGGATACCGGCTGAAGTTAGAGCCACAACTTGCCAAAGAATTGGTGTGAATCCCTTTTCAGTTGAAGATAGTTGGGTGACCATGAGATGCAGTCAACTGATTGCCATTTCTCCTTTTGAGGACCTAAATCTTGCTGAATTAGTACAGTCATCCATGCTGGATGCTGGTGCTCTTCCTGAGCACATCAACATGATCACGACACTCCTCAAGGATGTCATTTTTCCGGCTGAAAGAGCCAGTGATCAAGTGGTAGGAACTATTGCCTCGACCAGCAAGGCAGCACTTGATATTGAACAAAGCACTGCAACAGTTGCAGTTGCTACAATGACTGAAGGGGAAGACGAGAATTTGATCGGTGAAGGAGAAGGAACTGAGGTGCTGGAAATAGTAGACAAAGAACCTGAAGTCACCAAACCTCAGGTGGTGACTGAAGGGCAAATTCAGGTTCAACCGGAAATTCAACCGGAACCTCAACCGGTAGTTCAACCGGAAGAACATAGGAGTGAAGGAGCAGAAGATATAGCCGAAACTTTGATAAGCCTAAGGAGCTCTGAACCTGTTCAAGCGGAAACACCTATTCAAGTTGATGTTCCAAAAACTATTCAACAGGTGGTTCAGACTCCTGAAGCTGAGGCTATAGTAAAAATGGTGGAAAATGCCAAAAGAATAGCAGAGGATGAAAGGCTAGCAAAAGAACTTCAGAAGGAATATGATTTGTATCTGCAAGATTGTGACATCCGAGAATTTCAAGGTTTACTTCCGTTAGACAATTCCGTTAGTTATGTTATAAGTGTTAACTTAGTAACTAATGCTTAACTAGGCCAAATACGTCCACGTCCTTTGGTTGATCACCGAACCCGTCCATATGTGTTATGTGTTTAACTATTTATTGTCATTATGTGCAATGTGATTTAAATACATGATTTAGTATTGTGAATAGCATGACAACCCATGAACTGTACTTATCTTGCTTAAAATGTAAACTGGTCACTTTTGGGTTTCCAGCGAAACTACCGGGCGAAACTATAGTGTCGCCCGGCTAGTCTACCCTCTGACTACCAGAGCCAGTTTCGCTTGGCCAGCGAAACTAGCCAGCGAAACTAGGCCCTGATATATAATGACATAAAACCCTAGATATCACATTTTTTGCCTCATTTCATACAAAACACACACACACTCTCCTGAGATATTCTGGACCAGCTGATTCCAGCCAAGAACCATCAAGGAACCATCATCTCATCTCATCCATTTGGCCCTAGATCGAATCGTGAGTCCCTAAAACCATTCTTTATGCATTTATATGTGTTTTCTTGGCGTTTTACTTTAAAGCATGACCAAACCCCCATGGAATCACTTGATCTTCTTATTGTTGTTTAGGTATGATAGATCTACAATAAAGTCAGTAACTTTACGTGTGAAATCCATCCATGTTGAAGATTTATGCTAGATTAGGTCATTTTAGGTTAAAATGTGTTTTTGGTGATTCGATGATGAAAATGCTTGTTTAAGGTGTTAAAGCTTACTGATTTATGTTGGTAAATGATTATGTATGCTAGATAATGAATTGCATGTAATATGGAAGCTGTTAGATTGATTTTTAGGCTGATTTATGTGTTTTTCGCGACCAGCGAAACTGTACTGTTCTCTGGGCGAAACTATGTAGCGAAACTATGTGTATCTTCATCCAGCGACACTATGTAGCGAAACTGTAGTGTCGCCGGGTAAACCAACCAGACCTGTCCGAACGAAACTACCGAGCGAAATTCCCTGAACGAAAGTTCAAACCAGTTTCGGGCGAAACTAGGCTAGCGAAACTGTGCCAACAGTTTTGAGCGAAACTAGCCTAGCGAAACTGTGTCATCGGGTATTGCCTAGCGAAAGTGCTGCCCGTGCACACAGCGAAACTGCCTAGCGAATCTATGCTAGCGAAACTGTGACGAGACCTAAATCCAAACTTGTGCAATTTACTTGAATGTTATGCCATGACTTACATGAATATGCTATGATGAAACGTGCTATGATTTCTGTATTTTGTAAACCATTGTTCATGATCAACCATCGGTATCGTGTGTCTGTATGTCGAGTCATAGTTCCAACGTGCTATGTTATGGGCCATAGTGACGTTAAGTAAAGATTAGACACAAAACTAATACTTAAGACCTAAACGTGTTCATAGGTCTTCATTAAGCAAACTTGGATATTATAGCAAGTGTAGCAGTGCAACCCAAGGTGAGTGTCACTAACCCGATTACCGTGAACCCGTTTGGGTCACACCGAATAACTAAATGAAAAACAATGCTGACAACCTCGAGAGTGCTATGCACCTCCCTGATAAACTTGAAAACTTGGAGTGCTCGGCACCCACTTGATGAACTTGAAGTGCTTTATGGGAAGCACTTGTGAATTACTTAAACAACTATTTCTGAAACGAAACTGAAAACACTTTTGAGATTCATAAGAATCCGGTAAACCTTTTTAATATGGCTAGCGTAGGTTAAAGTCTAAACCACATGATATCACATGATTTCTAAGGATGCCTTGAAACTTAAAAGTCCTCAACTAAATTGTACCATTAATTGTAAAGCGAGGGGATGTTGGGTAGATCTACTGGAGTTTGACAAACTCCGCCCCGTGGCACGGGGAGTGCACGGAGGTACAATATCAGCCTATCTGACCGTGATCCCGAGAGGACACGGGGGAGGCAAAACCGCGATGACGTAGGTCCGCAGTTCTGATGGCACGGCCACTACAATAAATTATGGTCAGCTTTGGTACAAACTTCCTTAGTGCATGGAACAACGGATTAGCTACCCGCGATATCGGTTGAGCACTTTAACTATACAAAACTAGTACATACCCGATAACGTATGTTACGGACATTACTTTTACTAAACCACAACACTATGATTATGGATATTACTAAGCATTGCTTTTCACAAATAAATATTTCATAAGTATATGTTGACACAATTTCGATTATGAGACCGGGCCACTGCATGACAAGCCCACCGTGAACTCACCAACCGTCAGGTTGACACTTGCGTGGTTTAAACTTTTGCAGATCGCTGAGAAGTATCCGGAGCGGGTTGGCATGGCACACGAAGACCTTTTTCTTTTATTTAAATTAAGTTGGGAATTTTAAACGACGATTTGTAAAGCACGTGGTTAGTGCCAAGACAATATTTTTCCGCTGCGTATTTTGAGACTTTATTTATGACATATGTTTGGACTTTACTCTGATTCGTTTAGTATTTGTAACTAATGGTTGTGGTCCTGGTCTGGTCGCACCCCTTAACGGTATTTGTAACTAATGGTTGTGGTCCTCGCTCTGCTGTGTAAGTAAAAGCTTAGTACGTATGTATATATATATATATATATATATATATATATATATATATATATATAGACCGTGTCTAGGTAGTCTAACGGAAAGCCTTAGGAAATTTTCACACACGAATACGAAACGCGAACGCTAATACGCGCACTAGGCCGGGGGAAAGCGACAACGAAACGATGCTACGCGTTACGACCTGATTCCTACTACAATGACTACGCCGACGGTGACTTTTATGGGGAAGCCGACTTTCGACGATAGTATTTACGACTTACGACGTTCTCCGACGACGCCTCGATTTTGCACAAAATTTTCTGGACTTATAGTGGGATAACAGGAATTGTTAATATACATATTATGGGATATGTATAAAGTATAACTGTGACTGAACACTGGCTACTTTAACTGTTCAGCAAAATGTCTGGAAGGGCTGGAAGGAACAACATTAACTTGACACCCGCGCAACTGCAAGCGATGATTAACGAACATGTGCAAGCTGCCGTGGCAGCCGTCCAAGCTACAATTGCCGCGCATGGTAATTATTATGCCGGTTAAGGCACAGAGCGATTATATTTTGAATTGTTTAAAACCCGAACTATCTATTGCATCAGGAAACCAGCATCACTGTACGTTTAAGTCTTTCATGGACTGTAAGCCGATGACGTTCTCCGGCGAGGAAGGAGCGGTGGGACTCCTTAGATGGATCGAGAAGTCTGAAAAGGTTTTCTCCATGTGTAACTGCCCTGCTGGAGACAAAGTGAAGTTCGCGACTGGTACCCTTGAGGGAGCTGCTCTCTCCTGGTGGAATGCTGAAATCCAGATGATTGGGATTGATGTGGCTAATAACATGCAATGGGGAGCATTTAAGGAACTGATTATGGAGGAGTACTGTCCCCGTGACCAAGTAAAGAAGCTAGAAGGTGAATTCTTGAATCTGAAGATGACTGGGTCTAAAATTGAACAATATACTGCGCGTTACCATGAGTACGCGGTCTTGTGCCCCACGATGGTTGATGCTGAGTTCAAACGCATCGAGCGTTATCTGGAAGGCCTCGCGCCTCAAATCAAAGGATTAGTGACTGCTAGCAACCCCGCAACCGTGCAGCAAGCCATCCGTTTGGCTCACAAACTTACTGATCAGGAGGTTGAGAAGGGTACACTTCCTGCAAAGGCCAGTGAGAAGACTGCCCTTAGTGGCAAAAGAAAAGCTGATGATGAAGCTCATAAAAACTCAATGAACAATCAGAGTGTTGGAAACAGCACTGGGAGGTCTTATAACTCCCAAGGTCAAAGTAAGAGGTCTGGGAACAACAGTGGTAACTACCGCCAGGGCGGTAATGGGCAAAGCAACTACAGGGGTAACCTGCCTCTGTGCAACAAGTGTGGGAAACATCATGCTGGTGTTTGTAGAAAGAACTTGAGCTGTGAAAGGTGTGGGAAGAAGAGCCACGAAGCAAAAGACTGTTGGGCAACTCTACCTGAGCAACAAAACCGCCAAAGGCAAAACAACAACAACAACAATCATGGCAACAACTATGGGAACAACCGTAACGGGCAAGGAAATAATCAGAACAATAATGGTGGAGCCCGTGGCTGTTTTGAATGTGGTGCTCAAGGCCACATTAAGAGGGACTGCCCGCAGTTGAGAAGACAGGGTAACGGTAACCAAGGAAACAACGGTGGGAATGGTAATGGTGGAGGAAATGGTAACGGGAATGGCAACGGGAATGGTGGAAATGGCAGGGGGAGAGCTTTTGTTATGGGTCAAGGTGAAGCTCGCAATGATGCCAACGTGATTAACGGTAAATTCATCCTTAATGGTTTCTTTGCTACTGTATTGTTTGATTCTGGTGCTGAAAGAAGCTTTATTTCCACTAAATTTGCTAAGTTGATTAATGCTAAACCTGTTGCCCTAGACGTAAGTATGTGGTAGAGCTAGCAAATGGTAAACTTCATGATACGACTCAGATAGTTAAGGACTGTAAGTTAGAACTAGCTGGCCATACGTTAGGAATTGATCTTATGCCTTTCCTGATTGGTAGTTTTGACGTTATAGTAGGAATGGATTGGTTATCTGAGAATCGAGCTGAAATCTTATGTAAAGAAAAAGTGGTTCGTATCCCACTCGAAGGAGGTAAAGTGTTAACGGTCCAAGGTGAAAAAGGTGGAACAGTAACTGGTATTATTTCGTTCCTCAAAGCTCAAAAGTGCCATCGCAAAGGTCACTTCGCGATTCTTGCAAACGTCACCGATTCGACACTTCCCGAGCGCAGAATCGACGACTACCCGATAGTCCGCGACTTCCACGATGTATTTCCTGAAGATCTGCCTGGCTTGCCTCCATTTCGACAAGTAGAGTTTGGAATCGACGTAGTTCCTGGAGCGTCTCCGATTGCACGCGCACCTTATCGTTTGGCGGTAAGTGAACTCAACGAACTCTCCTCACAACTCCAAGAGCTACTCGACAAAGGGTTTATTCATCCAAGTTCGTCTCCATGGGGAGCACCGGTTTTGTTTGTTAAGAAGAAAGATGGAACGTTCCGTATGTGTATCGACTACCGAGAGCTTAACAAAGTTACGATAAAAAATCGGTATCCACTTCCTCGAATCGACGATCTCTTCGACCAGCTGCAAGGTTCAAGTTACTTCTCAAAGATTGATCTACGGTCTGGATATCACCAACTTCGCGTTCGAGATGACGATGTCCCCAAGACTGCTTTCAGAACTCGGTATGGTCACTACGAATTCCTGGTTATGCCGTTTGGGCTAACCAATGCACCTGCCGTATTTATGGATCTGATGAATCGAGTGTGCAAGCCGTACCTCGATAAGTTTGTGATAGTTTTCATCGATGATATTTTGATCTACTCCAAGACAAAGGAAGAACACGAGGAGCACCTACGACTTATCTTGGAATTACTCCGCAAGGAACAGCTTTACGCTAAGTTTTCAAAGTGCGATTTTTGGATTCGCGAAGTCCAGTTTCTTGGACACATTGTTGATCAAAATGGAGTTCACGTCGACCCAGCTAAAGTGGAAGCTATCAAGAATTGGTCTACTCCAAGAGCGCCGACCGAAATCCGACAATTTTTGGGACTTGCCGGATATTACCGAAGGTTCATTAAGGGTTTCTCGCAATTGGCCCAACCCTTAATGGCTTTGACGCACAAAGGAGTGCAATATAGATGGGGTGAAAAAGAAGAACGCGCGTTTCAAACTCTTAAAGACATGTTATTTTCAGCCCCGATTCTCGCGTTACCCGATGGGATTGACGACTTTGTGGTTTACTGTGATGCATCAATCCAAGGACTCGGTTGCGTGTTGATGCAACGGGACAAAGTGATTGCCTATGGGTCCAGGCAACTGAAGGATACTGAAAAGAATTATACAACGCATGATTTGGAATTGGGAGCCGTTGTTCATGCACTCAAGATTTGGAGACATTACCTCTACGGAACAAAGTGCACAATATTTACCGACCACAAGAGCTTACAACACATCTTTGAACAGAAGGATCTCAATATGCGACAACGACGATGGGTCGAGCTACTGAATGATTATGACTTAGCAATCAAATATCACCCGGGAAAAGCCAATGTTGTGGCTGATGCCTTAAGTCGGAAAGAATACGAAAAGCCTCGACGGGTACGAGCGCTGCAACTTACCATTCACACGGGATTGCCGGATCGGATCCGCGATGCCCAACAAGAAGCTTTGAAAGAAGAAAACTTCGCAGCTGAAGCACTGCGAGGGGTAGATGGTAACTCTGAAATTAAGTCCGACGGACTCAGGTATTATAATGATAGAATTTGGGTTCCTTTACTTGGAAATCTCCGTGAGCTCGTGTTGGACGAGGCTCACAAGTCAAGGTATTCGGTGCACCCAGGATCAGATAAAATGTACCAAGATTTGAAGAATTTGTATTGGTGGCCGAATATGAAAGCCGACATTGCTCGATATGTGGCTAAATGTTTAACATGCTCAAGGGTTAAGATTGAGTACCAAAAGCCTTCAGGGCTATTACAGCAACCAAAGATCCCATAATGGAAATGGGAGGATATCTCCATGGATTTTGTAACAGGAATACCTCATCGATCGAATCGACCGGATGCGATTTGGGTCATCATTGATCGTCTAACCAAGTCTGCACATTTTATCCCGATGAAGGAAAACGACAATATGGATAAGTTGACTAAGCTGTACATTGACCGAATTGTGGCACGGCATGGAGTGCCTAAGACCATTATCTCCGATCGAGATCCTCGATTTACTTCCCGACTGTGGCAATCTATGCAAGAAGCATTGGGAACCAGACTGGACATGAGTACAGCCTATCACCCGCAGACCGACGGTCAGACGGAAAGAACTATTCAGACTTTAGAAGACATGCTCCGAGCTTGCGTTCTCGACTTCGGTAAAGACTGGGAAGCTCATCTTCCGTTGGTGGAGTTCTCCTACAACAACAATTATCATTCAAGTATCGGTGCAGCACCTTTTGAAGCCCTTTATGGCAGAAAATGTAGATCGCCCGTATGTTGGGCCGAAACGGGTGAGAGAGGACTCACTGGACCATAACTCATTCATGACACAACTGAACGGATCATTCAAATCAGAAAGCGGATAGCCGCAGCACGTGACAGACAAAAGAGCTATGCCGACAAACGCCGTAAGCCTTTGAAGTTCGAGGTAGGCGACAAGGTGCTATTGAAGGTATCTCCCTGGAAAGGTGTGATACGCTTCGGAAAGCGTGGAAAGCTGAATCCTCGCTATATCGGTCCTTTTGAAATCATTGGGGAAGTAGGCCCGGTGGCCTACCGATTACAACTCCCTGCAGAACTCGATGGAGTTCACAACGTGTTTCACGTCTCTAATCTAAAGAAATGTCTGGCTGAAGACACTGAAATAATTCCTTTGGAGGAATTGGAAATTGATGAACATTTGAGATTTATCGAGCAACCGGTAGAAATCATGGGACGCGAGGAGAAAGCCCTCAAACGTAGCAAGATTCCGATCGTCAAGGTTCGATGGAACTCAAAGCGCGGACCTGAATATACTTGGGAACGAGAGGATCAAATGAAGAAAAAGTATCCTCACTTGTTCGAGCAAACGTCCGCGGAAACTCAAGGTATGATTTAATTTTGGGGACCAAAATTCCTTTAACAGGAGGAGGATGTGACGACCCTAAAACTTTTGCTTTCTTTCCCCCAGCACCAACGACAGCCGAGGCTGCGAACGCTACGACGCAAGAATAATTTTCGGGATGAAAATTCCAATTACAAGGGGAGGATGTGACATCCGAGAATTTCAAGGTTTACTTCCGTTAGACAATTCCGTTAGTTATGTTATAAGTGTTAACTTAGTAACTAATGCTTAACTAGGCCGAATACGTCCACGTCCTTTGGTTGATCACCGAACCCGTCCATATGTGTTATGTGTTTAACTATTTATTGTCATTATGTGCAATGTGATTTAAATACATGATTTAGTATTGTGAATAGCATGACAACCCATGAACTGTATTTATCTTGCTTAAAATGTAAACTGGTCACTTTTGGGTTTCCAGCGAAACTACCCGGCGAAACTATAGTGTCGCCCGGCTAGTCTACCCTCTGACTACCAGAGCCAGTTTCGCTTGGCCAGCGAAACTAGCCAGCGAAACTAGGCCCTGATATATAATGACATAAAACCCTAGATATCACATTTTTTGCCTCATTTCATACAAAACACACACACTCTCCTGAGATATTCTGGACCAGCTGATTCCAGCCAAGAACCATCAAGGAACCATCATCTCATCTCATCCATTTGGCCCTAGATCGAATCGTGAGTCCCCAAAACCATTCTTTATGCATTTATATGTGTTTTCTTGGCGTTTTACTTTAAAGCATGACCAAACCCACATGGAATCACTTGATTTTCCGATATGTTGTTTAGGAATGATAGATCTACAATAAAGTCAGTAACTTTACGTGTGAAATCCATCCATGTTGAAGATTTATGCTAGATTAGGTCATTTTAGGTTAAAATGTGTTTTTGGTGATTTGATGATGAAAAATGCATGTTTAAGGTGTTAAAGCTTACTGATTTATGTTGGTAAATGATTATGTATGCTAGATAATGAATTGCATGTAATATGGAAGCTGTTAGATTGATTTTTAGGTTGATTTATGTGTTTTTCGCGACCAGCGAAACTGTACTGTTCTCTGGGCGAAACTATGTAGCGAAACTATGTGTATCTTCATCCAGCGACACTATGTAGCGAAACTGTAGTGTCGCCGGGTAAACCAACCAGACCTGTCCGAACGAAACTACCGAGCGAAATTCCGTGAACGAAAGTTCAAACCAGTTTCGGGCGAAACTAGGCTAGCGAAACTTGCCAACAGTTTTGAGCGAAACTAGCCTAGCGAAACTGTGTCATCGGGTATTGCCTAGCGAAAGTGCTGCCCGTGCACACAGCGAAACTGCCTAGCGAATCTATGCTAGCGAAACTGTGACGAGACCTAAATCCAAACTTGTGCAATTTACTTGAATGTTATGCCATGACTTACATGAATATGCTATGATGAAACGTGCTATGATTTCTGTATTTTGTAAACCATTGTTCATGATCAACCATCGGTGTCGTGTGTCTGTATGTCGAGTCATAGTTCCAACGTGCTATGTTATGGGCCATAGTGACGTTAAGTAAAGATTAGACACAAAACTAATACTTAAGACCTAAACGTGTTCATAGGTCTTCATTAAGCAAACTTGGATATTATAGCAAGTGTAGCACTGCAACCCAAGGTGAGTGTCACTAACCCGATTACCGTGAACCCGTTTGGGTCACACCGAATAACTAAATGAAAAACAATGCTGACAACCTCGAGAGTGCTATGCACCTCCCTGATAAACTTGAAAACTTGGAGTGCTCGGCACCCACTTGATGAACTTGAAGTGCTTTATGGGAAGCACTTGTGAATTACTTAAACAACTATTTCTGAAACGAAACTGAAAACACTTTTGAGATTCATAAGAATCCGGTAAACCTTTTTAATATGGCTTGCGTAGGTTAAAGTCTAAACCACATGATATCACATGATTTCTAAGGATGCCTTGAAACTTAAAAGTCCTCAACTAAATTGTACCATTAATTGTAAAGCGAGGGGATGTTGGGTAGATCTACTGGAGTTTGACAAACTCCGCCCCGTGGCACGGGGAGTGCACGGAGGTACAATATCAGCCTATCTGACCGTGATCCCGAGAGGACACGGGGGAGGCAAAACCGCGATGACGTAGGTCCGCAGTTCTGATGGCACGGCCACTACAATAAATTATGGTCAGCTTTGGTACAAACTTCCTTAGTGCATGGAACAACGGATTAGCTACCCGCGATATCGGTTGAGCACTTTAACTATACAAAACTAGTACATACCCGATAACGTATGTTACGGACATTACTTTTACTAAACCACAACACTATGATTATGGATATTACTAAGCATTGCTTTTCACAAATAAATATTTCATAAGTATATGTTGACACAATTTCGATTATGAGACCGGGCCACTGCATGACAAGCCCACCGTGAACTCACCAACCGTCAGGTTGACACTTGCGTGGTTTAAACTTTTGCAGATCGCTGAGAAGTATCCGGAGCGGGTTGGCATGGCACACGAAGACCTTTTTCTTTTATTTAAATTAAGTTGGGAATTTTAAACGACGATTTGTAAAGCACGTGGTTAGTGCTAAGACAATATTTTTCCGCTGCGTATTTTGAGACTTTATTTATGACATATGTTTGGACTTTACTCTGATTCGTTTAGTATTTGTAACTAATGGTTGTGGTCCTGGTCTGGTCGCACCCCTTAACGGTATAAACTCCGTTAGTGGTTAATTTGGGGGTGTGACAAAGATGGGGTGTTTGAAAACTTACTCGAAGAGGCCAAGACTAGGTCTTTCAACTGGAGACTGAAGGATTATGATTTGGATGCAGTGTCTGATGCTGATAGGCAGAGGCTAATCTCTATTGCCTCTCAATTGCCTACCAAGCTGGTAAAGAATGATGAGAATTACCTACTGCTGAAAAAGGTAAAAAGGGCATTTGTGGTTAGAAATTTGAGGAAAGAGGAAGAGATAGCTCAGATGAAAGTTAGGGGACTTTGCAGATTGATTAATGAAATTTTCTATGAACTGAAAGGAGAAAATGCTGCTGTCAATCCTAATTTGGTGATGCCTTCACCTTCAGAGCTAATCTCAGGTACAACAACTGCTGATGTTAAACCTGAATCCATTGATTTTGCAGATGTACCACCTCCACCTTCATTTATTTACAACCCAAACCCAATGCCTACAACAGTTCCATCTATCTTACAGTCACTAGCCATCATACCTTACAAACCACCCTCCATCTCCAAGAAAGTAGCCACCAAGCTTGCTAACCCCAAGTACAGAACCGACAACTTTACACCCATCATTCCCTTCAAGAAGAAGCCTCCACCTACTATGAATTTTTCTGATATTTTCCCACCTACTCCACCTTCTAGCCCAACTCCTGAAGCCAGTAAACCACCATCACAAACCTCCCTTCCTCCACTCACCATCAATGAACCCTCCACCACTCTTACCAAACCTACTGAAGTCCAAACTGGCCCTTCTTCATCTGACAGAGGCAAGAGACCCATTGTGCCAGAATCTACAGTTGATTCTGATGAAGAAAGATTGGTCAGAAAAAGAAAACTGATGCATGCCAAGAGCAAGAGAAATCAAAGACAAAAAAGAAAAGCTCCACCCAGTAAAAGACAAATTGTGGGTTGGATAGTGGATGAAGCCACATTTGATTTCACCTTTACTATGGCCAGCAGCATAACTCAAGTGGTAAACGTTCACAAGGCGACTTCACAACTTACTCTGCAGAAGATGACGGACATCACTCTAAAGCTTAGAGAAATTTTGAACCCTTCAAGAGCTGAGCACATGCTAAGGCTTATTATTGAGCCAACTGTGCTAGAATGTGGAATGCTCTACAGAAGTAGTTTATGTCACACCCCCAAATCAACCACTAACGGAGTTTATACCGTTAAGGGGGTGCGAGCAAACCAGGACCTCAACCATTAGTTACAAATACTAAATGAATCAGAGTAAAGTCCAAACATTAATAATAAAAACAATTTAACAGTACGCAGCGGAAAACATTGTCTTTAGCACTAACCACGTGCTTTACAAAATCAGTGTTTCAAATTCTCAATTAAGTTTAACTAAAAATAAAATGTCTTCGTGTGCCATGCCAACCCGATCCGGATACACCTTAGCGATCTGCAAAGGTTTAAACCACGCAAGTGTCAACCTAACGGTTGGTGAGTTCACAGTGGGCTTGTCATGCAGTGGCCCGGTCTCATACATCATATTCGTGTAAACATATTCTTATGTACAATTTAATCATAGTGTGGTGGTTTAGTGAAAGTATTGTCCGTAACCTACGTTATCGGGTATGTACTAGTTTTGTATAGTTAAAGTGCCCAACCGATATCGCGGGTAGCTAATCCGTTGTTCCATGCACTAAGGAAGTTTGTACCAAAGCTGACCGATAATTGTAGGGGCAGCGCCTCCAGCTATTTTGTTTTGCGGACATATGTCATCGCGGCTTTGCCTCCCCCGTGTCCTCTCGGGATCACGGTCAGATAGGCTGATATTGTACCTCCGTGCACCTCCAGTGTCACGAGGCGGAGTTTGTCAAACTCCAGTAGATCTACCCAACATCCCCTCGCTTTACAATTAATGGCACAATTAAGTTGAGGACTTTTTCAGTTAAAAGGCAATCCTTAGAAATCATGTGATATCATGTGGTTTAGACTTTAACCTACACTAGCCATATTAAAACGGTTTACTTTGGGGGTTCTTATGAATCCCGAAAACATTTTCAGTTTTGTTTTAGAAATAGTTATTTAGGTATTTCACAAGTGTCTCCCATAAAACACTTCAAGTTCATCAAGTAGGTGCATAGCACTCTAAGTTTTCAGTTTCATCAAGTAGTGCATAGCACTCATAAAGTTGTCAGCATTGTTTTTCATTAGGTTATTCAGTGTGTCCCAAACGGGCTCACAGTAAACGGGTTAGTGACACTCACCTTGGGTTGCACTGCTACACTTGTTAATAATCCAAGTATTGCTTAACGAAGACCTATGAACACGTTTAGGTCTTAAGTATTAGTTTTGTGTCTAAACTCTACATAACGTCACTATGGCCCATAACATAGCACGTTGGACTATAACACGACATACCGACACACGACACCGATGGTTGATCATAAACAAGGGTTCATATAATACAGAAATCATAGTATGTCTTATCATAGCATAATCAAGTGAGTCATAGCATAGCATTCAAGCAAATTGCACAAGTTTGGATTCTGGTCTCAGTTTCGCTAGCAGTTTCGCTAGGCAGTTTCGCTGTGTGCACGGGCAGCACTTTCGCTAGGCAATACCCGATGACACAGTTTCGCTAGGCTAGTTTTGCTCGAAACTGTTGGCACAGTTTCGCTAGCCTAGTTTCGTCCGAAACTGGTTTGAACTTTCGTTCAGGGAATTTCGCTCGGTAGTTTCGTTCGGACAGGTCTGGTTGGTTTACCCGGCGACACTACAGTTTCGCTACATAGTGTCGCTGGATGAAGATATACATAATTTCGCTGCATAATTTCGCCCAGAGAACACACAGTGTCGCTTGTCGCGAAAAACTCCCAAATCAGCCTAAAAATCAACCTAACAGCTTCCATACTTCATGTGATTCAATATTTAGCATGTATGATCATTTACCAACATAAATCAGTAAGCTTTAACACCTTAATCATGGGTTTTCATAATCAAATCACCAAAAACACATTTTAAACCTAAAATGACTAAAATGGCATAAATCTTCATTATGGATGGATTTCAAACGTAAAGTCACAGACTTTATGGTAGATCTAGCATTCCTAAGCAACATATCAAGAGATCAGGTGATTACAAGAAGATTCAAGCATGCTTTTTAAGAAAACACATAAAGAACACATAAAAATGGTTTTGGGAGACTCACGATTCGATCTAGGATCCGAATGGATGTTGTCTCGAGGCTGGGATCACGTCGGCTTGTGGTGATTCTTGGCTGACCAGAAGTTCCAGGAGAGTGTGTGTGTGTGTTTTGAGTAAATGGTGCAAAATGGGATCTCTAGGGTTTTATGTTAATATATAACAGGAGCTAGTTTCGCTGGTCAGTTTCGCTGGCCAAGCGAAACTGGCTCTGTTAGTCAGAGGGTTGGCTAATCGGGCGACACTATAGTTTCGCCCGGTAGTTTCGCTGGAAACCCAAAAGTGACCAGTTTACATTTTAAGCAAGATAAGTACAGTTCATGGATTGTCATGCTATTCACAATACTAAATCATGTATTTAATTCACATTGCACATAATAACTATAAATAAATGAACACATAACACATATGGGCGGGTTCGGTGATCAACCAAAGGTCGTGGACGTATTCGGCCTAGTTAAGCATTAGTTACTAAGTTAACACTTATAATGTAACTAACGGAATTGTCTAACGGAAGTTAACCTTGAAATTCTCGGATGTCACAGTTTAGATGGTGACTCAGCAGAAGAAGAAGATGAAGTGCCTACCAGTGAAATAAAGTTTATCATTTGGGAAGAGGAGGAGAAGCTCTTTTATGTTCACAGAGCTGATGGCACCTTTACAATTCATGAGTCCATTTCTATTCAAGAAGAATGGAGCGAAATGGACTGGGATTCAATTAAACATGTGAAGGTGACCAAAACTAACACCAAAGAGCTGTCTCTGAACCTTGATGCCAGCATCAGAACTGTGGACAAGTAGAACAAGGTGAAGAAAATTTTTGGGTATAAGTCAATTTTTAAAGATAAACATTGGAATTTGACAGCATCAGCTTAGGGGGAGATTGTAAGGAATATTGTGCTTGGAAGATTTCCAGCTGAATGCCAATTTTACTATGTTCCGGCTGAAGTTGAAGTTGAAGCGGAATTCTCACTTCAAGCGGAACTGGCAGTTCAAGCGGAAAGAAGCAGTTTTGTCTTTTAGCGAATATTCCGGGTGAACTCGATTATCCACCAGATAATGAGTTCAACCGGACTTTTCCTGAGATGTCTTTTCAGCAAGTCCAATCTTGCAAAAGCTTCTCGTATGCTTCTATATCTGATTCAAATCGCTCTCCTAAAGTATTATGTTGCTGCAAACACGCAAGATATTCCAATTGCCGATGTTTATTCTTTTAGTAGTTTGTATTTGACTTTTTATTTTACGGTCTAGATTAGATCGCATGAGATCAATGGCTGTGATTGATCTCACCTGCACTATATATAGCTTGTTAGCTCTCAGTTTACATAACAGTTGTCATCAATTGTAATAGTGTAGCTTTGAGTTAATGCAAAAAGTGCCGAGTATTTGATACTTTGTTGTTACTACTATTCTGCAAATCAAGCATTTACATTATACAAGAAATTAACATTGCTTAAGAAAAGTGAAATATAACTTAATTCCGCAGGGTTATATTTGCAAGTAAAGGGTTTTGTTTAAGTTTAACTCTGACTTATATCGATCCTACAGGCAAGCTCCAATAACTTCCTCTATTTCAATTCTTAGGGTTCATTTTGATCCAGAAGAACTGCCGTTAGTATAAACTGCTTTTTCGAAAAAAAGTTACCCTCTATTTCTCTCCAAGTTTCTAATTTGTGATTTAAACCTAAACCTTACTCTCTAATTTCTCACAAATGGCACCCAAATTGAATGGAAAGGCTGCATCAAAGCCTACTTAACTATTTTTCGCCGAACACAATGTTGTAGCGTACTTTAAGAAGTCTGATAAGTCAAAGCTTTTTGATAAAATGAACGATTTCCTCGAGAAATCCAACACTCAATTTGTTTTAACTGTGAATCTTGTAATATGCAAGCAGAGAATTGCAAGATTTTGGGACTCAGCCAAAAAATCTGTTGATAGCAACGGGGTTGGTAAAATTCACTCTAGAGTCAATGGGAATGAGATTAGTGTGACTGGAGAAATGATCCGGAAGCATCTGAAATTCAATTATGCAGGAGGTGATCCTGATTACAAGTCTGAATTGTACTTAAAGACGTACGGAGCAATTAGGTATGGGGGTGACTTAGCTTGTGGGACCATCAAAAAGGGACAACTACCCTAGGTTTGGCGATATCTGGCTCATACCATTCTCCACTGCCTGTCTCACAAGAAAACTGTGTGGGATAAACTTGTTGCACCTCAATCATCCGCTTTTCATGGATTGGTAAATGAGCTCAACTTTAGCTTTTCAAAAATGATATTTGATGGAATGCTGGAAAATCTAAAACCTAAAAGGATCTTTGACATTTACCCCAAATTCACCCAACACATTCTCAATTGTGAATTTCCAAATCTGTAAATCTCTGATCAACATCTTGAACTTAAATCTTTTACAAGTAAAACATTTTCTAACATGCAAGTGAACAAAACTGTTTTTCTTGGTAAAGACACATCACACCCTATGCCTAAGGCCCTGACTACTCCTGAGCAAACTGCTACTGGTGACAACATTGTTACACCAACAAGTGTTGAGCCCACACTAGACCGACCATCCTCTTCCACTGATATAGAAATACCCACCAAAAGGAAGAGGATGTCCACATCAAAAACCACACCCACTTCACAATCACCTAAAAGGAAGAGGACTAGGTTTCCTTCACTTAGACCCTCCACAGGACTACCTCAGAATGACGTTGATATATCACCTAGGCCACATTAAGTAGATTCCCCAACCCTTATTGCAGGGAATATACTGCCGGGCTTGGTTCAATCACCCAACCCACATTCTGCTAATAAGGTGACTTGTAGTAGTGACGAAGCAAGTCAGGTGGAAAGGGCTGACACTACTCATGATGTCCCATATGAAGATGAGGACAGTGCCAACATCTTCAAGACCCAATCCACGGCAACACTATCAGTCAGGGAACCTATTCAGGAACCTTTGATTGACCAACAGGATTCCCAGGTGCCAAGAAACCATGGGAGCTGAGCATGAACAAGGTTGGCTTGTTTGATCTTCCTTTCTCAAAGATACTGGCAACACACCAGTTGAGAGCAGCAAAACACATACTGAATTGACGGTTCGATGTACAAAACTTGAAAATGTATTGGCAGATCTCCGTGAAATTGTGAGAGCTCAAGGAGAAGAAATTGAACGGTTAAAGGCAGGATAATTTGTGAAATCCACTAATAGGTAAGGTTGTCAACCATACGTTGAAATGAAATTCACATGTCAAAGTAGATTTAATTCAAAATAGGATCTTGCATAGGGTATCTTCATCAGGGTGTCTTCATCAGATGTTGATGAAGTTGAACAAGTTGATCCATTTGAACAAGCTCATCCGGGGGAAGAAGGCCATGTTGATACGGTTGAACAAGTTGATCCGGTTGAACAACCTTATCTTGAGGAAGAAGGCCATGTTGATCCGGTTGAACAACTTCATACGGAGGAAGAAGGCCATGTTGATCCGGTTGAACTAGTTGATCCAGTTGAGTAACATCCGGTGCAAGTGACTGCTGATAATTAGATGATCACAAGTGTGATGAGTAATCTGCAAACCACAAATGTGGAGATAGCTCCCGAAGCTCTATCTTTCATGAGAAAAATGATGATTAGGAATACTCTTAACTGCACTTGGTTAAGGAGTGCTCCATCTCTGCCCATCATTCCTGTTTTAAAGCCTAGTGCTCCATCTCTGCCCATCATTCCTGTTTTAAAGCCTTGTGCTCCATCTCTGCCCATCATTCCTATTTTAAAGCCTAGTGCTCCCCCTGCTACTCCAGAAACAGAAAAGGTTATTGAAGAAGATGGAGTCAAAGACAAGGTGTTTGCAGTTGTTAAAGAGACAAAGACTATGGAGCCAAAGACTGAACCTCCTGATGAGAATGATTTTTCTGCTGAAGCAATCAGATGCAGGAAAGGAAAATTGGTGATGCCTCAGTACCAATCAGATTCTGACAAGGTGTTTGCAGCTGTTAAGAAGACAAAACGTCCAATAATCATTGATGATCAACCGGATGACATTTTTAGACAACTGTTTGACCGCCTTGGCGGACTGAGATGATTTCTAATTAAACATGATCACTTTTAGTTATTCATTAGAGAAGAAGAAGAATAGAACCGGATGAACTAGAGTTCTTCAGGATCAAGAGTTATTCATTAATAGAACCGGATGAACTAGAGTTTTTCAGGATGAACCAGATAAACTGGAGTTCTTCAAGATGAACTATATGTAATAGAACCGGATGAACTAGAGTTGTTCAGGAGAACTGAATAAACTAGAGTTCTTCAACTATAAATAACCAAAGTTATTATTTATGTTCCTCGTCTATAGGATATTCCTATGTATTTAAACCCATTATCTAGTGAATTAAAATCATCCTGGTTCAATACAATTCTTTATACACTACTATTTAGTCACACAACCTAATATATGTAGAAGACAACCGGATGAACTAGAATTCTTCAGGAAGAAGAGTCAAAACTTCGGATTCATAACACATAAACAATTACATATATAATCCAAAAGATGTGATATCCGTTAATTAATTACAAATATATATAATAAAAAAACTAAATATAAACTTAAACATGCTCCCACTAGAGAAATTGTCTGAATCGTCCTATCGGCCTGTTCTCTATGGGTAGATACCTTAAGAGGGGGAGGAAGAGGAGGAGGAAGACACCTCCACATCTCTATCGAGGTAGATGGATATGACCTCCTCGTCCTTGACGTGCAGGGCCAAGGCCCTGACATCCCTCTGATCATCAGTGAATGGAACCAATCCATAATCCAGAGATAACTAGGGGTCGTAATCGTTCAACTCATAACCTAGGTCAGACACCATTTGACCTAGGTTATCGAATGAGAAAGAGGTAATGTCCACCTCGTCGAAGTAGTGAACCCTCTCATCAATGTATTGTATCCGACCATTGAGCCTCACAAAATACCCTAGGTGATAGATCGCCAAAGTAAACAGACTAAAATCTTCTTCCCCTGATCAAGAAAAATAACCAAATCAGAGACGCGAATTCCACATTAAACCATTTGAATTGTAGTCATTTAGATTATTACTTACCGTATTCGGGGCTATCTTCCACATTCAATGGACGCAAATGCCACATTTTCAGAGAGTGGTGATAAACCAAAAAATAGATAGTTGAGAGAGATAATGACGTATATGATGATGATCGACAATTGTTTATTTAATTATATGATTTATATCCAAAACTCGAGGTGGTAGATAAAAATTTGACCTCTAGTAATCATATATATCCGCCCTTACCACAGATAACTAATTAAAAGTGGCTACTATTTAGTCACGGTCAATATATGTGGCCATAGGTAATAGATTTTTGTCACTCAAAACCTACTATTTAGTCACACAACCTAATAACAGTGGCCATATGTACTAGCTTTTATCCACATATATAACTAAGTAAAAACAGTGGCCATTGCTAACATTTAGCCACACATAATATATACTTAATAGTTTTTTTTTACTAAGTAATAAAATCTACTCTTCCGTCACACAACATTTTGTAACCGTGGCCATACATCCCTTTTTGGTCACATGAATAAAAAAATCATAAAAATTTCATGGCCATTTGGTGCATCTCGCCACTCTTTATTAAGTGTGACAAATAAGTGCCACATATTTTCATAAAAAAGTTGCTAAAGCCACTGCACCTGATTGTTGTTTTCACATAAACAAAAAAATACGTGGCTAAAGGGTCCAAAGGCTATATATTTGGCCACGGGTACAAAATATGTGTGGCTAAAACTAGTGTTTCTTACTTTTAGCCATATTTTTTTTTTAAATCATGGCTAGACGTTTTTGAAAAAACATTGGCTAAAGCCACTTGTTGACGTAGTGATTGCAAAACATAAGCCGAAAAATGACCCCTTGGGCCAACTCTGAATTTTTCAGAATGTTTGGACTTCCTAACAGTAGAATTGGACATAAAAATGAGTGGTAAAATGTGGCTAAAAAGATCCCTTTTGATTAGAGCCAAACTAGGTAAAAACCGGCTTTAAAACGGACTTTTAACGGACTCGGAAACCTCGTGTTTGTAAAGTTATGCCAAATATTGTTTGAACTGATTTGGAACACTTATTAGGACCTAAATTAGCTTAGGTTATATTTACAAAGTGTTTGGATAATTTATCGGGCCTTAAAACTAGTCGCAGGGACAAAACCGACAATTTAGGATTTTAAATCCTAAAACTATATTTCTGGAATCCAATAAAAATAAGTGTATTTTTATTATTATAACTTTATTTTCTAATAATGTTGGAAAATAACCCGTATGGATATATACCGGTGAAAACCCGAGTATTTCGGGAATTCTACCCCAAACAGCTTTTGTCAACGAAATTGAGCCCACATTTTAAACTAATATTTATTGAATTAAATATTGACCTAAATCATTTTATAACATAGGAAAATACTTATATATTTTGAGAATATATATATATATATATATATATATATATATATTCCGAAACGTTATCGAAATCAAATTGTTTATTGAGAATAAATAATTTCCTAAACTCTGTTTGTTATCAACACCACCCGGTTCATCATTACGTCAAGACTTGACCTCTATTTGGGAGTGACTTAACTGTCAATCCAAACCGTATACCTTAAGTTGTCTTATATTGATTTAGGACTGCTAGGTTGCCTGTTATCTACCGTTACATCATTAAGACACTACTTGATTCATGTGAGTTTTCACGGCCCCTCTTTTAAACTGTTTTAAATACTTAAAGTCGAGAATTCTTATAACACATATCATGCCTGATAAGTAGATAGTCTGTTACCGTTATTGATTACATGAACTATTCGTCCATCCTGTCGTATTCATGTTGATTCATGTTATGATCAAAGCCCCACTACTAATTGAATCCGAATAATTTCAAATGAAACGATGACACGTGAATAGATCTATTGGGTTAACGCCCCTAACCTGATTGGTAGCTCCAATCCTAACTTAACTCCCGTTTTCAGTCAATAGGGTACATAATGTTATAGTCACTGTTCGGTAATCCTAGACAGAATACCATGAGTGGATAATCAGTTAGTTTCGGAATTCAAGGTTCACGGTAATAATAATTTATAGCATCTTAACAAATTATCAAATGGGTGACAAAATCGATATCAAACTTTGTTGTCAATCACAGTTCTATTTTACTTAAACCTATGAACTCACCAACTTTATGTTGACCTTTTTAGTATATGAATTCCCGGGTACTTTATCGGCCGCTTGTATATGTGGATTACCTCTTTTGTGCATTTATCATTAGGATCTGACATATCTATCTGGAGTCATGGTCACACTAGCCTTTTGGAGATTTCACTACATAACACCTAACGGTGTCATGTCTTTAAATCTTTTAATACTTGTTTAACGATCCAGAGATCGCTTCGTGTAACCTTGACTGTGATTCCATCTTGTTCATGTCTTTAAATCTTTTAATACTTGTTTAACGATCCAGAGATCGCTTCGTGTAACCTTGACTGTGATTCCATCTTGTTCACGCCTGACACAGAAATTACAGGGTGTGACACAAACCCAACGACTTTCATACTTTTTACTAAACCAAAACACTTTTTTTTTGATAAAATTATACTTTTTGGCAAATACAACTATTTTCATCAAACTCAAAACTCTTTTTGACAAAACAAAACCTTTTTGACAAATCTAAACAAAGCTCGTTTTCGTATGACGATTACTTTTACTAACTTTGTGAACTCACTCAACTTTCTAGTTGACACAAATCCTTTATGAGTATGTATCAGGTACCTAGCTAGCTTGGATAATTTGCAATAGAAAACCATGAAGTAGATTCGCTCGCGTACGCATGAAGACAAACCCTAGAAGACACTAGCTTCCGCCTTAGATCTCATTTGAAATCCTTAGATTTATATTATTTTCCTTAAATTGTAATATGTACATTGAAGTTTTAATAGAAATGTATTCATCTTGTTCTTTCAAACGGATACGATCTTGGCTATCTCGGCCTCCCAAGGGCCGGGGTGTGACAGTCTCGCTCCTAAAGTAGGAGAGACTATGGTCTATTATCTTTGATTAGCCTTTTGGTTGATTCTTGGTTGGTCATTGTGTGTTTCTCTAATCTTTTGCTAACCTGCTGTTGATGTCCTTAAGTTTGTTGTGTCGAGCTCGATTAACTATTTTTGGTGTGTAGAGAAGGTTATTCTCTATAGGCAAACATTCTCACAAAAGGTTTAAGGATGTGGTGGGTTAGTTGCGGTACACCCAGTTGGGTTTTATAGTGGTGTTCGGATGACACGTTTAGTAACATTTCTTTTTCTAAACTTCAATATATATATATTTATGACATACTAGATAGATATATATATTTTCAGCTTACGCAGCGGAATTAAATATACAACGCCAAAACAGTAAAACCGTTACAGGATCAAATCACCGTTTACACGTAAACACAAAAATAAGTAAATCGACATAATAAATAGTATCTAAATAATCAGATTTAGATATACCTTAGCCGGATCCGAACAACCGTTCGAGACACCGGGATTCAACATGTCAATGCTAGGGTTGAATGAAACCGTAGACTCAAACTTCTGAGTCAGATCAGCAATGGGTGAAGATGTGTTCATCTCTTCGTCACCGGAAACGGCGGTGACTGGTGGATCTTAATCCATAAATTCCAACAGAGGCGGAATCGTCCCGAAACACAACCTGGAACCGGGGTTAGAAACCTTGTTAGAGCATAATATGGTTCATCGTGTGAAGTATCGGAATGAGTTGAAGGTGAAAGGAAGGCTATCCACGAAGTGGACACGAACTTACAGTTCGTGGGTGATCCATTTCATGACAGTAGAGCTTAGTATAAATACTTAGTTTCTTGTATTAGACAAAAACTTCTTGATTCATTCTACTAGGTGTTTGTGTGTGTGTACTCTCTAAGTCTTCAATACAAAAGTCTTTGTAATTACATCTTGTGTTCTTGATTTCATACGTGAATTACACCGATTTCATTATAAATGAGTAGAAGATCCGCCGCTCACGCACTTTCAAGTGGTATCAAAGCTTTCGGTTAAATCTACTGATCATCTTTTTGCTGTTTTTCGAGTTTTTGTTCCAAAAAAGTGCCGGTTTTTTACAAATCGAGGTGTTTTCGCTTTCGTTTGATAAAATCAGTTGAGTTTCTGGTACAACTTTTGATCCTAAATCAGTTCTTTCGATTATATCTGATCTACTGCTTAAAATCTCACTCAAAAACATCCAAAATCATGAAAATTTGGACAAAAATGGTTCACTTCGTTCCAGTTCGTGGCTAGATCACTCAGTTCGTGCAAATAACTGTCACGAAGTGTCAGTTCACGTCATAATTTCCACTCAGTGTCAGTTCGTACCAGTTCGTACTCAGTTCGTGCCATTTCGTGAAAACTCAGTTCGTATCACTTCGTGAAACTTAGTTCGTGCCAGTTCGTGCATTAATGCGCAACTCAAAATTCTTAAATCGAGAATTTTTTATTGTTTCACTAAAACTGACGTAACTTGAGTTCCGTCAAGAGTTACGAGAACTATACCAGCCAAAAGGACCGTCTCGGAGAGATCTACACTTTTAGTCACCTTATGACTAGTATCCTCCGCTTCGATACCCAAAGTCCACTTCTAAGACCTCTGTTTTTCCATTTGAAGTTTTTTGAGTGTCATATTTCGCTAAAAGATGAATCATTTTCAAGCTTTTGCAGGAAGCCAAAGTCAAAGTATAACCAAGTTGTTAAAGCTGGTAGATTATTATATTGGGGTTAAACAATTTAAAGATTATGTCATAACGAATAATGTTGATTTGTGGCAGTTTGTTACTAAAGAATACATATATCCAACTGATATTCGTGGAAAACCTAAACTGCAAAGGTAGATGTCTGCGATGCTTACTATGGCTTTACCAAAGGAGTTAGTGCATCGATTTACAACATGTTATACTTCTAAACAGTTATGAGATGCTATTACTCAACATTGTGCAGACATTCAGGCCATGAAGATTATGATTGTTTACCTAAGACTGGTTCAAAATTAAGGGATTCAGAATCAAATAATTCAGCATCTAGTGGTTTCAAATCAGGAAGTCATGGGTTGTCAGATAAACGAGATTGCGTTACTGTTTGTAAGAATGAACACATGGATGGTTGTCTAACTGATTCTGATTCTGAAACAAGTTCTTGTGTGATATTTGATAAAGGGTATAGAAGAAGTTCAGAAGGAAGTTTCTTCAATGTGTCCAAAGTGTGTTGAACTTGCTAAGATCAATGAGAATTTAATGAAAGAAAAAGATGATTTGTTTGAAGAATGTGAAAAGGCCAAAGCTGAAGATTTTGAAGCTTTATTCGAAAAGAGTTATCATGTTCAACAGAAATATGAAAAAGCTAATCAGATTGTTGTTGAAGCTGCTGAGAAAGTAATTAGTTTTCAAGAATAACTTTCAAAATATCGAGATGAGAATGTTCTTTTCCAAGAAAAGAACGAAAGTTTAACACAATATGTTGAATATTTCAAGAAGAAATGGGAAAAGGTTACCAAAGAAGTATTTAGAGAGTGTGACTTGAGAAGAAGACATAAGTATGAATATAATGAGTTGTCAGAACAGTTTATTGCTTCTTAGAAAGAGTTGTTGAATGCTCAAGTGAATGTTTCTGAACTAAAAATTGAGATTCTGGATTTGCAGCGTCAAGTAAAGAATTGTACTTTGTCATTGACATTTCTTAATTACATCTACATACAGGAGAAGAGTTAAGAAAGCAATGATTTACATAAATTTCCTTCACCAGTTGATATGTCGAGTTTTCCATTTGCTTCTATAAATCGAAATATAGAATGTATGATTACTCAAAGTTCTTGCAACTCCTGCTCCTACAAAGAAAAGAAAATCTAAGTCTGGGAAGAAGAAATTTGAAGCTGGCAACGCTCCAAAGTTTGATGCTGGTTCATCATTCTTGGAAGATGAGCAGATATTTGATACGAGTGAGAAGTCTGTTGGTACTTCAACTGAAGCTGAACTTGCTAAATCTTTGATTCATGAGAACAAGCTGAAGGATATTAAGGAAAAATTCACCAAAGAAGCTAATGCATGAAATGCTTCTGGTTCTCAATTTGAATCTTCAAAAATTCCTGGCTACAAGCATAAAGGTTTGGGTTATGAAGTCAAGGACGTCCCGGTGCAACACACAAAATAGAAAAAGAAGAAAGTTGTTCTTAAGTCTATTCAGATTCATCAAACTTAACAACAACCAAAGAAACAGGTTCTTCAATTGTAAAACCAATGTACGATCCTACTACTACATGATTCGGTAATCGATAAGCAACAAGAAGTAAATAAAGCTTTGCTTTATTCATTCACAAAGAGGTTACACAAATTTTAGAGAGAGAGAGAGTTACACACTTAGTTTACACACACTTAAGAGATGTAGAATGACAGAACCAACCCTAAGCTCTATCTAACATAACCTATTTATAGTCACATACTAACCGACCGGCGGACCACCAACGTACCATCTGGTACGCCCGTACCATCTGGTACGCTGGTGCATATGGTACGGCCAATGACTATAAGATTCACACAGATGCTCTAGATTAGATACAATACACGAGACACACGTTAGCATAGGAGTATGCTCTAACAAACTCCCCCTTAACGTGTAGTGTATCTAGCTATCTATCTATCTAACAAAACTTCAGTCTTCAATCTTTAGCATTGCTGCATCCGATCTTCAACTTGAAATTTTGTCAGAAATAGAGCTTGCATGGCTGGATCAATCTTGAACAAACTTTGAACTTCAAGATCCACTTGTGAAAGATATAACAAACTCCTCCTTTCACCATGCTTGAGTCTTCTCACACAGATAACCTGCAATTTCAGAAGACAGAAACACGGTTTTTTTTTCTTTTGAAAATTGATTTAATCTTGGCGCAAAACTTCTCTTCGAGAATCCAAGATATAAATTTAAATTTTGAATTTTGTATCATTATATCGATCGGTCGAAAACAAATAAGAAACAAAATCTTTTTGGCTTTTTGAAACTTTATGCTAAAACACACCTAAAATCTTTTTGGATTTTTTTCAGATATGAAACAAAAATGCAATACAGAAATGAAATACTGAATCACACACTATTTTTGTCTTTCGCGAGAAAGATCACAACTTAGGATCATATTGTTCATAACATGCTGAACTACACTTCAATTTCAATTACTTTAGCACACAAGTCATGTTGATTACTGGTATAATTTGTCCATCTTAAACTCAGGCACAATCATACTCATAACATCTGGATATGTTATTGAATTGATTAGATTTGCTTTGACCAGTGTACCCCACACTATCAGACATACTCAGATATGGTCTTGCTCTTATATCACACTTTGTGATTTCATTTGTGATAAGATCACATAATGATTGTATTCATGAATCAGTCAACTGTGTTCCATGCAAAAAGAAATAAGAACGTTAAATCGTCTACCTTAAGGTCGATCTTTCGATACGCAGATAAGGCCTCGGATTTAAGAAAATAAGAAAATAAAAACAAGTTGAAATTGTATAACCCAATAACAATCAGGTCGGTACTCCCGTACACGCAGAGAAAGTCCGATGAGTTATACGAAACACCAAAGAAAATAAAGCAGAATGTCAAACGAACAACAATCAGGTCGATCTTTCGATACGTAAAGAAAGTCCGATCGTTTGACAAAATAAAGAAAATCAAACAAGTTTAAATCTTTGCAAAATCAACACATGTATACACAGTGACTTCTCATTTTCTCTTTCACATATTAGTTTCTTGATATCATGAGATATGCATCAAGATGTTGTCCACTTGGTCAAGCATTAGTATTTTAATGTTTATCACATCTGAATACTTTCTGATTTAATGCCGAGCCTACCAAGCACATCAAACAATGATCTTATGGATTTTTCATCTAGTTTATCCATGAGCCAGACACGTAAGCCAATGTACCATCATTTCCCAATCATGTCGGATCAATTTCTCATTTTTCAATGTTTTTGTATTTTTCCATTTTTCGATGTTTTTGTATTTTTCATTTTCTCCCCCTTAAAATGAAAACTCTATTTTTTTGGATTTTCATTTTAACAAAAAAAACACAAAGACACTATTTTTTGGTTTTTCAATTTTCTCCCCCTAAACTACAAACAAAATGCATTAAAGAAAGAAAATTGACCAATCGATACTGATACCTGTTCATTTTAAGCGTTCAGAAAAACTTTCAGTTTGAAAAAATGACGCATTCAATTTAAGCTAAGCAGGAAACTCCACTATTAGTAACTGCTTGTAGCCTGAACTTCACAATCACTGACAAGTCTTCTTGAAGAAACCTGCACACTGGTTTAAATGATTAGTATTCAAATGACCCGAAGCACACAGCTTCTGGTCGACCAGTGTCTTCCTCAAAATCAGTTGCAGCTTTGCTGACCATCTTAGGTCGCCATTGCATTTTTGTTTTTTCATTTTTAACTGAGTCATCATCACATGATGAACCACCCACACTCGAATCAAATTTAGAAAATTGTTTCTTTTTCGACTTAGTGTTGGACGGTGTTGACTCAGTAAAAATTATGCCTGATTCATCAATAATTGTGGCAGATTTGTTTGAAAAAGAACGTTTTGCAATTTCAGGACAATCCTGTGCCATGTGTCCCTTTCGGCGACATTGATAGCACAAACGATATGATCGTTTAAATTGTGGCTTGACCTGAACTGGATGACATTTATCAGAAAATTCAGACTCATCAGAAATATCATCAAAAACGTGAAATCGATTAGAATGTACCCATTTCGATGTAGGACTTTGAAGCGTAGCATTAGAACCTGATGAAGACAATTCTTTCAGAGAACTTTCAGATGAAACTTTCTTCTTTTGCTTCCCTCCAAATCCTTTCGCCATTGTCGAAATGAATACTTGAGCTAGATGATATATTTGATCCAAGTTTGTATCCTTCTTTTCCTTATTAACCTTCTTTGGCATGTTCTGCTGCTTTGGAACCTTCGTTCCTTTACTACCCAACCCAGATTGTTTGTAACCCGGAAGCTTGGATAAATCTATTGTAGACCCTGAAGAACCAGATTTAGCAGCCTATGTAAATTTAGCTTTAATGCCTTTCAAATTGTTGGCTTCAACCAACTTTGCATCAACTTCGGCTTCATTCAACTCTTTTCCATCTTTTTCATTTATTTTGCCAGCTGAAAGAATTCCCTCTTTTGACATAAACCCACGAGAAATAAACGATGGTGGTGTTTTATCAACCAAACTTTCTTCTGTTTCTATCACCTTCTTTAATTTGTTTGATGTCTTCAAATCAGAAGTTTCAGCAACTAATTCAGAATAATCTTGTTTTGTAGTCGAAGGGCTCAAATCAACAATAGACTCTGTTTGAATCACTGGATGTGGAATTTGGTTGAAATCATCACCTCCAAACACCTTCTTGAAATTATCGTCTTGACACAAATAACTTCCAAAAGAATGAGAATTCTTCAAGTTATGCAATTGACGATTTAGATCCAAGATTTCAACATTCAAATCGGCAATAGTCTTTTGAGCCTCAGCAAGAAGATGTGCTGTTAACTAATGATTTTTCTCTTCTCATACCATCATGAGCAGCAAGCACTTCTTTTGTAATTTTATCCACTCTTTCCTTATAGATCTCAACATTTCTGGTTAACAAGCTTTTGTCTTTCTTCAGAGTAAAGATTGTGTCTGTCAGTTCCGATTGAACAATTTGATATTGAGTTCTATCAGTAGCAAATTCATCCAATGCCTTCTGAAGTTCATCATTCGATGTCTGAAGGACTTCAACCTTTTTATGGATTTTTGAAATAACCGTTCAAAATCTTCACTAACATCTTTAGCTTGAGACTTATATTCTTCAACTTCCTTGACCAGCTCTTCATTGATAGAAGTAAGCTTGAAAATTTTTGTCATGAACTCATCATTTTCGTGTTGAAGTTGAGACTTTTGTTGATCATGTTGAATACTCCCTTCTGCCAATTGTTTCCGAAGATCTTCTAACTCTTCCAATAATACACTCTTCTCTTGAAGTAACTTCTCATTCATCTTGAAAATGCCATCAGAAATTTCACACTTCTGTTTATAACTTGCTAACTCTTCTTCAAGCTCCACCCTATCAACTACTAACTTTTCCTTTTCTTGAACCAATTCCTGGAGTTTTCTATCTTTCTGATTACAAAATTCACAAGTCGATTCATAACCACTAACTTCAGAATCACATGTTTCAGATGTAGTTGTCTCAGATGCATATCCACTCGATTCATCCTCAATACATGCTAAAAATGCAGATTCATCAGGAGAATCTTTAGTCCAATCATACTCTTCATTAGTTTGAGATATCATAGATTTAACTTCTTTATTGTGATCATTATTATCCGAATTACTAGGTTTAGAAGAAGATAGCTTGCATTCTCGAGCAAAATGTCCCAAACTGGAACATTTGTAACATTTTAGTTTAGACTTGTCTAAACCCAGTTTTGTGCCTCTAAATGCACCCATGATAGAATCCTTTCCATGTTTGCCTATAAACTGTCTTCCTCTTTCAGCAATCATAGCCAACTGCCAATCCAAATCCAATTTATTTAGCTGATCATCATCCATCTGTTTTAGATCGTCCGGAACCAAACCAGAATTAACAATTTGACTAAATATGGAGCCAGATGAAGATGATACGAAAGCACTCAACAAAGCAGCTAGATCTTCGGTTGCTTGATTAGAAGTAGACTTGCTTGATGATTTATCAGGAATAGTAAAACTGCAGCCTGAAGAATAAGCAGTATTTTCTGACTTTCCAGCAAGAAAAGCTATTACCGGTGGATTACTTCTTGAGATAGAATGTGATTTAGTTTTAGCATGCGCCGTAGCAGAATTCTCTCCAAAATATATCTCAGGATTCTGAACTGTTGGTGTTGCTGACTTTTTCACAAGTAATTCCATTTCCCGAGCTTGTAATTTTCTTAACACTTGATTGAATGACCAACTGGAGTAATTTGGATCATTAGTAAGCATCATAACAAAGTTCTCCCACTTTTCGGGTAGAGATTCCAGAAATTTTTCTTTCAATTCCTCTTTTTCTTTCTTGACTCCAACAACCTCAAGTTCATTGATCAGATGTGAAAACCTAGAAATCAAGTCGGCAATACTTTCTTTGTCACAATGTTGAAAGTTGTCCAATTCTTTTAACAAAACTTTCTTTCGACTTTTCTTAAATTGCTCGTTTCCTGCACACCTATCTTTCAATGTATCCCACAAAGTTTCTGATGTTGTGCAATTTTTGAATTGATGTAAAAGCTCTCTTGGTAATGCCATTGTGAGATTTCCATAACATTTCTTTTCTCGGGCATAAACTTTTCTTTGATCTTCATCAAGATCACTTCGTGCAATCGGTTGTCCATTTATCTGAGGATATGTATAATCTTGTTCAATGGAAATCCATAAATCAATGTCACGAGCATTAATGAACGATTCAAATCTTTGCTTCCAATTCTCATAATCCTCCAACCTAAGCAACTCAGGAACTTTCTGAGTTGTTCCTATCTCGTTATCATAGTTCAATATGGCTTGCATTGAAGATTGAACAGCTGAAAATGCGTGAAAATCGCTCATTTTGAAATTACAATATCGAATGCAAAAACTTCAAACTGAAAAACGGGCGTCTTCCAAGTGGATTTTGGGGGTTAAACTGGGAGGTACAGACCTTTCAGGTGAGTACACGTCTAGATCTCGGAAAGACGAACGTTTTGGCTGGTATTGGGTTCCATAACTCCAAACGGTTTGCAAGTTACGTCAGTTTTAGTGAAGATATGTTTTCTACCAGCGGACCAACCAATTCTGCGGACCAGATTCCGGATCAGTGTTAAACTGCGGACCAGATAAAAACCCAGCGGACCAGATGAGATTCAACGGACCGGAAATGAATTAGCGGATCAGAATTGAACTAGCGGATCAGATTTCCTCAGTGGACCAGATTTGGTACGGCGGACCAAATGCAAATTAAATGTGGTACGACGGACCAATAAACCAGCGGACCAGATATGGTACGCCAAAACCGCCATGGACCAGACTTTGAAGATTGCCTGGGCAGACCAGTCAGTGGACCAGTTGTTCTACCAGCGGACCAGACGCTGTCGAAGCTGATTTTGATTGATTTTTGCAAATTTTGACGTTTAGAGCTGAAATTTGATTCAGTAAGGTGCGAAATCACTCCAGAAACACTCAGAAATCATTTTCCATCGTTGAAACACTCGGAATTGTGAAAATTTGATGAAAAACGAAGAAAACCCAAACTTTCTCACTCTAGAATTCGAAAAATTTACCAAAATCACAGCAGTAGAGCAACCAATTGCTCTGATACCACTTATAAAACCAATGTACGATCCTACTACTGCATGATTCGGTAATCGATAAGCAACAAGAAGTAAATAAAGCTTTGCTTTATTGATTCACAAAGAGGTTACATAAAGTTTAGAGAGAGAGAGTTACACACTCAGTTTACACACACTTAAGAGATGTAGAATGACAGAACCAACCCTAAGCTCTCTCTAACATAACCTATTTATAGTCACATACTAACTGACCGGCGGACCACCCACGTACCATCTGGTACGCTGGTGCATATGGTACGGCCAATGACTATAAGATTCACACAGATGCTCTAGATTAGATACAATACACGAGACACACGTGAGCATAGGAGTATGCTCTAACATCAACAAGTTCAGAATCAACAAAAGCAAGCACAACAAAAGAAGTCGAATGTGTTTACATCAAGAAATGGTCATAATCATTCTGAAGGTTCTTCAAGTGGTTGATACTATTTACTATGAAATTTATCTCCTGGGTATGATTTTCACGATAATTTCTTTGATTCATTGGATTATGATTATTCTTTTGGTTACTAAGATGCTCTTGCTACGAGTCATTGTTGGAAACCAAAGAACTTTCTGATTATCCTTCTTCTTATAAATACTCGAAGAATTTTTCCAAATTTTCACCAAAACTTCGTGAAAGAATTTGCTATGCATGTCGTCAAACTAGACATCTTGCTGCAGATTGTCCAACGACTGCATATGTCCACAATAATGCAAAATACGTGGATGAACATGGTAAACATTTTGATGAACCATTGTCGCCAAAGTCCAAAACAACTAGTAAGTCTTCTGGGTCAAAAACGCCAGTTAAAAGAGTTTCCGGTTCTGATCAAAAAATTTCATCATTGTTGATATGGAAACCAAAGGTTGTTTCCAAGGCCAACAAAGACTATGTGGAAGACACCAGGCGACCCAATGCTGTTGAATCGGGTCGATTCCAAAGCAACTAATGTTTTATTTGGTGTCAGTGGGTATTTCCGGAAGACCTATCGGTAGTTGAAAGATTGTTGATAGTGGAATATCTGTTTTAATTTAAACCTGAATTTCCAAACCAAATTTGTGTTTTCAAAATGCTAAACCGCAAGTATCCGTGTTTAGTGATCAATTTCTTTTATCTTTCAATCCGCCTCATTTTGAGGGGGAGTTTGTTTGTTTGACAAGAATATTGAAAAATACAAAAAAAAAAATTGTGTTTTATTTCAAATGGTAAAAATGAAAATCTATAAATAGAGTTTGTCATTTTTTAAGGGGGGGGGGGGGGAAGTTTTATGGAAAAGATTAAAAAAATATGAAAAATTTAAAAAGTACAAAAACATTTAAAAATGAGAAATTGTATCCGACATGATTGGGAAATGATGGTACATTGGCTGATGTTGCATGACTCGTGAATAGAATGAGTGAAAAAGCCATAAGATCATTGTTCGATGTGATAGGTAGGCTCAGCAAGTTAAAGAGTATACTGTGCTATTCACTAAATCTGATGCTTGATGTTGGAACTAAAATCTATGTGACTGACGCCATCAAATCTGTTTATCGAATCATTCGACTGAAGAATCCATGTGAATTGATTCAGAGACGCGGGTTGTGATGCTCGAGGATTGCAGATTGGACCGAAGACCGTTTTCTGGAAAACTCAACCGTTCAGGTCAACGGTCAACGTAAAAGTCAACGGAAGATCGGTTTGAGCAAGTCAAGCTTCGAATTAATTAAATAAACTTTGATTTAATTAATATTTATGTTTATTTTATTTACCTGTATTTTGTTCAGTTATTTTGTTTTTCACTTGTTAGTCACCCTCACTATATATATATAGAGGGTGCCCCATTACAAGAAGAGTCTCTGAGTGTGGAGATGATGAAATCTTGTAGAGTGGTGTGAGATTCCATTCTAGAGAGAGAGAGAGTCATGGATTTCTAGAGAGATTGAGTGTTTGTCATGATTTCGTTGTTGTAATCATTCGACTAATGAAATCATTCGACTTAGTTCATCATCTTTCTTATGTTTTGATTATCCTTGATTCTTCATCATCTTCATCGTCTCTCGGTTTTCGAATCCGAACCTCGTTCTTGCTCAAGATCGAGATTCTTGACGTGAAAATCGGTCCTTACAAATGGTATCAGAGCGAGGTAACCGATCAGATTTCTTCTCACGATGAATCTGATCACTCGAATCTTGATTTTGAGCTTGAATAAGGTGAAGATAAGAAAACTCACTTTGGAGACTTTTTCTTATTTTTCTGCATTTTTGGAGCATTTTTGGAGCATTTTTGGAGCATTTTTGGAGCATTTTGGATGGATTCTGATGATATGGATGCTTAATTCATGTTTGGGAATTCATTCTGATGCATTTTCATCTTCTACTTGTTCAATGTGGTGAGAAATTGAAGATCCGAGCAGATTTTTGAAGCTGTTAGAGTTTTCCCGTTTATGGGGTTTTTTGAAGATTTCGAGCTTGATTCTTGGTTTTCTTGGTTATTCTTCATGGATTTGGATGAAACGAAGTATGAATCTTAGTGGAAAATGCGTTCCAGATCCATTGGAAGAATCCATTTCATCTGAATCTCAACCATTTGGGTAGATCTAGAAAAACACACACTAGTGCATGTTTCGCGGTGTTCTTTGTGTTCTTGAAGATTTCCAGAATTTTGGGATTGTTTTGATCCGATTTGCTATTGTTTATGGGTGTTTGTGGCCACAACATAGTCGTGGATGGTTTAGCTTCACATATCGTGCATCATAACGGGTTCTCCATTCGTTTTTTGGGTCAGATTCGATGATCATGGCTGCTGTTCGGGAGGTATTTGTGGCAAGAATATCTTCATGGATGGTATGTCTACATGATTCCATCATCAATCCGTGTTTTCCTCCTGTTTTTGGGTGGATTTAAGAGCATCAAAGTGGGCTGTACAGGTTAGTGTTCATCATGTTCATCGAGTTTTTCCAGATTTTATCAAGTTTTTTAAAAGGCTATGAAGATGGCTTTAGCGAACTTCTACTGTTCTTAGCGAACTTAAATCTGGTCTTAGCGAACTTGAAGCTTATTAGCGAACTTACTCTTGTTTAGCGAACTTATAAGGAGCTTAGCGAACTTCTGTGTGTCTTAGCGGACTTCTTAGTAAGTTTAGCGAACTTCTGGTAGCTTTAGCGGACTTTAAAAAGTTAGCGAACATGTTTATGGGTTTTCGTTCGAGATCATTTCGATGGATTCTGTTCGTTAACCGTTGTAAGGATAATGCTACGATTCCAGTGGTATAATATTCATTGAAAACGGATACGTATTCATGGAGATATGGGCATCTCACGATTTTCTGGGGAGCATCACGTTTGTCTGGTGGTTTTCCAATGCGTATTAGGGTTTCGGTGTGACTGATGCAACATAAGGAAGATGATAACGTGGATTGCTATTATTGGTTAAGGGAGAATGTATTCTCTCTCTCCTGGCAAGTTAACGACAAACTCTTCATTCGTTGGTGGGATCTGATTGGCCAAAAGATTAGCGCGTGGGCCAGGATTGTCTCAAAGAATCCGTTGGGATTTATTGGCTGTCGATTGCTAATTGGAGCATTGAATGGTGCGTGGGTCCCAGAGATAAGAGAGACGTTGAGGCTCTTGCTGCTGTCGCGCTTTTATTGGTTCTTTCCACTTAATGCAGATCATGATCTGAGTCGTTCATTCCTTTTAATCCCAGCCGATGATTCATATTAAAGGCTATTTTCTGATTGGCTGGATCCATAACACAGGGATTGTGGTCTTTTCTAAATTAATTCTTATTGGTTGGTTTAATTGACAAGGATTGTGCTTCTTGAGAGGTTTTTTTACCACTAATTATTTTCAGCTTTTTCGTTAATTGCGGGGTTTTTTCTATCAGTCTTTTACAAGATTATCGGAGATAACGCCCGAACGAAATTGTGGAAAATTTTTATTGGTCAAGGAATTATTCTAATTATTTATTGGGGTTCTCGTTTATTGGCGTCACTCGAACGTTTGCTATCGACCAATGACGGGTTAGCTACATTATCCGGTTAATTATTTAGCTTTTTCCGTTATGTCTCACGGTTTTATTTTTAGCTGATGCAACACTGATGTCAGTTAACCGGATTAACTAGAATCTCAGTTAATTATGGAATTTATCTGTTAAATCTCTCAAGAAGCCGTTGCTTGACGAAAATTGACGGAATATTTCAGATCGGGCCATTTTCGCCATTTTAACTCGGAGATCTTCACGGAAATTATTCCGAGCTCGTTTTTCTTCGCCCAGAAATTACGAAGACTCCAGTTATGAATATTTTATGCTCGGGATCTCAGATTTTCACAGATTTGACATATTTTCTTGATTCAAGTGACGTTTCTCGTAACATTTTTCACCCGTCACTCGAATCGAACTTATTTTCGCATCCAACCTCAGTCGCGCGGATTATTCACAACTGTCAGCATCCGGCTTCTGGTTTTTCGCGAGATTGTCTGATTTCAAGAATTTTTATCCGGTTTCTCTAGGCAATCGATCGCGACGGTTCGACTCTCCGCATCTGATATTTACGCTTCCGACTGGATGTTTTTGGAGAGATTTAGAGAAATAGAGGAAATTATTATGGAATTGGATATCGGGTCGATTATCCGGAGTTAGAGCATGTTTGATGATTGATTGGTATATCTGATTCAGTTTGTTGCGGTTATGACTCCGATGTTCAGCATTTTCTAAGTATTGTACCCGACCGTGTGAACCGAGTGAACGGAACACTTGGCTCTCGACTGGAGAAACGAGAATAGGAGAAGCTTATTCAGAGGGGGAATCTCTACAACAAATTGTCTCTGGTTTATCAGTTTCTCATTGAAGATGTACGACAGAGCGATTCTTCAGCAGTTGAACAAATTTGAAAGCATCAGTCAAGGGGGAATATGTTGGAACTACAATCTATGTGACTGACGCCATCAAATCTGTTTACCGAAGTATTTGACTGAAGAATCCATGTGAATTGATTTAGAGACGCGGGTTGTGATGTTCGAGGCTTGCAGATTAGACCGAAGACCGTTTTCTGGAAAAGTCAATCATTCAGGTCAACGATCAACGTAAAAGTCAACGGAAGATCGGTTCCAGCGACTCAAGCTTCGGATTAATTAAATCAACTTTGATTTAATTAATATTTATGATTATTTCATATATCTGTATTTTGTTCAGTTATTTTATTTTTCACTTGTAGTCCCCATTACAAGAAGAGTCTCTGAGTGTGGAGATGATGAAATCTTGTAGAGTGGTGTGAGATTCCATTCTAGATAGAGAGAGAGAGTCGTGGATTTCTAGAGAGAGATTGAGTGTTTGTCATGATTTCGTTGTTGTAATCATTCGGCTAATGAAATCATTCGACTTAGTTCATCATCTTTCTTATGTTTTGATTATCCTTGATTCTTCATCATCTTCATCGTCTCTCGGTTTTCGAATCTGAACCTCGTTCTTGCTCAAGATCGGGATTCTTGACGTGAAAATCGGTCCTTACAATTGACCTAGTGGACAACATCTTGATGCATATTTCAAGATATCAAGAAAAAAATATGTGAAAAGAAAAATGAGAAGTCACTGTGTATACATGTGTTCATTTTGCATAGATTTAAACTTGTTTGATTTTCTTTATTTTCTTAAATGATCAAACTATCTCTGCGTATATGGGAGTATCGACCTGATAGTTGTTCATTTAAGGTTCTGCTTTATTTTCTTTGGTGTTTCATATAATTCATCGGACTTTCTCTGCGTGTACGGGAGTACCAACCTGATTGTTGTTGAATTATACAATTTCAACTTGTTTCTATTATCTTATTTTGTTAAATCCGAGGCCTTATTTACGTAGTGTTATACAATCACTATGTGTTAAATCACAAGTTTATATCATAAATACAATCACTATGTAAATCAACTTTAAGGTAGACGATTTAATGTTCTTATTTCTTTTTGCATGGAACATAAGCGACTATATCATAAATACAATCACTATGTGTTAAATCACAAGTGAAATCACAAAGTGTAATACAAAAGCATATCTGAGTATGTCTGATAGTGTGGGGTACACTGGTCAAAACAAATCTAATCAATACCTTAACATATCCAGATGTTATGAGTATGATTCTGCCTGAGTTTAAAGTGGACAAAATTCTATCTGCAATCGACATGGCTTATGTGCTAGAGTAATAGAAATTGAAGTGTAGTTCAGCACGCTTTGACCAATATGATCCCAAGTTGTGATATTTCTCGCAAAAGACAAAAATAGTGTCTTATTCTGTATTGCATTTATCTTTTTCATATCAGAAAATACCAAAAAGATTTTAGGTTTGTTTTGATGTAAAGTTAGAAAAATCAAAAAGATTTTATTTCTTGTTTCTTTTCGATTGATCAACACGGGATACAAATCAAATTCAAAAACAAGATATCTTGGAGTCTCGAAGAGACATTTTGAACCAAGATTATTTATGTTTGCCATGTACTAATGTGAAAGGAGAATATCATAACTTCACGTCTTCTGAAGTTGTTGATAAGGAGAAAACACGAGCTGCAATGTCAAGTATTCAAGATCAGACTAACCATCAAGATGGGGGGAGTTTGATTGAAGATAGTATACTATGTGGAGAAACAGATACTCCATACGTTGAGGGGGATTTTCTTAGAGAATAATCTAGTTCATCGTGTGAAGTATCAGAACGAGTTGAAGGTGCAAGGAAAGCTGTCCACGAAGGGCCACGAGCGGGACGGGATCGAGGTGGCGGTGACAATGGCTGTTGGCGGTCGCGGCGGTGGCGCCTTACGGAACAGTAGCAGCTGTCACACCCTGTAAGATTTGTGTCGGGATGCGAAAAAGGTTATCACAGTCAAGGTTATGAACGTACTCTGAATGGTTCAACAACTAGAGCCATTTTGGAAATTGTTAAATTGTTGGAGTAAATAGGAGTTTTTCCCAATATCATTACGCATCGGATTAATTGTAATGAGAAAAGTAAATAGTTTTAAGTTTACAACAGATAAGTTTTCAAAAGATTTTTAGGACATGACACCGTTAGGTGTTATGTCAGGAAAATCTCCAAAGGCTAAACCATACTCCAGAAATAAATGAAAAGTCCTAAGATGCAAAGGCAGGAAACAAGCAAGCAGGTCCGATGCATGCACAGCAATTAAGTTCAAGTACCTGAGAATTCATACAAGAAAAACGGTCAACAAATAATTGTTGGTGAGTTTCACAGGTTTAAAGTGCTAGCAGTTAAAGGTTGAATGAAAATAGTAATAGGAAACAGTTCATGTTATTGTTGACAATATCAGATAAGACTAGCTGTTAAAGTTACCATGTACCCTGTATACCGAAACTGACTGTTTACCCACTCTTGGTACCTTTTGTCCGGTTGGTACCGCATAGATATGACATAACAATTTGTACTCTTTGACTAAAAGACGGAGTCACGATTGGAGCTACCAATCAGAGCAAGGGCGTTAACCCAATAGATCTATTCAAACGTTACCGTTTGAAAATGATAATTAATCGGATTCAGTTAATAGTGGGGTTTGGGTTATAGCATGAATTGAACATGAGATAACAAGTTTGGACAATGGAAAAGCACATGAAACAGTTATGATAACAAGGTCTAATTGTCTAACATGGAAAAATTGTATGTATGAATTCTCCCCCAAAGATAAAAGAGTTAAAGGAAAAAAAGGCCGTGAAAAACTCACATGATTCAGAAACTGTAGTTGGAAATATGATCAACGGTAAGTGCAAGCCTAGATAATTATAAGACATGCAATAATAATAAGTAATTGGGTTGACATTAATATCACTCCAATTAGGTAGGTCAAGTCTTGACGTCATGGTAGCCTTAGGGTTAAGTGATTTGGAAAGCCAAAGTGAAAGTGTCCGGTTATGTGTTTATTTGGAAAAATGTACATTATATATTAAATAAAATATATAAAAATTACGATTTGTTCAACACTATTCCTTTAGTCATAGGAACATTTCCTTTCTTGGAATTCTCCAAGTTGAACCTTGCTATTATCTTGTCAATGTATGTACTTTGACTGAGTCCAAGAAGTCAATTAGATCTATCCATCTGAATCTTTATTCCCAATATGTAAGCAGCTTCTCCTAAATCGTTCATAGCAAACAAGTAAATAGCCATTTCTGAACCTCGTTAAGCATGGGTATATCATTTCCTATGATCAGTATATCATCCACATACAATATGATAAATGATATAGTGTTCCCATTTTCCTTTCTGTAAACACAGGGCTCATCTTCGTTTTTACTAAAACCAAAAATTTTGATTTTCTTATCAAAACGAAGATTCCAGCTCCGAGATGCATGTTTAAGCCCATAAATGGATTTATTCAGTTTGCAAACCCTATTAATATATTTAGGATCAACAAAACCTTAAGGCCGTACCATATAGGAAAGCGGTTTTGACATAATTTAGCTATATTTCGTAGTCATAATACGCAGATATGGCAAGTAATATCCTGATCGATTTCATCATCGACAATCCCTTGGGTTTGAGTGAAACTGTTATAGCATTATCTGGTTCGTCGTGTGGTATCAGAAATAAGACAAAGAGGCTTGGAAGACTGCTCACGAACTGACACGAAGTGACAGTTCATGACACCATGAAGTGGATACGAAGTCACACTTTGTTCCAGTTCATGTCACTTAGTGTGAGCTTTAGCTCGTGACAGTAGAGCTTAGTATACATAGCTTGTTCTTTGTATAGATTGCAACTTTATGTCCAATCTACTGTGTTTTTGTATGTGTAATCTCAGAAGCTTATCAATACAATTTCTATTGTATTTACCTCTTTTGGTCTCTTTTATTCTCGAATTACATGAATCATAACATGATTGAGTAGACGATCTGCCGCTCACGCACTTTCAAGTGGTATCAGAGCATTCGGTTTTAATCTACTGATCATATCTCTGTTGTTTTTTGAGATTTTGACATTTTTAGAGTCGGTTTTTGACAAATGAGGTATTTTTCGTGTCATTTGATCATTTCAATTGAGTTTTTGGTGCAAATTTCGATTTTAAATCAATCCTCTCAATTGTTACTGGTGTACTGCTGAAAATCTCGTTCATAAACATCCAAAATCGTGAAAATTTGGTTCAAAATGATTCTATTTGTCTCAGTTCGTATCTAGAACATTCCACTTCGCATCTATAACCGTCACGAAGCTTGACTTCGTGTGAATAACCGCCAGAAGTTTCACTTCATTCCAGTTCGTGTCACTTCGTGAGAATCCAGTTCACATCACTTTGTAAATTTCCAGTTCGCATCACTTCGTGAGGATCCAGTTCGTGTCACTTCGTATAGTGTCACTTTAGATCCAGTTCATACTAGTTCGTATTAGTCAGTTTGTAATTCAGTTTGAGAGTTACTTCGCATCCAGTTCGTGTCAGTTTTTGTTCAGTTCGTGCATCAGTTTGCAACTCAAATTTTTAGATCGAGAACTTTGGGTTGTTTCACTAAAACTGAAGTAACTTGAGTTTCATTAAGAGTTACAGGAGATAATACTAACCAAAACGACCTGTCTCAAAGGGATCTACACTATTGGTTGCCATATGGCCAGTACCCTCCGTTTCGACCCCCAAAATCAACTTCTAAGTCCTTCGTTTTTGCATTTCAAGTTTTTGGAGTGTCATTTTTTCGGTACAAGATGGTTGATTATCAAGCTCTAGCAGCAATGAAAACGTCGATGCAAACCACGATGCAAAGTTTCCTAAATTATGATAATGAAATTACAACAAGTTAGAAAGTTCTCAAATTACTCAAATTACAGGATTATCATAGTTGGGTAATATGATTTGAAGAATATGTTGGAACGAACGATGCAGATATATGGTTATCGTATATTGACCAATATGTGTATCCAACAAATGGAAATAGAAGACTAGTTTTATAGAAAAGTTTAACGTCTGATCAAAAGAAAGCATATCAAGCTGAAAAAAGGCTTTTGGAACTTTGACGATGGCATTACCCAAGGAAATATTACATCAGTTTTCTACTTGCGATACTGCAAAAGATTTATGGGATGCATTACAGAAAAGATGTGAGAGTGATGATCGACACAAGAAAAGTCGTCAGAAAGTTTTAAAGAAATAATTTGATAATTTCAAGCATTACAATATTTTCACATTTGATGAGCGAGATGGTTTTGGTAAATATCAAGAAGGATGAAGCTGATTTAAAACAAAAAATTGTTGGAGGAATTACCCGAAAAGTGGGAAAATTATGTCATGACGATTACTCATGATAAAGAATATACGGGTTTGTCGTTTAATGATTTGGTTGAAAGAATACACGCAAGGGATATGGAATTGACTGTGAACATGTTAATACTTGCATAAATTCAGAATCATGTTGTGTATCATGGAGAGAATGATTCAACTACTCATGTTGGGAAGTCAAGTGTTTTTACTCAAGCACCTCCAACAGCATTTGTTATCCGTAAAATTGATAATTCTGGTTATTCTTCTAGTTGTACTGCTTCAATTCCAAGTTCATCATCACACAATGCCTTGTTAGTTAAAACAACTGAGGATTATATGGCATTGATGTCTGCTTTGGTATTTTCATATTTTGGTGTTATTAATGGTTCAGTGAGTAATGCAAAATCGAGAGAAGAAGATTATGATCAAATTGATTATGATCATCTTGAAGAAATGGATTTGAATTGGCAGTATGCTATGCTAGTCAAGAGAACAAAGAAATTTTTTAACAGAACCGGGAAGAAAAGGTTGAATCAAGATGGCAAGATAGGGTTAGACAAATTAATGGTGAAATGTTTCAAATGTTCTTTATATGGACACTTTGCTCGTGAATGTCCAAAGTCAACCGATAATAATTCTGATTCTAGTCAACATGCTCATTTGGTTAAGACTTCAACAAGCAATTCTACTCAAGATCAAAAAGCTTTTGTTTCTCATGCTGCTAAGTTGGAGAAGATATTTTGACATCCAAATGAATATGCGTGGCATGTAGATCATGAACATAGAAGGAAAGCGTATGGTGTTATTAATATTAATGAGATACATAATACAGATAACGAAGCTGTTGCTTTAATGGCTCATCATCAAAGTGATAGTGTTCTGACTGATTCTGAAACAAGTTTGGGAGAAACAATAGTTGAAAAGGTTTAGGAAAATGTGACCGAAAACCAAAAGGAGGAAGAAATTAAATGTTCTTAATGTGTTAGGTTACGCAACAAGAATGCAAGTTTGGAAAGAAGTCTCAATTTGTTGACTGAAGAAATTTTCGTGCTGAAACAAGAATAGGAAAGTTTTCAGAAAAAGTGCTATGATTTGACTCCAATCACAGAGAGTTTGATGAAAGAAAAGAATGCTTTGATTGAAGACTGTGAGAAGGCAAAAGCTGAAGCTAAGGAAGCTGCTAAAGACTTTGAAGTTTTATTTCAGAAAACTTATCCACTTCAACAAAAATATAAAAGAGTTAACGATATTGCGGTTGAAGCAGTTGTTAAAGTGATTTATCTTCAAGATGAAGTTGCAAAGCTCAGAGCTGATAATCTTCTCATTCATGACAAGAATGAAGTATTAACAAAGGATGTTGATATTTTTAAGAAGAAATGGGAAATTGTCAGAGAATAACTTTTTGCTAAATGTGATTTGAGAAGACAAAATAAAAACGAATATAATGAGTTGTCTGAAGAATTTACTGGTTCTCAAAAATACTTATTTGCTGCTCAACAACAGATTTTTCAATTAAAGTTGGAGATTTTAGATTTGCAGAGACAAATTAAAAACAGAAATATATCCCCAACATTTATGAATTTTCTATACAAGAAGGAAAGAGGTGAAGAAAGTTCAAAGGAAGATGATATTTATAAAGTTCCTACACCGGTAGATATGTCTGGATTTTCTGTTACTCCTATTGATCCGAAAGCAGAAATAGCTGATTATTCTAAATTTGCAACTCCAATGTCTAAAAAGAAGAAAAAGAAATCTAAGTCTGAAAAGAAGCAAAAGAATGTTGGTGAAACTCCAAAGTTTACATCTGATTTATCATTATTGGAAGATAAAGTTATTTTCATAAGAGTTTGTCTAGTAGTTTTGTTGGTACATCATCTGAAGCTGAAGTTGCTAAGTCTTTGGTTCAAGAGAACAAAACACCAGAGAGTAAATTATCAAACAAGTGCTTATGGTAGTTATCAAAATGAATCTTCAAAACCATTGGGTTTTAAGCATAAATGACTAGGATTTGTATTCAAGGAGAAGCCACTTCATTCTTCAAATCAAAAGAAGAAAAAAGGTGTCAATAAGGTTAAAGATCAAAAGAAATCACAACCTCCAAAGAAGAAAAATGTTGCTTACTATTCCAAGACTAATTCTTATTATTCTGGAGGTTCTTCATATGAATTCAAGAGTTCTTTGCGGAGTAAATCTCTGAGGTATGATTCTGATGATGATTTCATTGATCATTTTGGTTCTGATAATTCTTCATCTTTTAGACGTTCAAATAATTTTTCAAATTCATCTAACTTTTTGAAAAGAATTTGCTATGCATGTCGTCAACTTGGACATCTTGTTGCAGATTGTCCAATGAATGCATATGTACACAAAAATGCAAAATATGTGGATGAACATGGTAAAATTTTTGATGAACCATGGTCCCAAAGTTCAAAACAACTCGTAAGTCATCTGAATCAAAGACGCTAGTTGAAACATTTTCAGGTTCTGATTAAAAATTTCCATCCTTGATGATTTGGAACCGAATGTTGTTTCCAAGGCCAACAAAGACTATGTGGATGACACCCGGAGACCCGATGTTGTTAAATCAGGTCGATCCCAAAGCAACTAATATTTTATTTGGTGTCAGCAGGTATTTCATGAAGACCTATAGGTAGTTGAAAGATTGCTGATGGTAGAATATCTGTTTTTAATTTAACCTGAATTTCCAAACCAAATTTGTGTTTTCAACCTACTAAAATGCAAGTATCCATGTTGGTTGTTTGTTTGTTTGTTTGTTAGAAAATTGAAAATTACAAAAATAGAGTGTTGTTTTTCAAATGGTAAAAATGAAAATCTAAAAATAGAGTTTGTCATTTTTAGGGGGAGAAAGTTTTATGGAAAAGATAAAAAAAACTTAAAAAATTGAAAAATGCATAAGTAAAAAAACATTTAAATGAGTAATTATATCTGACATGATTGGGAAATGATGGTACATTGGCTGACATTGTCAGACTCAAGGATAGAGTAAGTAAAAAAAAAGCCATAATATCATTGTTCAATGTGCTAGGTAGGCTCGGTAAATCAGAAAGTATACAAATGTGATATACATTAACTCCTGATGCCTGACCTAGTGGACAACATCTTGATGCGTATCTCAAGATATATCAAGAAAAGTATATGTGAAAGAAAAATGAGAAGTCATCGTGTATACATGTGTTCATTTTGCAAAAATTTACACTTATATGATTTTCTTTATTTTCTCAAGTGATCGGCCTTTCTCTGCGTATCGAAAGATCGACCTGATTGGTGTTCACTTGAGGTTCTGCTTTATTTTCTTAGTTTTTCGTATAACTCATCGGACTTTCTCTGCATGTACGGGAGTACCGACCTGATTGTTGTTGAGTTATACATTTCAACTGGTTTTTATTATCTTATTTTGTTAAATCTGAGACCTTACCTACGTATCAAAAGATCGACCTTAAGGTAGACAATTTAACGTTCTAATTTCTTTTTGCATGGGACACAGTTGAATATATCATAAATACAATCACTATGTGTTAAATCAGAAGTGAAATCACAAAGTTTGAGACAAAAGCATATCTGAATATGTCTGATAGTGTGGGGTACACTGGTCAAAGCAAATTAATCAATACTTTAACATATCTAGATGTTATGAGTAAGATGAGTTTAAAGTTGGACAATCTGCAATCGACATGGCATATGTGCTATAACAAATAAAATTGAAGTATAGTTCAACACGTTATGACCAATATGATCCCAAGTCGTGATCTTTCTTGCAAAAGACAAAAATAATGTCTGATTCTATATTGCATTTATTTTTCATATCAGAAAATACCAAAAAGATTTTAGGTATGCTTCATTAGTTAAAATTGAAGTGTAGTTCAGTACGTGAAGACCGAAATGATCCCGGATAATGATCTTTATCAAACCAAAAATATAGTGTGTTTCTGTATTGCAATTTTATTTCATTTCAGAAAATCCAAAAAGATTTTCGGTGTGAATTAGCATAATTTCAAAAAATCAAAAAGATATTAGGTGTGTTTTGATATAAAGTTTGTAAAATCCAAAAAGATTTTATTTCTACTTTGTTTTCAATCTGATCGGCACGGGATACAACCAATTTTCAAATTCAAAATATCTTGGTTCTCCGAAGGAGATTTTTGCCCAAGATTAAATTTATTTTTGTGAAACTGGAAAACCGCTTTCTGTCTTCTAAAGATGCAGGTTTCAAGGCATGACTAAAGCATGGTGAAGGGGAAGTATGTTAGAAGCTATTGAAGCTCCATTTTTAAGTGGTCTAGTGATGTGATCTTGTTCCAACCGTGCAAGTTCTACTACAACTGATTTCAAGTTTCAAAGTTGATAATCAACTCTTGTCCAAGGGGAAGTATTTGAAGGTCAGCTTATGAAGATTTGAAGATGAAATTGACACATACATCATACAACAAGGAGGAGTTTGCTAGTACATAGTGTTTGTGTGTCATATGATGTATCGAGTCTTGATGTAATAGTTGCTAGAGCGTTCAGAGTGAGTCAATGTATTCTGTGTGGGAACTCCACTTGCCACTACACCCTTCGTCCCATCACGACACATATAAGATGGTTGTTACAACAACCGACTGCGGCTCCGTCTGTACACGGTTCCTTAAGCCACCACTATTAGGGAAGGAGCGGCTCCTCATTCTTAAATATTATGTCTTTTAGGAAAGGTTCACTCTCCACTGCACACTTTGTCCCATCATGTCACATCTATGGTTGTTACAACGACCCAATGCAGCTTCGCCTGTACACGGTTCTCTAAGCCACCACTATGGAGAAGGAGTGACCCACCATTTTTCACCAACAACTTCATACTTAACTCTAGGTCATTTTCTCATCTTTAATGACTTAATCTCTAACCGTGTACACTACTCACCCCTAGTTTAATACCCAAATTCCTTGGGTTTGTTAGTAGACAATGATAAGGCATTCATATACTACAACTAATGAGCATCCCCCAATTTACCATTAGAGTATATATATATAGGATGTACTAGCGACGTATCCACCACACTTCTGATATACCAGACAACTTATATTATTTCGTATACATATAAGATGTACCAGCGGCGTATCCACCACATAATAATACAATAAATGCATCACCTATTCTCATATATAAATACATATTCACTACCTGTTTACTAAATTTTATTTCAAATTAAGTATATACATATCACATTATAATCAATATAATTTCATAACACGTATAAGCAATTCAAAGCAACTTCATTGAATAACACGTATATATCAATTCACAATTATCAATTGAATATATTTTCGTCAACGTATGTATACCAGCACGAAAACATTTAAAATCTTTAACACATTTGAAAGTGGTCTCGTAGGACTCACTATACTAAAATAGGGCTTGTAGAAACTCACCTTATCTCTTTACTCGTTACTTGGACAAAATCTCCGCTATGGTCCACAATTTAACATAATCGCGTATCGGATTGCATTAATGCAAAGCTATTTATTATAAAAGCCTCCTATATTTATTTACATGATTTATTATCTTAATAATATCTATTTATGAAGGTTATCCTTTTTATAGGTCAAAATAACCAAAATGCCCATATAAGCAAATATCTTTTTTACTGATAATATGAAGACGCACATTCTTATAAGTAAACGCTCACTCTTGGATCACCCAGGAGGTATGCCAGGTCCCAGTTGGGATTTATGCGACACCCTCGCTTTGCCCGAAACCTTAGAGTACAGGCGCTTACCCTTCCTGTCTGCACGAACTTCTAAATATCCGAATAACTCGGCATTTTAAATACTTTATTATTTATCAATTTTAAATTCATATATATATATATATATATATATATATATATATATATATATATCTAATATAAAAAACCGAGTCCCAACATTACGAAATAAAATATTAAACCTTTATTCAATCCCGTTTATCCAATTTGGGCAGAACAACGTTACGAAAACCCTAATTTTGACCCGATTCAAAATCTCATATCAAAACCTTTAGAATCATGAAACTAACATAGGGCTTTGTTAAAATACATCATTTTAGGATTACTTACAAAACTTCAGACCCTAATTCTAACCAGATTACCCAATTTCATCAAAACAAGTTCAAGAACCTTAGTTTTTATGCAAATTTAAATCTCTAATCTAGACATTAAACTAATAGAAATTAATAGAGGGATTTTGTTAAGAATTGAAAATAACGATTGACTGTATAAAATCAGCTCCTAGCTCCTCACCGTTTGGTCGTATTGCTCCGATGAAGTTTCTGGTTCTTAAGAGGGTTTTTCGGGTTTGTTTTCGTGAATTGGTGCCTAATTTTGATAAAAGGAGGCTGCTATTTATACCGGTTGAGGTCGCCTAGTGTCCCTCCATGTCGTATGATGATTAATTTAGCTAAATTGATGTGTATAAGGTCCCAATTTGGCTCAAACGTAGTCTGCAAGGCGAATCGTGGCAAAATCTATGACCAGACACCCTTCACGGACCTTGAAGTTTTAGCTATCCAGGGCTCACGGTCCGCGAGCCCCCTCTTGGAAAAATTTTCTTGTTGGGTCCCTGCAGGTGCGGGTTTGTTCATTAATACCCCCTGGGCTATCACTTAATTATCATTTTATATCCAAAATTAGTCTATGATGGTTCCTCATGTTTCCTAAGGTTCGGGACACATTAAACGAAAAATATAAATACGTGTATATGTATAGAAATCGTGTATTTACCCTTTTTTCTTTCCCGTTAACTATTAATTGCGCATTTTTCATTTACGTATATATATAATAAACATATATTAAAAGTAAAAATTGGTATGTTACAATATCGAGTATCACAAATTGAAACCACCAATTCATAGTATAAAATAAACTCATAGACCGAGAATTGAATGACACAAGTTAGATCCATAGATTGAATAGTTCAACCGTTTGATAAGAAAACCTCTGAAACATAAATAGCGTATTGAAGGACGAATTTGAGGATCGTACAAAAATCAAAATCACGTATTGAAAAGAAGTTAAAATCCAAAGTTGAATCCATGATTCAGATGACAGCATTTGAATCCATGATATGAATAGAAGCCAGAGTAATGAACAGATTGATGAATTAACAATAAACAAATTCGAGAATTAAACGGCCAAATTCGAAATAATGTATCGACTATTGAGTGAACAAGAGCCGAGTTCATGAATTTAAGTAACCAAAATTCCGTAGAGTTTATCGGTTGAGTAAAGACAAGTTCCCTAATCAAGAACCAAGGGTGGGTTTAGAGAAAATTTGTATATCGCCCATGGAGGCGATCACGAATTTTAGGAGCTGGAAACAGAGCTCATGAAGTGCTTGTTGACCTAAGAAAATCGCAACCAATCACAACCGTGCATTAGAAAGGGAAGGTTTTGACTAGATTGTGAGCCAAAACACCCTCATCACATGGGAAGCACATGTTTAGGAGCATCGTCACCACGGGGGAGATAAAAACCCAGAAGTGAAAATCAATCTCGCGGGAGCGAGTGGTCTCAATGGTTAAAGAGAGAGGTAAAGACTCCAAACAAGGAGGTTAATAGATCATAGGTTTTCAAGGGTCGCGAGATGATAAGGTGACTTGAAACAGGAGTCACACAAGGCATGAGGTCGATTCGAAAGTCAGTATGGTGAACGGGAGGAAGACCCGAGGCAACGTCAGGTACAACAGGTAATCCCGAACGACTAGTTAGTTGTAACACCCCAAAATTTCATGATTTATGTTATATACGTGTGCTATATATGTTAAGTAGCTCAAACGTATATTGATATAGTTTATGAGTTGATAAATGGATAAAGGGTAGCGATTTGCAAATGCTATATGTTACAGATACATATGATATATGTGTTAGATAGCCAAACGTAATGAGACGTATGAAAAATGCATGTTTACCCGTTAACGGGTAATGAATTGATAAAATGTAGTATTATACGAAAGTTATAGTTAATTGATAAAAAAGAAAATAAGGAAATGTGATAGATACGTGTTTTATAAACAAGCATAATTTATATATGTGATATCAAAATGAAATACGTATTTGGAAGTTGATATGATAGGTATAACCGATAACCAGAGGAAAATACCTATACGCTATTGCGTTATGTTAGATATATGTGTAAGTATATACATATATACACACACATATATATATATATATATATATATATTCTAATAGAAAAAATGCATATGAAATAATCATTTGATGAATACATATGTAGGAATACGTGTTCGAATAGATAAACGTGTGAAAAATAAATAAGAACGTATCCTTACGTTAAAAGGATTTTTAAAAATGAATAAGTACGTAACGTATACAAGTATTATACGTGTTTATATTTATTATACGTGTCTCGAGGCTTGGAAAGTATTATATATATTCTAAGATGATTTGGAACGTAAAATGATAAGTATATAAAAGTATAAGGGGGCTAAAACGTAAATTAATGGAATATATGTAAAACTATATAAATATATATACGTGTGTGTATATGTATATATTATCGAACGTATCCTGAGCCCTAAAAATATTAAAAATGTGTACCATAATGTTTTGGTACATAAAATAATAAAACTATAAAAGATCAAGGGGCTGAAATGCATAAAATAGAAGTGTAGGGACTAAAAATGACAAATTGTTAAATCTGTCCGCAAGAGACGGGTCTCACGTATCGCGCACCCCTTCCCTTGGTTCTACATGATGCGTTGGGCAAACTTTCAGCAGAAACTTTGTTTGTCGCGTTTTTGGCCATGTTACTCGACTTGGAGCTCACCAATTTGCCTCATACGCGCCTGTTTTGGCCGATTACTCACCCTAGAATGTGTCTAGACCCTGTTAGGCACCTAACCACTATGAAAGGCGGATCAAACAGCTCCAATTCTTCACCAATTTCTTAAATCTTCTCTCTATAAACCCTCATATGAACCGAATTGTTCATATGTGAAATTTGACCCGATCGTTTAGAGTTAGGAGCTCAAATTCTATAACCATGCTTCGTTAGGTTTGCTTAACAATAATCTATCTCAGTTTTTGATAATATTATGTCTAAGTATTGTAAAACCACGAAGAGATCTTACTACTGCATCATTTGGTAAATCGAAAACGAACACGATGTAAATAAAGCTTTGCTTTATTCATTCACTAAGACTTACAAGCTAGATAGAGAAACACACTCAGTTTACACACACTTAAGAAGATGAAACTCTTAGAACTACTAAGCTCTCTCTAACACGAACTATTTATAGTTACTTACATACTGGCCGGTGTACCACCTGACGGACCAGTTGGTACGCTCGTACCAACTGGTACGTCGGACCATGTGGTACGACCATCTTGGTATGTTAACTATATGACTCACAAAGACGCTATCTAGTCTAGATACAATACACGAGACACAACGTAGCATAGGAATATGCTCTAACAAACTCCCCCTTAATGTGTAGTGTATCTATGTATCTATCTATCTAACTAAACTTCCTTCTTCAATCTTCAGCATAGATGCATCCGATCTTCAACTTGAAATCTTGTCAGAAATAGAGCTTGCATGGCTGGATCAATCTTGAACAATCTTTGAACTTCAAGATCCACTTGTGAAAGATATTACATACTCCCCATTTTACCATGCTTGAGTCTTGACACACAGAACCTGCAATTTCAGAAGACAGAAGTGTGGCTTTCTTTTTATTTTTGAAAATTAATTTAATCTTGGCGCAAAACTTCTCTTCGAGAATCCAAGATATAGTTTTGAAATCATAAATCTAGTATCTTATATCTATCGGTCGAAAACAAATAAGAAAGAAAATCTTTTTGGCTTTTTAAAACTTTAAATCAAAACACACCGAAAATCTTTTTGATTTTTCTAAATTTATGCTAAAACACACCTAAAATCTTTTTGGAATTTTCAGATATGAAACATAAATGCAATACAGAAATGAAATACTGAATCACACACTATTTTTGTCTTTTGTGAGAAAGATCACAACTTGGGATCATATTGGTCATGACATGCTGAACTACACTTCAATTTCAATTACTTCAGCACACAAGTCATGTCGATTACTGGTATATTTTGTCCATCTTAAACTCAGGCACAATCATACTCATAACTTCTAGATATGTTATTGTACTCATTTAAATTGCTTTGACCAATGTACCCCACAATATCAGACATACTCAGATATGTATTTGCTTATCACACTTTGTGATTTCATTTGTGATTTAATCACATAATGATTATATTTATGATATAGTCAACTGTGTTTCATGAAAAAAGAAATAAGAACGTTAAATCGTCTACCTTAAGGTCGATCTTTCGATACGCAGATAAGGCCTCAGATTTAACAAAATAAGAAAATAAAACAATTTGAAATTGTATAACCCAACAACAATCAGGTCGGTACTCCCGTACACGCAGAGAAAGTCCGATTAGTTATACGAAACACCAAAGAAAATAAAGCAGAACGTCAAACGAACAACAATCAGGTCGATCTTTCGATACACAAAGAAAGTCCGATCGTTTGACAAAATAAAGAAAATCAAACAAGTTTAAATCTTTGCAAAATGAGCACATGTTTACACAGTGACTTCTCATTTTCTATTTCACATATTTTTTATTGATATATCATGAGATATGCATCCAGATGTTGTCCACTTGGTCAAGCATTTGTATTTAATGTATATCACATCTGAATACTTTCTGATTCAATGCCGAGCCTACCAAGCACATCGAGCAAATAATCTTATGGCTTTTTCATTTATTTTATCCATGAGTCAGACACATAATCCAATATACCATGATTTCCCAAATATGTCGGATCAAATTTCTCATTTTTCAATGTTTTTGTATTTTTCTGTTTTTCAATGTTTTTGTATTTTTCCTTTTTCTCCCCATTAAAATGAAAACTCTATTTTTGGATTTTCATTTTAACAAACACAAAGACACTATTTTTGGTTTTTCAATTTTCTCCCCCCTAAACTACATACGGAATGTAAAAGAAAGAAAATTGACCAATCGATACTAATTGTAGGGATATGATCATGTAATAGTAAGCGTATGTCCGGAAATTATTTAAGCCTACGGGGTCACACGTCTCGACACTAATGTATTTGTATTAATTAATTAGTTAATTAATATTTATCACGAATAATTAACGAGGATTCGTTAAAACTAACGGTTAATTGTTAACGGGTGTTAGTTGTAAATTAAAGAGAGTTGTAATTGGATTACAATTAGGAAAGGCTTTGGGATAGGGCTTTAGGGCCGATTTCGGTTAGGGGTCCCCATCCAATCCCTATCTTGTTTTCCAAGTTTCCTAAACCTATAAATAAACCTTATGGGTTTAGGGTTTAAGAGTTGCACATACTTGGAAAGGAAAAAACCCTAAAACTCTCTCTCCTTCTCTCTCGTTTACGGCAAAGGAAAACGAACCCTAGGGGTTCGGTTTTTCTTATGGTTCGACCAAGCCATCATCAACAAGAGGTGTTCGTGATCAAGTACTAGCATACGTACATCGGTGTGTCGTGTGTGCGAACGTAGAGGGATTTGCTTTAAATCCTAAAGATTCTTCTCTTGCCGAGCTAAAAAGGTACACGTTCTTTATCCGGTTAGTTAGATTAATTCATAGGATTTATTCCGCTGCGTACTCGTGTTTAATTGATAATTGTTATATAACCCAACACTAATACCTTTGCCATTTAACTTTCAGAAAAATATCAATTTTGAAATCTGAAGCATTCAATTTAAGTTAAGCAGGAAACTCCACTATCAGCAACTGCTTGAAGCTTGAACTTCACAATTACTGACAGGTCTTCTTGAAGTACATGCACACTGGATTTAAAGATTAGTACTCAAAAGACCCGAAGCACACAACTTCTGATCGACCAGTGTCTTCCACAAAATCAGTTATAGTCGTGCTAACCACTTTAGGTCGCCACTGCGTTTTTGCTTTTTCATTTTTAACAGAGTCATCATCACGTGATGAATCACTAACACTTGAACCAAATTTAAAAAAAAAATTGATTTAGATTTTGGCTTGGAAGGTGTAGACTCATTAAAAATCCCGCCTGATTCATCAATAACTGTGGCAGATTTGTTTAAAAATGAACTTTTTACAATGTCAAGACAATCCCATGCTATGTGTCCCTTTTGGCGACATTGATAGCACAAACGATAGGATCGTTGAGATTGTGATTTGTCCTTAACTGAAGGACATCTATCCATAAACTCAGAATCATCAGAAATATCATCAAAAATTTGAAATCGGTTAGAATGTACCCATTTCGATGTAGAACTTCGAGGTGTGGAATTAGATCCAGATGACGAAGAATCCTTAACTTTTTTAGCATCCCGAGAAGAACTTTCAGACGAAGCCTTCATCTGAGTCTTTCCTCCAAATCCTTTTTCCATTGTAGGCATGAACACTTGAGCCAAATAATAGATTTGTTCCAAGCTTGTGTCTTTCTTTTCTTTTGGAGCTTTCTTGGGCATATTCTTCTTATTCTGCTTCTCAGATTTCTGATTCTTGTATCCCAATCCAGAACGTTTGGAACCAGATTTGGACGATTCATCTTGAGAACAGAAACACCATCATTAGCCATTTGAGAAAATCAGTTTTGATATCCTTCAACTTGTTGGCTTCAACCAACTTAGTAGTAGTTTGTTCTTCACTCAACAAACCCTCATTTTTCTCAATCACCTTATCAGCAGAAATGACTCCTTCATCAAAAAAAAAACCCACCAGAAATAAACTTTGATGAAGATTTCGAAATGGACCAAATCAAAACAGTAGAGTAACCTGGATTGCTCTGATACCACTTGTAAAACCACGAAGAGATCTTACTACTGCATGATTTGGTAAATCGGGAACGAACACGATGTAAATAAAGCTTTGCTTTATTGATTCACTAAGACTTACAAGCTAGAGAGAGAAACACACTCAGTTTATACACACTTAAGAAGATGAAACTCTCAGAACTACTAAGCTCTCTCTAACACGAACTATTTATAGTCCGTACCACATTGGTACGGTGGACTATATGGTACGGCCATCTTGGTATGTTGACTATATGACTCACAAAGATGCACTAGTGTAGATACAATACACGAGACACGACGTAACATAGGAATATGCTCTAACAAGTATGGCTTCTAATATTCTATTAAAATTAGGGTTCTTGAGCTTTTTTTACTAAAATCAGAAGATCAGGTTGGCATTAGGGTCTGAATTTTTGTAAGTAATCCTAAAATATTGTGTTTTAAAAAATCCTTAAGTTTATATCAAAATCAAAAAAGGTTTTGTTAATGGGTCAAAATTAGGGTTTTTCATAATGTTGTTCTGCCAAAATTAAGTAAACGGTGTTGAACTAAGCTTTAATATTTTAAAGTATATTATAAAATATGATAATGAATAATACCCTAAGTTGGTTTTGAATAAAAATGAGTTTTGATAAAGAAATTAGAAAAAGCGGGAAATTAGGGTTTTGAAATAAGGTTATTTACTATAAAATAATCCGGAGGGTATGGGGACTTAATTTTTGGTATAGTAATATGTTTATATATATATATATATATATATATATATATATATATAGGGAGATGATCATTTGAGAACCAATTGGGTTTAAGAACTATAAAGAACTAATCTCAGCCACTAGTTTATATATATGGAAAACCCCCCATGAATTATAGTGGTCCCCACCTGAAATTAGTGGTGGAGGTTTAGTTCTCAAAATAAAAAGTTCTCATTTGAACCTAACCCTATATATATATATATATATATATAAGTATATATGAAGTTAAAATGGATAAATAATAAATTATTAAAGATACCGAGTTAATCGGATATTTAGAAGTTCATGCGGACCAGAATGGTAAGCGTTGTACACTGGGGTTTCTAACAAAGCGGGGGTGTCACATAAATTCCAAATGGGACCTACCATATCTCACTGGGCGATCCCAGAGTGAGCATTTACTTATAGGAATGCACATCTTCGTATTATCATTAAAAGAAAATAATAACTACCTAAAGGGCATTTTGGTAATTTGATCTTTAAAGGGATAAACTTAATAATTGAATATTATTAAGATAATAAGATGTTAAAATAAACATAGGAAGTGTTTATTATATTAAACCTTGCGTTAACATCATACATTACGCGATTAGGTTTAATTGGAAGGTATAACAAAGATTTTGCCAATATTAACTGCTTTAGAGAATAAAGTGAGTTCTATTAGCCCACTTATAAATGTTTTAAATGTTTTCGGGCTGATATACATACAAATGTTATGAAAATATCTTGAAATGGTTTACAACTGAAATATTGCCTATTTTAACTGATATACATGGGAAATGTTTATGAAATGCGTTAAAATGCCTTTTACATATTTTGTGCTGATACACATACGTGAAATGTTTTAAGGCCAATAACTGTTATAAATGATGATTACCTGCTATAAACTATTTACGGGAAGGCTATAACGAACGGGTAATATAAAGGATGAAACTTTTAAAAAAAGTTTTGAGAAATGAAAATTTGTAAAGGTTTTGTCTAAGCTTGCATATGTAAATAAGTGTCGGGTAAATATGATCTTATTGGCCTTGTTGTGATTGTAAGATGTAATCTATACTGGAAAGATTCTATATCATATCTGTTTGTATTTAAGGTGTCGTGGATACGCTACGGTACTTCCTATATATAGTCACCCGTAATACAATAGGAAATGTTATAGAATCAGTCCAGTGTAGGTTTCACCGAGGTTTAACAAGACCAAATACAAAGGTTATTTAAATGGACATTTGAAAAGGTTGAAAACATTGAAAAGGTTTAAAAGGTCGAGAATGTTTTAATCTAGGCAAATATTGTCTAAGTAAAAAGGGTAAATGGTGGTTGTACAACAAAAAGCGGGGATTGACAGTTCTCCAAGGTAGTGACGGTTGCTCTAATCTTGAAATGGTATTCGGGTGGCGACCGTTGCCTGAGGAACTAACGTGGTTCCAATAGACAATGCTTCGTAAATAAATGACTGCTTATAATATTCCGTATAAATATTTTATGTTTTATACCTAATGATTATTTGCACAAGAGGGTCTGGAAGACCCAAAGTACTTTGAGTAGTAAATGGTTTTTATTATGATTTAAAGGTTACGTCTTGGTATTATGCTATTATGTTTATACCTGTTAAATGGCTAAATGTTTAGTGGTTAAATAGTCAAATGGTTAACGGTTAACGGTTAAATGGTTAAATGGTTAAAAGGTGAATGTATAAATTGTTAAATAATTGAATGGTTAAATGTTTTTGGTATAATTCCGTTATATCTTATACCTGATAAATGTTTAAAGGTTATGTTTTAGTATAATGCTTTACGTTTTATACCTGATAAATGTTTGTTAAAAGATAATGGTTTTAAAGTTACAGTATAATTATGTTATGTTTTATACTTGATAAAAGGGGGCCGTTAGGCCCCAAGCGTTGGAATAAACTTTTGAGAGAAAGGTAACACTTTTTGAAAAATGTAGAACTCATCAGCGTAATCAGACCTTTAAAAATATGTATTTCAAGTGATGGCAATGTTTAAGTTAGCAAGGAAAGGGCTCTGGTGAGGGCAGAAACCTCATACTCTCTTTTGTAGCCTTCTATCTATACTTCTTTCTTCTCATGTTTAACAATCGACCCTTCCTTTTCAGAAATCAGTTCTCGAAGCTTTATTTCTTTTTGAGCACAAAATTCACATGTTGACTCATACCCAGTAACTTCAGAATCACTTGTTTCAGATGCACTTGTTTGAGATTCAGACTCACTTGATTCATCTTGCATAATAACCATTAATGCATAATTTTCTGGAGAATGAACTAAAAATGCAGATTCATCTAGAAAATCCTTAGCCCAATCATATCCTTCCTCCGACACCAGTGCTTTTGCATCTTTATTATGGTCATGATTATCTGAAGTACTTGTTTTAGAAGAAGATTGCTTGCATTCTCGAGCAAAATGTCCAAATTTGGAACAATTAAAACATTTAAGTTTCGACTTATCTAGACCAAGTTTTCCTCCCTGAAAAATAGATGTATTTCCATGTTTCTTCATGAATCTCCTTCCTCTCTCAACTACCATAGCAAATTGCCATTCCAGATCTAATCTATGAAGCTGATCATCATCCAACTGTTTTAGATCCTCCAGAATCAAACCAGAATTATCACTTTGACTAAATATGGATCCAGACGAATATGATATGAAAGCAGATAATAAAGTAGCTAGATCTTCGGTTATTTGATTAGAAGTAGATTTGCTTGATGACCTATCAGGAATAGTAAAACTGCAACCCGAAGAATAACCAGTATGCTCAGACGTTCCAGCAAAAATGCTGTTAATGGTGGATTACTGCTAGAAATAGAATGTGATTTTGTTTTAGCATGCACAGTAGCAGAGTTCTCTCCAAAATATACTTCAAGATTCTCAACAGATGGAGTTGTTGACTTTTTCACAAGTAATTCCATTTCCCGAGTTTGTAATTTTCTTATCAGCTAATTGAATGTCCAACTTGAGTAGTTTGGATCATTAGACAACATCATCACAAAATTCTCCCACTTTTCGTGTAGAGCTTCTAGGAATTTCTCCTTTAATTCATCATTTTCTTTCTTAACACCTACAATGTCAAGTTCACTGATCAAATGTGAAAACCTTGCAATCAAATCTGTCATCTTCTCATTCTCACAAAGCCTAAAATTATCAAACTCTTTCTTCAAAACTTTCTTTCAAGTATTCTTGTACTGATCATTACCTTCACATCTTTCCTTAATAGCATCCCATAATTGTTTCGAAGTTGGAAAATTCTTAAACTGATACATCAAATCTTTGGGTAATACCATCATGAGAAAACTATAAGTTTTCTTTTCTCTTGCAAATACCTTCTTTTCTTCAGGCTCAAAATCACTTATCGATTTTGGTAAAGTATTAGCAATCAACGAATACTCATATTGTTTTTCAATCGGAATCCAACAATCAACATCTTGTGAGTATATGTATGATTCAAATCTTTTCTTCCAGTTATGATAATCTTCCAATCGAAGTAATTTAGGAACTTTCTGAGTTGTTCCGATTTCATTATTATAGTTCATCATGGCTTGCATCGAGGTTTGCATAGTTGAATATGCTTGAAAATCACTCATCTTGAAGTTAAAAATCGAATGTCAAAACTTCGAACTAAAAAACGGAGGTCTTCCAAGAGGATTTTGGTGTTAAAACGGAGGCGTACTAGCTGTTAGGCAAGTAAAAGTATAGATCTTGTCGAGACGAACGTTTTGGCTGGTATTAGCTCCTGTAACTCTTAACGGAACTCAAGTTACGTCAGTTTAATTGAATAGCACTTTTCTGCCAGTGTACCAAAACCTTCCAACGTACCAATCTATGTACCAGATTAAATCAGCAGATCAAAGCAAATCAGCGTACCAAACCCGGACCAGAAATATCAGCGTACCACCAACCTCTGCGTACCAACTTGAGCAGCGTACCAATGTGGTACGGAGTAATTGTCAGCGGACCAGTTTATAACCGCCACGTACCAACTTTGCAGATTGCCTTGCATACCAAACTTCGGCATACCAAAAAGTTATGAATATTGCCTTCCGTACCAGAAACGTACCAAGCTGTTCTTCGAGCGTACCATTGGTGTACCAAACTGAGATCGACTAATTTTTCGAACTTTCGACTTTTGGAACTAGAAATTGGATCAGTGAGGTGCGAGAACACTCTAGGAACACTCAGAAAACATCTTTGACCTCGGTATCACTCAGAATTGATAAAAATTGATGAAAAACGACTCAAACACAAACTTTCTCTCTCTAAAATTTCGAATTGGACCTAATCAAAACAGTAGAGTAACCTGGATTGCTCTGATACCACTTGTAAAACCACGAAGAGATCTTACTACTGTAAGATTTGGTAAATCGAGAACGAACACGATGTAAATAAAGCTGTAGAACACAGGAACGGTTTTGCTAGTGCATGACGATCACCAATTCGGTAAACAACAAGGTAAATAACACTTCTTTATTGCTCAACCTTTAGAGAGAGAAAGTAAACAGGTTTCACCTTACAAAACACATAGTTTACAGCTCAAACCTCACAACTAATCTTCTCTAAACGAGCTAAATCTTTTTATACTAGATCTGGCCAGCGGACCAACTAAGCAGCGTAACAGATGGTCCGGGCGTACCATCTGGTCTGCCCCTGGTCCGCTGAGACCAGATTATACAAAACATTATAAATACAAGACCTAGCACTAGACAACTATATATGCTTCTACAAACTCCCCCTTGTCTTGTGCTAGTCTTCAGAAGCTCTTGATCAAGTCTCTTTCCAGTGTTGTCTTCTATTATTCCCCGCATGAATCCCGAACGCAAAACATACTCTGATCACCCGTTGAAATTGTAAGGCTTGTTCAGCATAATCAGCCTTATATAAAATGTTGCTGTGATAGAGTTTGTCTATGTCGTCCTTTGATAAATTGATAAGCCACATCGGATCATACAATCTGACTACTTTGTTCTCTTCTTTCACTACCACCACCGCTTCACCAGTACTTTCATCATAATACCACCATCTCAGTGTTTTGATGAAACCTTGTTCTAGCTTCTTCGATGGAATTTTCTTCATCTGAACTGACTTCTTATACTTCACAATGATCAGGGCTTTTCCAGTGTTTGGGTTGATTTCGGTTGGATGTTCAACAAATCTTGGTCTCTAAGGAGTTAGAAATTGGAACTTTCCTTGACATTCTTCAATCAATTTCTCTTTGAAAACTGCAGCCAATTTATCATTTCCATAATTAAGAAACTGACATCTGGATAAGTCCCTTACATCACAGACCGGCAATGTGCTGAATCTTGTTGGACATTTCAGATATATGATTCCAAACTCCTTTTTGATAGCATAACACTTAAGTTGAGAATCATACATCCAACTGATTATTCTCCCAGATGCTTGTCTACCCTTTCTTTCAAAGTATTTCTTCTGATCAACCTCTTTTACAGATGATTTTACCGGCATTTTCTTTGCCATTTGCTCTTTTAACCACGCATCAAATAACATTTTCTTCTCTTGTTCTTCAGTCAAGTCTTCAGACTCAGTTGATGCTGGCTGATCAGATTGCTTTTCAGTCTCTTTCTTCTTTAACTCATCTTCAATTTTGTCTTCATCGTCTTTTCCAAAGAAATCAAACCCACCAGACTGATCATTATCTGCAAATATTCCATACATTGTAGGATCATCCGGATATTCTTCAGCCTTCATATCTTCCACTTCTACCTGTTCCTCCTCATAATCTACATTTTCATCTGAATCTTCTTCATTATAAGGATCAGCAAACGGAACATCATCCACATATTCTACATTCAGAGCAAAGATAGCAGCTAATTGCTCTTTTGTGTACGGATTTAAGAACTCTCCCTCAACCCTGCTCACCGGGGTCACATCATAGATTTGAGTGTCGGTCTCCCCCTGAGATGTAGTAGAAGTACCAGCAGCGGCAGCAGACGTTCCAGCTGCACCAGTACCAGTACCAGATCCTCCAACACCTCCTTCAGGATCAGGATCTTCGTTCAAATATCTCATCACATAATCATCATCTTTGCAACTTTCATCTGGATTAGACCTTCTCTCCCCCTGAGCAGGTAAAGCTTGAAGCAATTGGTTTAGCTGCTCACCCAAGGAGATAGAAAGTTGTTGCAGTTTAGCAATTTCGTTGTCTTTTTCTTGATCTCGAGATCGTAAATTAGCAATTTCACGATCTTCTTGATCTCGAGACACCAATTCTTTCACCAAATTCTTTAACCCTCTGAGTTCATCTGCTTGCTGACGATTCGTTGATTCTAACTCATCGAGCCTGGTTTGATGAAGTGCCAGCTTCAGATCAGTAGAAGAAATTGTTGATTGAGTAGAAGCACTTGCGGTAAAGGCAGCAGTTGAACCCGAAGCAGCAGATGTAAACCTTTTGATAATCAACTTTTGCCTTGGGGGAACAGACGTACTTTGAACATTAACGCTCTTTGTAGTCGGTTGTACTGGAATAGAAGACTGAGATTGTACTTTTTGCTTTTTAGCCGGCGAACTGTGACCAGATTTTCTTGCATCGTCCAGAAATGAACCTTGTTGCACAGTAGATCGCTTAGCCATACGTTTGACTTTTCCAGAATAAATCACTTTAGCTTTGCCTTTGTCAGTTGCTGCAGACATTCTAACAGACTCCACCGCTTCCAGAGTATAAGATGGATCATCTGTGTCTTCAGTCTGCTTAGTCCTCTGTTCATATTGTGAAGTATCCAAATTCTGCGACTTTAGATAAGCGATATGTTGTTTGGAATCCTTCTTGACAGAAATATTTCTAGCATTGTACAAGGTGGACACGTAGGCACCAGAATCTGATTCAGTATCAGAAGAACTTCCACGAGCATCATCATGTGGAATATCAGCATCATCCAACATCTCATCATTCTGGTCATTCACAGCTTCAGATTCAATCTTCTGTTGAACTATAGGCTCAGATTCTTGTTGTTGCACAGGTGGTTCATCTTGAATAATCGGTGGTTGATCATTCTGTCTTTGAGGTATTTGATCATCTGCATCATCATCTTCAACATCCTCCACAGGAAATCCTTTATCATCGTATTCCAACTCATCATCTGAACTGTCAGCATGTTTGGCAGCTCCATCCGCAGGAGTTACATAATTTGGATCCGCCAGATGACCAATCAACCGTTTAACAGGCGGATTGCCTTTGCCTCCTTTACGCTTCTGATAAACAGGAATCTTCCCAACACCAACTCTGTTCATATGCTTCATATAAATAATTGCAGCAGCGTTCTTCGGAAGATTTGGATGCAGATCATTCAAGATCATTTGTATGAATCTCGGATACATAATACTTCTCACTTGTTTCGTCAAGATATTCTCCTTCATATAATTAAAAATCCATCCAGAAAAATTGAATTCTCGATTTAACACCAACGCAGAGAAAAATGACAACACTCTCAAATCAAATTCCTCCTGCCCTCTCGTTCGATTCCCAAAACACTTGATTATAACATGCATCAGATACTTGTACGGAGGACTCAGATTCGCCTTCAAATACCACAGAACATAAAGTTGACCATCATATTTGATTCTTTTAAGCAAGGCTACTAAATCAGCTTCATGAAAAACTGTAGGATAGGCAGCTTGATCATTTAATTGCAGAACCCTCCTCACATCGTCTTCAGAAATGACAACATCAGTATTTAGAATTCGAGCACTAATCACGGACGGCTCAACGGAACAATCAACTTGAGCAGAATTCCAAAACATCACAAGCAAGTCTTTGTATGGAGGACACACATGTGTAGCAGCATAAAATACCCTTGATCGTCTCATGAAATCAAAGATGTTAAGAAATTGAGGTTTCCATCTTTCTGCTGCATCTAGAAAAGCACAAACATTGTGTTCACCGATCGATTTGAAATCTGCCATATCTTTTGGAAAAAATTTGATGAGCGGACCAAACGACGGATCACTTTTGGTCATCCGGATCATCTGGTCCGGCGGACCAGAAATTGTTGACCGCGGATCAGATTTGGTCAAACGGACCAGATTGCGGATCAGAATTGATTGCGGATCATCTGGTCCACCGCAGACCATTTGGTCCGGTGGACGAACAGACACCGAACGGTTTTTGCCAAATCGAATCCTCCAAATCAAGTCGTTTTGAAAATCCGACACAAAACTTTTATTCTAGAGTAAAAACCGAGCAGGTCTATGTGTTTCTCATCAATTAACAACACCTAAAACTCGTTTAACCGCTTTTGAGTTAGTATTTTCGAAAAACCGAATCTTAAAACTCAAACATCTCTCAAATAAGATCATTAATCCGCAAATCAAAACCACCATTAGAAGCGCAATGTTAAAACCTACCTTTAGCAACAAAAATCACGTGCAACAGCTCGTTATACACAAAGAAATCAAAGGAATAGTCGTATGAGGGTTTAGGGTTTCTGTCAGAGAAAAAAGAGATGGTCCGCGGGTTATGAAGAACCCGGACCAGAATGTGATATTTATACCCCAAAATGGTCCGCCCGGCGTACCATATGGTCCGCCGGATCAGAATTAAGACCATTTTTCCCTTTATCCTTCAAAATCTCATTTTTAATCCAAAATGTTCAATTTCTATAATTTCAAACACGATGAGCCGATTTAGCACCGATTGTGGTTCATTTAATCAAGAATTTTCCATCACCGAATTCAGTTGATCAAAAATAAATCAGAATGAAAATCTTTTTGATTTTTATCAAAATTTATATCAAAACACACTAAAATCTTTTTGGTTTATCAAACTTATGCTAAAACACTCCTAAAATCTTTTTGGTTTAACAAACTTAGTAAAAACACCAACTAACAAAAATTTAAATGCGATAACTTATATTTTTGTGAGAAAGATCACAACGTGAGATCATATCAGACATAACGCATCATACACATTTCAAATTCAAAATACTAAGCATGCAAGCCAAGTTGTCTGAGAATACAACCATTTGGTTTATTTCAGCTAAAGCAGGTCATGTTTATAGCTTTCTGATATGGAATTAAGTGTATTTATCAAGCATTAATAACATGGTACCCACACAATCAGGAATACTGGCAAACTGCTTATTTCATATTTTTGTATTTTCCTTTATTCAAGCCAAGTTACTCGCAGCAGATTTTTCATACTGATATTGTAAACTTGCTTATACAGAATAAAATGCCACAGAGATATCTTGTTCATGATGTTTCTTGCAAAAAGAAATCAGAACCCTAAACAAACAACAATCAGGTCGGCCGGTAGGCACGCAGAGAAAGTCCGATTGTTTAGGAAAATAAAAAATGTAAAATAAAGCAGAAGTTGTATAGTCCAACAACAATTAGGTCGGTACTCACGTACACGCAGAGAAAGTCCGATTGTTTAGGAAAATAAAAATTGTAAAATAAAGCAGAAGTTGTATAATCCAACAACAATCAGGTCGGTACTCACGTACACGCAGAGAAAGTCCGATGGATTATATGAAACACCAAGAAAATAAAGCAGAACGTCAAACGAATAACAGTCAGGTCGATCTTTCGATACGCAGAGAAAGTCCGATCGTTTGACAAAATAAAGAAAATCAAACAAGTTTAAATCTTTCAAAATAAAGCAAGCATACATCAGAACATCTCTTTATTCTGTTTTTGATATTTCCTCATCTTATTCATGCCAGATTTATACAGTACCCATCACGGTGTGTAACCACAATTATCAAGCAGGCATTATCTTTATATCATACTCACATATATCAGACTACTCAGCACATTCAGTCAAAACAAACAAGTACCTACAACCTTTCTTTCTACTCTATCCATGGCAGATAACGTATGCTGATGTACCATCATTTCTCACAAGGTCGGATCAAAATTTCTCAATTTTAATTTTTCATTTTTTATGTTTTAGCTTTTTCAATTTTTTTTATGCTTTTTCCTTTTTCAATACAGAAAATACACTATTTTTGTATTTTTCAATTATGCTCCCCCTAAAAAGCAGAAAACAAAAAAGAAAAAAAACGATCAACTGAACCAGATCAAGTAGCAGTTAAGCGAGTAACCCCATTGATTTTCAATAAAAATTGAAAGCGAACTTTATCAAATGCTTTTGTAAACAAGTCAGCTCTTTGAAAATCAGTGTGAATTTTCTACAAATCAATCAATTTCTTTTCGTAGCAATCACGAATAAAGTGATAACGGATATCAATGTGCTTAGTTTTGGAATGTTGAACGGGTTTTTTCGTGATAGAGATGGTAGGTGAATTATCAATAAAAATGGGAGTAGTTAGTAATTCCAAACCATAGTCGCGCAACTGCTGTTGTATCCACAAAACCTGTGAACAACAACTGGAAGCCGCCACGTACTCTGCCTCCGCAGTCGACGTTGCAACCGAGGTTTGCTTTTTGCACTGGCACGACACTAGTCGTTCTCCCAAAAATTGACACCCGGCGGTTGTAGATTTGAAATTTATCTTGCATCCACCATAATCGGAATTAGAATATGCAGTTAAGTCCAACTTATTATCATTAGGATACCAGATACCCAGATCCTGGTGACCCTTCAAAGAAGCAAAGATTCTGTCCACTGCCATCATGTGAGAAACCTTCGGAGCTGCTTGATATCTAGCACATAAACACACAGCAAACATTATGTCAGGACGAGAAGCAGTTAAATACATTAAAGAACCGATCTTAGCCCTAAATAATGTTGGATCCACTTTGGCACCAGTCTCATCTGGTCCAAGACCATGAGAAACCTGTATTGGAGTGCTTGGAATCCGAACATCACCAATCTTGAACCGAGCCAGAATGTGAGTAACATATTTCGATTGATGTAGAAAGATGCCTTTGGCCGATTGGTGGACTTGAAGACCTAAAAAGAATCCCATCTCGCCCATTGAACTCATTTCAAATTTCGTTTGCATGACACGCTCAAATTCTTTGCACAATGTGTCATCCGTGCTTCCAAAAATGATATCATCCACGTACACCTGAACAAGCAGTAAATCTTTCCCGAACCGCTTCGAAAAGAGTGTGCAATCTACAGTGCCACGATGAAAACCGTTTTCGAGCAAATGTGTAGAAAGCGTCTCATACCAGGCTCTCGGGGCCTGATGGAGACCATATAACGCTTTGTCGAGTTTGTACACACGGTCAGGAAAGTCGGGATCATAGAATCCAGGTGGCTGCATCACGTAAACCTCTTCACGAATCTTCCCGTTGAGAAATTCACTTTTAACATCCATTTGATATACTTTAAATCCATGAAATGCTGCGAAAGCCAAAAAGATTCGAATAGCTTCAATCCGCGCGACTGGAGCATATACCTCATTGAAATCAATGCCCTCAATTTGAGAAAATCCTTGAACCACTAATCGAGCTTTGTTTCGAACAATGATGCCACGATCATCCTTCTTACACTTGAAAACCCATCTAGTGCCACACGCTTTCTTAGCATTTTTGGGAAGATCAACAAGATGCCAAACACCCAACTTCTGGAATTGTTGCAACTCCTCCTGCATAGCCTCAACCCAAGAAGAATCTTCCAACGCTTGTTCAACATTGGTCGGCTCAACTTGAGACAGAAAACACGAATGAAACATATCATTCTGAACACCCGAATCTCGAATTTCAGCAATCAAAGCATCCACATTATCAGATAACTGATGGCGTGTGCGCACCCCAGAAGTCAAATCTCCAATAATATTCTCTTGAGGATGAATAGAATGAATCCGGAGATTAGTCGAATCAGGAACCTCAACAGTATCAGCAAGAGTATTGAGAGTAGCATCTGCATCCTCTGAGCTTGACAATTCACCAGGCAATGAAGTATTTGGAACGGACGAACTTGTGCTTGGTAAAGTAATTGGATCAACCAAAGGTATGGATTCAGCTTCATGAAATGTATTGTCATCATCATCAGATGAACTCATGGTTTCTAGATCAGAAATATTCTGACTAGATGAAGTAGAACCAGAAGCAGGTGAAAACTTTGGAATGCATGATCCAAAATTAAGCATGGTATGTATAAGAACACTAGTCATATCTTCAGTAAGCTCATCAGCAGATTCAGAGTGTGCATCCAAGAAAGAATAAAAAAATGTCTTATAATCAAAAGTAGAACCATCATCCGATTTGGGTTTCAGAAAACTATATCTTCGACAATCCACATGCAAATGGCTCTCAATGGTCTTTGAAGACGGAAAGTTGTAAAACCATGTATGGATCGTTTCCAGATCATAGAATGATAGAGACGGAAGTTTGTCATTCAATTATAGTCAAATGATTACAATACCGAGAGAGTATACATCAATTAAGCTCTGGAGGAGGTTTGGACAGAACCTCCTCTCTCACACACAGACCACACAGAATGAAATGAACAAACTTGGAGATGATCAACATACCAATCCTATTTATAGGAAACCAGCTGGCGTACCACATGATCCGCCGGACCAGTTGGTCCGGCGTACCAACTGGTACGCTGGTTGATATGTTGACATCACCATATACAATAAACCCTATACATTCAATCTATTCTATTCGTACAGTAACGACCACACACAGAAACTTGTCCTAACAAAAATAGACACGTTTCATTGGATACTGATAACCAACAAAGATGCCATCCATAGTCTTAGCTTCAAATTTACCACCACCTTTGAGAACGGTGCATAGACACCCAAATGGTTCTAGAAAATCTAAATTCGGCATTCTACCTTTGAGCAATTGGTAACAAGTCTTGTTGAACCGCTTAACAATAAGAACTCTATTAAGCACATGACAAGCAGTATGAACTGCCTTAGACCAGAACTTGATTGGTAGATTTGCATCAGCTAACATAGTTCGTGCGGTCTCTATTAAAGTTCTATTCTTTCTCTCAGCCACTCCGTTTTGTTGTGGAGTGTATGGTGCACTAAACTCATGTGAAATTCCAAAAGAATCACAAAATGCTTTCATTATTGCGTTCTTGAATTCAGTACCATTGTCGGTACGAATGCGACAAATCTTGTGCTTATACAAATTCTCAAACTTGGACAATAAACGCTGAATAGTTGCTATAGTTTCATCCTTTGAATGTAATGACGCTACCCAAGAGAAACGCGAGAAATCATCTATAATTACCAAACAATAAAAGCTTCCATCCACACTGCTTACATTCATAGGACCAAAAAGATCCATATGAAGTAGCTCCAATGGAGTGATAATTGAATTAACACGTTTGTACGGATGAGACTTTTTCTGTTGCTTCCCCCTTTTTGCATGAAACGCACACATCATTAAGTGAAAAACGATTCTTAGAAACCCCCTCAACCAAATTGTGATTAACCAAATAATTCATCTTGCGGTGGTTAATATGACCCATACGGCGATGCCACAAAATCGACTCTTTTTCAGTGGCTTTGGATAAGAAACATGTAGCCGACACCGCAGACGAGGTCTGATTCATATTCAAAACATATAAATCTCGAAATCTAGGTGCACGCATCACTATCCAATCATCAGGAATTTGAATTCTGAGCTTCAAAATGATACATTCAGAACTTGTGAACGCAGTGGTGTACTGCTTATCACATATTTGTGAAACACTCAAGAGATTGTGCTGCAACTCTTCCATAAATTGAACTTTGTCAAATGTAATTTTGTCATTTCCCATTTTTCCTTCTCCAGTGATTCTACCTCCTTTATTGCCAGCAAAGGTAACTCCCCCACCATTGATTGGTTTGACATCGGTAAGTAAGGAGAGATTACCAATCATGTGCCTGGATGCTCCACTATAAATAACCCAAAAGTTGTTGACAGCTGGCTTTCGAGCACCCTGCACATAGTAGCAATTAATTAGTGAGAATCTGGACCCAAGCATTCAGCTTTGGGTCGACTTGTGTCTTCTGACTAATCTTCAGTGGCTTTAGAAGTCATTTTAGGCAGCCACTTTTGCCTGATTACCGGAACAGATGAATCAGTGGTGACATTAATCTGAAGATGAACTATCAACCGATTTCTTAGTTTTGTAAAATTTTTCTCTTTTGAAAAAATGTTTTGTAACCACATTTCCATCTGTGTGTTTTGACTCAGAAACATTTTCAAATTTCTTTGATTCAACAGCGGAAGCTCGTTTCTCAGCCAAAACAGGACAACAATTTTGTATATGACCTTTCTGATAACAGTGATAACATCTCCTTCGATCAACAAACACAACAGGAAAATGGGATCCTGAATCAAGTGAAATGTTATCATCAGACATGTGTCGTGCCTCTCTCCTCGAGGCCTTAGCATTAAATCCTTGCGATTTGTGCTTAGGGAGAGGTTTAAACAATGGTTTAATATAGCCAGATTGGTTATAAAAACCAAACTCATCAACGCCACACCGATCAGCATACCCGTTGGGTTTGACACGGTCATTCTTGGTTTTCTCAAACTGTCCAAACTTTTGTTCATACAACCCAAAATCATCGTAAAAATCATAATCTTCACAAAAACCATATGCTTCATAGTCAAAACGATTTGTTTTAGCTGAAAATTTACCATCAGAATTATAAAAATTCTTAGGTGAGTACTTTGACGTTTTTGACTTTGTGAAAAATGTCTGATTATCAGGACTAGTTCAAAGTTTCAACAAAGAACCGGTTTTCTCAGGTTTATGATCAGACACAGATTTTTCTTTTTCATCAACATAAAACACTTTGGAAATTTTTGTTGGGTCAACACAACATAGTGGAAATTCTTCATCCGAAAAAATGGTATCACTACCTTTCAGAGAATACATTTGCACTTTCTTAGAACACTCACCCATCTCAACTTTACATTTCTATTTTACATCTACATTCCCAGACTTACCATTCTTCCTTTCAGGCTGTTGAACTTTCTCAGGTTTCTTTTGATTGACCTTAGAAAGTTCATCAGGATGTCCAAAACCAATACCATTGAATTTTTCCGACTTTGACAAAGGTACTGGTATTGAATGAACATCTGGTGTGGTTGTGTTGCTCTTAGTTACAGATTCTTGTTCATAGAACAAATTACGACCTTTTGCAAATTTTGAATTTTCAAATTCTTTCATTTTCTTTTCAGTTTCTTTGACTTTCTGAGCAACTTCTAAAGGTGTAAGGTTTACACTTTTAGTGATTTTACCATAGAATCATGAGACTCAGACTGTTTGAGAACCACATTGACAGTGTTGGACACATTCCTCAAAGGCTTTCTCTTATGAGTGCCTTTGGATTTGTCAGATACTCCTTCAGTAAACATGGAATAATCAAACACAACAGCTGGTTTGATATTCGATTCATTGGGGCCTTTCCCATGCACAATCGGTGGTGGAACTGAAGTACACCTTGATTCTTTAAGCACATCTTTTAAATTTTCATCTTTGCACAGAAAACTGGCAAAGGAAGATGAATTTTTTAAATTTTCCAATTGCCTCTGAAGATCCAATATTTCAATGTTTAATTCAGAAATTTTAGAATTAGCTTCTGCATGCTTTTTCTCACAAAAAATATAATCCTCAGTTTTGTTATTTAATTCAATTTTTGTACTTAGAATCAAGGCATGCTCACTTTTTAGTTCTGCCTTAACGGCCTCCCACCTTTGTTTATAGATTGTGACATTTTCTTCTGCCAATATGTATTTATCATGATACATGACTTTCTCATCCGAAAGTTCTTTCAGTTGATTGGCAGTTGTTGTGCAAAATTCACAGATGTTAGAATTAACCTGAACATCAGCCATAAATGCATGATGACCCTCAGCAAAGAAGTCTTCTCCTGGAAGATCAGGATCATCTTCAGTTGTTACATTCCTCTCCTCAGTGCATAGCAATGCAGACTCGTCAGGAAAATCTGCAGCCCAGTCGTAACCCTCACCGATTTGCGAGACTAAAGCTTTAGATTCTGTGTTAGATCCACTAGCAGCTGCATTTGAGCTTGATGGATTTGCATTGCTTCCCGACCCTTGGTTACTTTTAGAGGCATATTTCTGAAATAACCTTGAAGTCTCCTGTTTCTTTTCCTTGGTACACTCTTTTGCAAAATGTCCATAATTTTGACAGTTATAACATCGGACCTTAGATTTATCAAATCCCAATTTGCCTTCAGGATTAAGATCTTTACGACCAGTCTTCTCCATAAACCTCTTACCTCTTCTAACAAGCATTGCCATCGACCAATTAATATCCATTAACTCTAGATCATCTGGATCAATCTGTTCATAATCTTCTTCAGTCAGTACAGCACTAGTCAGCTTTCCAGCTATCACTCCATCGTAGGACGAAATCATTGCCGAGAATAACGCCATATAATCATTTGTGGTTTTTGCTGAAAAAACATTCTGATTTGGAGCAGGTGAAGATTGATTAGAATACACCGGATATGTGACAGCAGCTTTAGTAGAATATCCCTCACTTGATGAACCTCTTGACATGCTTGCATGACCACTCGAAGTGTTTTCCACATAAAATGCCGTTGTTGGTGGATTAGAATATTCTTTAGACTTTGCATGCATCGTTGACGTATTATCACCAAAATAGACATCTGGATTTTGAACTTGAGTTGGTAAGTTTTTTACACGTCTCATATCCAACTCTCGAGCTAGCAAATTTCGAGTAAGATCATCATATGTGATATCATCAAAATCCTTGTTATGAGTTAACAACAGTATATATCCTTCCCAAGTTGCTGGCAAGGCATCCAGAAGTTTCTCTTTCAGTTCTCCAGCATCCTTTTTCACCCTAACGATATCCAGCTCACTCACCAAATGAGATAATCTTGAAATCAGATCATTAATGCTTTCATTAGGTACATGACAGAAGTTATCGTACTCTCGTAACAGCACCTTTTTCTTACTCTTCTTATATTGTGCATTTCCTTCACATCTATGGCACAATGCTTCCCATAAAGCCTTTGACGTTGTGTGCATCATAAATTGATGTAATATATCATTTGGTAATGCCATCGACAAATTTGAGTAAGCTTTTCTTTCCAGTTTGAAAGCTTCCTTTTCAGCATCATTCATTTTGTTGTACAGCTTTTCTTGACCAGCAAATTCGGCTTTTCTTGACCAGCAAATTCACCCATGGTAAACTTTGGGACTGTATAGCCATCCAACATCGGAGTCCAAACGGTGACATCCGTGACACCGATGTATGATTCATATCGGGTTTTCCAATTGTGAAAATCATCAAACTTCATCAATTTAGGAACCTTATTGGTAGTTTCAATTCATTGTCATAGTTCAATAACGCTTGTACAGTTGACGACATCGTAGCAAAGGCCTGGAACGGATCCATGAGAGCTTTTCTTAAAACTGTGCTAGCGGACCAGAAAGCAAATCACCGGACCAGAAAATCAATCTCCGGACCAAATCTCAACTAGCAGACGAGAACCGGATCAAATTAGAATCAGCGGACCAGAATTCTTCTCGCAGATCAGAATTATAAAGAACGGATCAGATGGTCCGCTAAAATAACTGTCACGGACGAAATGGTACGCTGGAACTGCTACGGATCAGAATAAGAAGATTGCTTGAGCGGACCACAAGCAGCGGACAAGAATACTGATGAAGATATACTAGCGGACCAGAAAATCATCCGGCGGACCATAAAACTCATCCGGCGAACCATATCCGGACCAATATAAATCGAACAATTCTTCACAAAAATTGATGTTTCGAACGTGTAATCAACCCAGAACTCAACCAAAACACCCCATGAACACTTTGAACGTAAAAGATAAGCAGAATCAATGTAAAATCGAGTAGAGATGGTCAAATTCTTACCCCAAACGTTGTGACTTTCTCCAAATCTCAAAAACCGAACTGTAGATCACAGCAAATGAGCAATCCTGCTCTGATACCACTTGTAGAACACAGGAACGGTCTTGCTAGTGCATGACGATCACCAATTCGGTAAACAACAAGGTAAGTAACACTTTTTATTGCTCAACCTTTAGAGAGAAAAAGTAAACAGGTTTCACCTTACAAAACACACAGTTTACAGCTCAAACCTCACAACTACTCTTCTCAAAACGAGCTAAATCTTTTTATACTAGATCTGGCCAGAGGACCAACTAACCAGCGTACCAGATGGTCCGGGCATACCATCTGGTCCGCCCCTGGTCCGCTGAGACCAGATTATACAAAACATTATAAATACAAGACCTAGCACTAGACAACTATATATGCTTCTACAAAAAAGCCTTGCTTTATTGATTCACTAACACTTACAAGCTAGAGAGAGAAACATACTCAGTTTACACACTATTAAGAAGATGAAACTCTCAGAACTACTAAGCTCTCTCTAACACGAACTATTTATAGTCACTAAAATACTAGCCGGCGTACCACCTGGCGGACCAGTTGGTACGCCCGTACCAACTAGTACGGCGAACCATATGGTAAGGCCATCTTGGTATGTTGACTATATGACTCACAAAGACGCTCTAGTCTACATATAATACATGAGACACAACGTAGCATAGGAATATGCTCTAACAAGTATGGCTTCTAATATTCTATATTAATTAGGGTTCTTGAGCTGTTTTTTTTTTACTAAAATCAGATGATCGGGTTGGAATTAGGGTCTGAATTTTTGTAGGTAATCTTAAAATAATGTGTTTTAAAAAAGCCTTAAGTTTATTTTACAACTAGAAAAGGTTTTGTTAACGGGTCAAAATTAGGGTTTTTCATAACATTGTTCTGCCAAAATTGAGTAAACAGTGTTAAACAAAGCTTTAATATTTTAAATTATATTATAAAATATGATAATAAATAATACCCTAAGTTGGTTTTGAATAAAAATGAGTTTTGATAAAGAAATGAGAAAAGCAGGAAATTAGGGTTTTGAAATAAGGTTATTTACTATCAAATAATCCGGAGGGTATGGGGACTTGATTTTTGGTATAGTAACATGTTTATATATATATATATATATATATATATATATATATATATATATATATAAGTATATATGAAGTAAAATGGATAATAATAAAATATTAAAGATACCGAGTTAATCGGATATTTAGAAGTTCATGCGGAGTGGAAGGGTAAGCGTCTGTACACTAGGGTTTCTAGCAAAGCGGGAGTGTCACATAAATTCTAAATGGGACCTGGCATATCTCACTGGGCGATCCCAGAGTGAGCGTTTACTTATAGGAATGCACGTCTTCGTATTATCATTAAAGAAAAATAATAACTGCCTAAAGGGTATTTTGGTAATTTGATCTTTAAAGGGATAAACTTAATAATTGAAGATTTTTAAGATAATAAGATGTTAAAATAAAATAGGAAGTGTTTATTATATTAAACCTTGCGTTAACATCATACATTACGCGATTAGGTTTAATTGGAAGGTATAGCGGAGATTTTGCCTGAATTAACTGCTTTAGAGAATAAAGTGAGTTATATTAGCCCACTTATAAATGTTTTAAATGTTTTCCAATCGGAATCCAACAATCAACATCTAGTTATGATAATCTTCCAATCGAAGTAATTTAGGAACTTTCTGAGTTGTTCCGATTTCATTATCATAGTTCATCATGGATTGCATCGAGGTTTGCATAGCTTAAAACGCTTGAAAATTACTCATCTCGAAGTTAAAAATCGAATGTGAAAACTGAGAACTCAAAAAACGGAGGTCTTATAAGAGGATTATGGGGTCCAAACCAGGGGGTACTGGCCGTTAGGCGAGTAAAAGTATAGATCCCTTAACGAAACTCAAGTTACGTTAGTTTTAGTGAAGAGCACTTTTCTGCCAGCGTACCAAAACCTTTTAACGTACCAATCTACGTACCAGATCAAATCAGAGGATCCAACTAAATCAGCATACCAAACCCAGACCAGAAATATCAGCGTACCACCAACCTTTGCGTACCAACTTGAGCAGCGTACCAATGTGGTACGGAGTAACTGTCAGCGGACCAGTTTATAACCGTCGCGTACCAACTTTGCAGATAGCCTTGCGTACCAAACTTTGGCGTAACAGAAAGTTATGAATATTGCCTTCCGTACCAGAAATGTACCAAGCTGTTCTTCGAGCGTACCATTGGCGAACCAAACTGAGATTGACAGATTTTTCGAACTTTTGACTTTTGGAACTGAAAATTGGATAAGCGAGGTGCGAAAACACTCTAGGAACACTCAGAAATCATCTTTGACCTCAGAATCACTCAGAATTGAGAAAAATTGATGAAAAACGACTCAAACCCAAACTTTCTCTCTCTAAGATTTCGAAATGGACCAAATTAAAACAGTAGAGTAACCCGGATTGCTCTGATACCACTTGAAAACCACGAAGAGATCTTACTACTACATGATTTGGTAAATCGAGAATGAACACGATGTAAATAAAACTTTGCTTCATTAATTCAATAAGACTTATAAGCTAGAGAGAGAAACACACTCAGTTTACACACACTTAAGAAGATGAAACTCTCAGAACTACTAAGCACTCTCTAACACGAACTATTTATAGTCACTTACATACTGGCCGAGGTACCACCTGGCATACCAGTTGGTACGCCCGTACCAACTGGTACGACGGACCATATGGTACGGCCATCTTGGTATGTTAACTATATGACTCACAAAGACGCTCTATTCTAGATACAATACACGAGACACAACGTAGCATAGGAATATGCTCTAACAAGTATGGCTTCTAATATTCTATAAAAATTAGGGTTCTTGAGCTTTTTTTTTTACTAAAATCAGATGATTGGGTTGGAATTAGGGTCTGAATTTTTGTAGGTAGTCCTAAAATAATGTGTTTTAGAAAAGCCTTAAGTTTATTTCACAATTTGAAAAGGTTTTGTTAACGAGTCAAAATTAGGGTTTTTCATAACGTTGTTCTACCAAAATTGGGTAAACGATGTTGAACTAAGCTTTAATATCTTAAAATATATTATAAAATATGATAATGAATAATACCCCAAATTGGTTTTGAATAAAAATGAGTTTTGATAAAGAAATGAGAAAAACGGGAAATTAGGGTTTTGAAATAAGGTTATCTACTTTAAAATAATCCGGAGGGTATAGGAACTTGATTTTTGGTATAGTAACATGTTTATATATATATATATATATATATATATATATATATATATATATAAGTATATATGAAGTTAAAATAGATAAATAATAAATTATTAAAGATACCGAGTAAATCGGATATTTAGAAGTTAGTGTAGACCGAAAGGGTAAGCGTCTGTACACTGGGGTTTCTAGCAAACCGGGGTATCAGATAAATTCCAAATGAGACCTGGCATATCTCACTAGGCGATCCCAGAGTGAGCGTTTACTTACAGGAATGCACGTCTTCGTATTATCATTAAAAGAAAATAATAACTGCCTAAAGTGCATTTTGGTAATTTGATCTTTAAAGGGATAAACTTAATAATTATTAAGATAATAAGATGTTAAAATAAACATAGGAAGTGTTTATTATATTAAACATTGCATTAACGTCATACATTACGCGATTAGGTTTAATTGGAAGGCATAACAGAGATTTTTCCTGAATTAGCTGCTTTAGAGAATAAAGTGAGTTCTGTTAGCCCACTTATAAATGTTTTAAATGTTTTCGGGCTGATATACATACAAATGTTAAAACATTTCTTCAAATGGTTTATAACTGAAATATTGCCTATTTTAACTAATATACATGGGAAATGTTTATGAAATGCGTTAAAATGCCTTTTACATATTTTATGCCGATACACATACGTGAAATGTTTTAAGGCCTATAAGTATTATAAATGATGATTACATGTTATAAACTATTTACGGGAAGGTTATAACGAACGGGTAATATAATGGATGAAACTTTTAAAAAAAGTTTTGAGAAATGGAAATTTGTGAAGGTTTTGTCTAAGCTTGCATATGTAAATAAGTGTCGGGTAAATATGATCTTATTGGCTTGTTGTGATTGTAAGATGTAATCTATACTGGAACAATTCTATATCATATCCGTCTGTATTTAAGGTGTCGTGGATACGCTGCGGTACTTCCTATATATAAACACCCGTAATACAAAAGGAAATGTTATAGAATTAGTCTATTGTAGGTTTCACTGAGGTTTAACAAGACCAATAACATTATCTATACTACTATATAATACATATTGGTCCCGAGGGTATTTATGTCATTAAATTCCTTAATTTTAAGACGCGTACAATATATTTAGCATCATATACAATCTTTTAAAGCATACCATTTAAACCCATATATTCATGTACAAGCATATTAGGTCAGGGCAATTTGGTCCTCATAGTTCTTTCATTACCGATGTCTCTTTTGCCCTCCCATCTAATCTCGAACGACGCATATCCGACAATCTCTCTCCCTGTCGTTGGTCATTCTCAGCGGTATCTTCACGATTATTACATTTAAATGCATCTCACGCGTAATCTAATGATCACACATACTGCTATTCGATGCAATTGGGCGGCGCTGCATCTCCTACTAAATTCAAATCGGAAGGCGCTGCGTCTCCTAGCAAGACTCTATAAATTCACAGCTTTCTCTTCATTTCTGTTTACCATCTTTATCGGCAAAAGTTATAGGTAAATTTTGGCTTTGATTTGTTCTAATTTAGTTGTTATGACTTTGATATGATTTTGGTTTTGAAGTAAAAGTTTGGTTTATGTTATATGATTAATCTTTGAGCTCCATTGTGTAGAATTTGCTGTTAATTTGAGAGAAGTCTACGGAATGGTAGCAAACACATTGAGCATGAGGGCAAGACTAAATTGTTGCTTCAAAAACACTGTATGTACATTCATCAACCACCGTTGTTTATTTTTTGGGTTTCATAGTTATGTGATGCAAGTTTCTTCAATTCAACTATTGTATCACTAGAATTGCTTGAAAAGTGTGCGTTCATTCATCATATATTATCTCATTCACAATTTTTTTTCTTTGTTCAGCCCTCCTGGTGATCTCTTCTTGCGGATCTGGTAAGGATTCATGTTAGTTGTTCATTAGTTTATGAGAAAACTCCAGCAGTTGTTGTCCACAAAGGCATCTGAGAGAACCTGTGTGTTATCCCTCAAGAAAACCAAAATCAGATATGATTACGATTGCAGTTATTTATTATTCTACGATTGCAGCGGAATGAAGGTTGTTGCTGCATATTTGTTGGCACTATTGGGTGGTAACATCTCTCCATCTGCCGATGATTTGAAGAACATCCTTGGTTCAGGTATGGTTTATCTGTATTCTGTTGATATATAGTAATAGATATATGAGGTTGTTTTAGTTTTAGGACTGCATGTTATATTTTGATTGGTTGCTGCTTATTCATTGTTTTTGTTTGTAGATTGTCACTTGGCCTTTGTGTTTCTGTGTGTTGGCGTTTCTCGGTCCCTCAAATGGAGAAGCAGGGGCGCGTGAAGCAGATTATGAGATCTGAATAAAGGGGTTCTAAAATTCTTATTTTCTGTTGAACTAAAACTTTATGTGATTAGCTTACACATAGTGTTCATCCTAATTTTTAGAGGAGGAAGATCGAATATTTTTTATCTTCTAATTAATAAAAAGGGTATGCTTTGAGGCTTCTAACTAATTTGATATGGCATAATAGTTATGGCAAATGTAAACAATATATATATGGGATTTAAAAGTTTTTTTTTCATAGCTAATATATGTTTTAAGGATATATTGGTTTGTTAATGGACTGAAAAGGAGATTTTCGTGATTTCTAAATATCAAAGATATAAAATTCATTTAGGGAACCTATTAACTTATTATTGGAGCTTCATGCAATTCTTAATTTATTATTGCCGTGTCAGGTTGAGCATGTGATCAGAGAAGAAAAGATTGTGGCTGCATATGATTTGATGGACATATTCTATGAACTCTTCATCGCTTGATTGCCTATTATCAAGACATAAAAGTAAACTAACATCTAATTTGTGAATTATGTAATCTAAAAACTTGAAAATTAATAATAATAATAATATTTTGATGAATTGTTTTTGTTAGAATTTGTCCCTTGGCTTGAAGGAATCAGTCACAAGTGTGATATTTGCAGCTCCTAGATGTTCAGACATATCAAAGCTTCTAGATGCTAAAAACAATTTTACTGCAAAATATGAGAAAGAGTTTGTTTCTGCTTCAGTTGACCTGAGTCTCTAATGTGGTGTAAGCAGAATGGTATTATAAATAGAGATGGCAAAATAGAGGGGTTGGATATTAAACCAAAAGTGGGGTTGGGTGGGTTGACCATGGCCACTTCTTATCCAAAGTTTCAAACTTTTAACATAAATTAGTTTGTGAAATATGACTACAAAGATTACATGGGCAATTTCATATGTATATTTTTAAGAGTTCTAAGTTTCATGTCATTTAACGGTATAGGACCTGCTATGGGTTATAGTTTTATACTTGGGTATCATTAGGATTATAGAGATCCTTCTCATACAGGGTCAATTTAGATTTCCTTAACTAAAAAGACACAATCTTTGCAGCAGGAAGCTTCATGAGGACGAATCTTTCTCTATGAATCACACGACTGCTATGCATAAACTTTCGAAATCATTTTATTAAAAGAAACTACAAGTTTTGACAAAAAGTGGCTGAGGTCATCCCAGCATGATCGATTTCTTTTACCCATATAGAAATTATTTTGCCCCTTATACTCTCATCTTAAAAGCCTAGAATACATGATGTCATATCTTGAGCATATTACTGGTTGGTTAAAAAACATTTACACACATCCTATGATCCTAATCAAGAACTTCAAATTGTTATTCTTTACTCTGTATTCTTCTTTTTTGGCTTTGACATGAATTGTTTTTTGTTGCTGCAACATGAATTCTAAAGTAACTTGTTTAATTTTGTTGCAACTTTTATTCTACTTGAAATGGGATAATTCTAAAGTAATTTTTTTTTGAATAGCAGAAAACTTTAAAGTAAATATATTCTATTATGCAAATAAAGTCCAAACATAACTTTTTTATTTGATTATTTATCAAGCAAATATATTCTATTATGGTGTAAAATTAGTTTCACAAATATGTAGTGTGCTGCACATATTTCATACAAGATGGTGATAGTTTTTTTTCCATCTAATCATAATTTTAGAAAAACGTATATTGATTGATTGATCATTTAGTTCCTGTATTCTCTACTATGAAGTCTGATTCTTTTCAACAAGTTAATATAATATATGTTATGTTATGTGCTTTCTTTTAGGTGCTGGTGGATGAATGGAAGGCGAAGGCTAAAGCCTTTGATGAGATTCATAAGGCTACTGAAGAGAAAAAGAGGGGAATCAGAATTGCAACTGGAGTGAAGCTGCAACAGTAAAATATGTGGGCCAAGTTTGAGTTTGAACATCATTAGCTTTTCTTTCCCGGGATAGAAGGGGACGCTGTAAAAGTGATTTATATATTAATTTATATTTGGAGTGGAGCGGCAGTAGTAAAATATGTGGAGCAACGGTTTTTAGTATTTATGAATTGCAACATTAATTTAACCCATTGATGGGTTGTACAATTATTTTTGTATTTATGTATTGGAACGTATGTAATGGGGTTGTAAGTTTGTAACCATAGTAGCTGTACTTTTACATGCTAGGAATTAAGGGAAGTCTATCTCATTTAGGAAAAATCTAACACCGTGGCTAATTTGTATAAAGAAATTACACCAGGTGGTCAATTTATTTGTATGTGTGACAATTTGAGATTTGTATAGATCAGAACTTCTTAGATAATGCCTAAAACACACTAATAAAATTTGGTTTACAATTTCTTTAAATTGATTTGACCATCTTTAAAGAACACACCTGTTAAATCACGATCGATATGCCGTCATGATCTCATCATAAACGAACGTAGTTCGTCGCCGTCGTATCGTGCGGGTTACACCCTATGTCATGAGTTTTGTAAATTGTTGTTGCTGTCGAACGCACATGTATCACATTATTAATTTCCACCACGTCGCATCGCGCTAACATAAACAAATATCACATTGTAAATTGTCGTTGCAGCTGAATGCGCGATAAAAAAAAACAACGCACTATAAGCTGTCATCCGCCGCAACGCGCGGGCACCATCCTAGTATTTATAAAATGCTTATTCCATATACAGGTGATGGATAAGTGTTTAAAAGGTTATGAGTCCAAATACAAAGGTTATTTTAACGGACATTTGAAAAGGTTAAAAACGTTGAAAAGGTTTAAAATGTCAAGAATGTTTTAATCTAGGCAAATATTGTCTAAGTAAAAAGGGGAAATGGTGGTTGTACAACAAAAAGCGTGGAATGACAGTTCTCTAGGGTAGTGACGGCTACTCTAATCTTGAAATGGTATACGGGTGGCGATCGTTGCCTGAGGAACTAACTGGTTCCAATAGACAATGCTTAGTAAATAAATGACTCCTTATAATATTTCGTATAACTATTTTATGTTTTATACCTAATGATTATTTGCACAAGAGAGTGTCTGGAAGACCCAAAGTACTTTGAGTACTAAATGGTTTTTATTATGATTTAAAGGTTATGTCTTGGTATTATGCTATTATGTTTATGCCTGTTAAATGGCTAAATGCTTAGTGGTTAAATAGTTAAATGGTTAACGGTTCAATGGTTAAATGGTTAAAGGGTGAATGTATAAATTGTTGAATAGTTAAATGGTTAAATGTTCTTGGTATAATTCTGTTATGTCTTATACCTGATAAATGTTTAAAGGTTGTGTTTTAGTATAATGATGTTACGTTTTATACCTGATAAATGTTTGTTAAAAGATAATGGTTTTAAAGTTACATTATAATTATTTTATGTTTTATACTTGATAAAAGGGGGTCGTTAGGCCCAAGCGTTGGAATAAACTTTCGAGAGAAAGGTAACACTTTTTGAAAAATGTAGAACTCAGCACCGTAATCTGGCCTTTAAAAATATGTATTTCAGGTGATAACAATGTTTAAGTTAGCAAGGAAAGGGCTCTAGTGAGGGCAGACTAGGTGGGCAAGCTATCAAGAAGGACTCGGTAGTATACTGTCATAGACTTAGATATGATCTAGATGTTACAATATGCATTATCTTCCTTAATGTTGTACTTGGCATATATATATATATATATATATATATATATATATATAATTTTAAATTCCGCTGCTTAGTTATCTCTGTTGTACCATGTGTTCATGTGTAAATCCAATGCGTGACCCTCCTGGTGCCAGGGAGTAGGCGTCACATTAGTCTTCGATTCCCCTTTCTTTAGTACTGACTCCTATAATTTGGACCAAGAATGCACGCTCTCCATACACAAGTATTTGTGGGCTTAATTTAGGGCAAGAGCTTGAGCCCACTGGCTGGTTTATTGTCGAGGATTGTCAGGCCCTGACCGTCTGGGTGGGGTTATGAACGATTTTCTTGAAGTGCATAACTTTTAGCAACAACTACAGTAAGGATGCTAAGATGAGAGGAAAAGGTTTGGAGGTGCCAGCGGCGAAAGGTATCGAAATCAACGAGTTAGGGCATAGCGTAAACATGACTCAGGGATCACGAAATTCAGCTTTGAGTGATCACTTTTGAAATTGGTATGCAGGCAGAGTGATCTACTCGAGAGATCGTAAAGTCATAAACTCGTACAGATGCAATCCCGTAAACATGTGGACATGTTAACTCATAAATTTCAAACGAGTACACTTCTAGACACGCATACCTTGAAAATACATAAGTGAGCTTAAAACGTGGACGTTCAAAATGAATAACTTGAAATTTATTAAAACAGATAGTCATGTTCATGAAGGTTTGTAGACTCGTTAATGCACTCATTTGTTGTCTCGTATGTATGGAATCCTGTAACCATTCAACTTACAAACTTGTGAACCCACCAATGAGAACTCACCGACCATACAAACGATATTAACTTGCCAAGTGAAGGAAATGATTCAAAATTTAAAGAGACAAAACATGTATCTCGAAACATAAAAGCATGATAGGCATATTCTGATAGGGTTTTAAACATCACCATAAGAAAGTAAATGATTGCTTCAAGTCTTAAAAGAAACCCAAACTATCACTAGGCATCATCATAAAGTTCTTCAAACAACATCTGAGTTGAAAGCTCCAGCAAAGGATCCACGGTTAGCATGGTCGTTGACAGGGGCGTTAACGGTACATTCATGAGGAAGGTGGTCGAGGTTTCCACAATAATAACGATACAACGTAGGGGAAAAAGCAATCTGGTGATTAGCAGCGATTTGAACAAACATGTGTGCCACAGGTTGGACCATTTGAGGCTGGGCTCGAGCTGGGTGATGACAAGAGATCAGGAGATGGCCGAAACGCCACAGTTGTAACATATCCGAAAAGCCAAATTTGCGGCGTGGTGATACTTGCATGTGTTGCACAAAGGATAAGGCATGAAGTATGGTATCTTAGCAGGTCGAGTAGCAGGGGCCATTTAGGTAACAGGGGTTGCAAGGATAACAACATTTGTAGAAGTAGCGAGTGCAGTTGCCACAGCAGTATGTGTGGTTTTTCTTTTCTTCTTATTGGCTTTGGTAGAGGAGGATTTAATGCCCTTAAATCCTGCGGTCGGTCGGTACGGTTTCCCGAGCCATTGCGCTTCGGGGTTTGCTCGGCTTACATCATTTGGAAGAGAAAACGGGGTTTGCAGCAGCATCATTGTTGATAAAGTTAGCATTGAGAGCTTGCTGGATTAAGTTAGGGAGGGCAGCCGCCACTTGTCAGGTGATTTGTTGGGCCACCTTGCAGTCACTGCGATAATTGTCATGATCCATGCTGAGAAAAGGGAGAAAATGCTTATGAGACAAGAGACAAGACATGGTGGATGATCGATTTGGGATTATAAGGTGGAAGGCACTATATAGAATATTCGAATTTGGGTATCACAAGATGACGATAACCAAATAAAGCATAGGATATTGAGAATCATGAAGGACATAAAATCACGAACACATAAACTGAGAAATGAGGTTGACTTGGTAAATCATAATGGAATGGTCCTCATTTCCCAATTGGGAAGCTACAACCGTGACTAATCAGAGTTATTTGTGGTTTCCTAGTGGTATTTGACATGTTTTTGCCTAGTAGGTTTCTGTACTCTCATTAAGGTGTCCAAAATAGGTGTCCAGGTCCGTCAGTAGATTCAGATTTGTACACAACGCCTGTCTAGACAGAGACTGATGTACACAAAGTTATATATATTTATTTAGTAAACTATCCTCACAAATCGGGATAAAACCTAACTACTAACACCAAAACAAAGCAGCTTTGTTTTCTTTTTAGTATTTCAGGTTTTCTAGAGCCAAAATACCAAAAGGAGCATTATCCAGCAGAAAAGAAAAGAAAAAAGTGAAATTACTTGAGCGTGTGGATCTTCTACTTAGTCGTAATGAAATCAATGTAAACGTGACAGAGAGTAAATACAAATGACTTGTATTAACCACAGAGATGACCACAAAGTACACAGAGAAGATATGACTCAGAAGCCCAACAATTCGTACAAGACGACTTATTTATACAAGCTGAACTATGACCAGCCGAACCTCAAGTTCGGCCACAAGTTCGGAGCTGTCCGAACTCCAGGTTTGCTGGGAGTTCGGACCTCAGCAGACTTGTGCGAAACGTCTTGTATTCGATACTTCACATGACGATCTGGACCATGTATCAACAAAAAAGCAAGATTTTGGAAAAGATGGCTTTAGCACGGCCCGTGACTGACCCAACACGCCTCGTGCCCGCCCGTATCCACCTCTAACACAGCACGCCCCATACCGCTGACCTCCCAGACATGGCACGACCCGTGCCCAGCATAGCATGGCCCGTGCCACTGACGATAGAAGAAGACGAAAACCTGCCGTCTGACACGGCACGGCCCGTGCCCAGCCTGGCACGCCCCGTGACACTGACCAGGCTTTGCCTACAAAAGCTTGCCTCACCTCATTTCTCTGTTAGGTTTTACAGTGGGTATCCGGGTTGCCCGTTTTATTTATTTACCGACTAAATATACAGGTTAATTAACCAGAATTAATTATGCAGTAGAAAAATGTTTTACAACACGAAATTTAGTAAAACCGTAGATGGGACCTAATCAACGTATACGCGTAAATACATGTTAGAGCATATTCCTATGCTAACGTGTGTCTCGTGTATTGTATCTAGGTTAAAGCATCTTTGTGAGTCTTAGTGGTAACATACTAGTGTCGGCGTATCAAATGGTCCGGAGCTTATATGGTATGGGCGTACCAAATGGTACGCTAGTGGTTTACCAGTTATTATGTTAACACTATAAATAGTTCTTTAGAGAGAGAGCTAGTTAGAAAAAAACTCTGAGTCATTCTACATCTTAAGTGTGTGTAACTGAGTGTGTTCTCTCTCTCTCTCTAGACTTTGTGTAATCTCTAAGTGAAATCAATAAAGCAAAACTTTATTTACTCGTTTGTGTATCTCCGATTACCGAATCATGCAGTAGTAAGATCGTCTCGTGATTTACTAGTGGTATCAGAGCAATTGGTTGCTGTACTACTGTGATTTTGGTAAATTTTTCGGATTTTTAAAGAGAGAAAGTGTGGGTTTTCTACGTGTTTCATCAAATTTTCACAATTCCAAGTGTTTCCGAGGTGAAAAATGATTTCTGAGTGTTCCTGGAGTGATTTCGCACCTTACAGAATCAAATTTCAGCTCCAAAAGTCAAAATTCGCGAAGATCAGTCGAAATCAGCTTCGAAAGCTTCTGGTCCGCTCGAAGAAATTCTGGTCCGCTGGTGGTCCGCTGCTGGTCCACCGTTGGTCCGCTAGGAAATCTTCAAGTTGGTCCGTGGCGGTTATTTTTTGGTCCACCGTACCATTTGGTCCGCCGTACCAAACCTGGTCTGCTTGGAAGACATTCGTTTTTGAGTTCGAAGTTTTGACGGTCGATTTTTAACTTCAAAATGAGTGATTTTCACGCATTTTCTGCTGCTCAAACATCGATTTAAGCAAAGATGAACTATGATAATGAGATAGGAACAACTCAGAAGGTTCCTAAGTTGTTACAATTGGAAGATTTTCACAATTGGAAGAAATGATTTGAGTCATACATATTTTCTCAAGATGTTGATTCTTGGATTCCGATTGAAAAAGAATATGAGTATCCAATGATAAGCCCAAGAAAGCCAAAGATGATAAGTGATTTTGATGCTGATGAAAAGAAATTCTTTGCCCGAGAGAAGAAAACGTAAAGCTTCCTTACAATGGCGTTACCTAAAGACTTGATGCATCATTTTAAGAATTACACAACTTGTAAAGAATTGTGGGATGCTATAGCTGAAAGATGTGAGGGTAATGAGCAATACAAGAAGACTCGGAAGAAGGTTTTAAAGAAAGAATTTAATAATTTTGGACATTGTGACAATGAGAATATCAAAGATTTGATTGCAAGGTTTTCGCATTTGATCAATGAACTTGAAGTTGTAGGTGTCAAGAAGGAAAGTGATGAATTGAAGGAGAGTTTTTAGAAGCTCTACCTGAAAAATGGGAGAATTTTGTTATGATGTTGACTAATGATCCAAACTATTCAAGTTGGACATTTAATCAATTGATAAGCAAAATTACAAGCTCGTGAAATGGAACTGTTTGTGAAAAAGTCCACAACTCCGTCTGTTCAGAATCCTGAAGTATACTTTGGAGAAAATTCTGCTACCATGCATGCCAAAGCAAAGTCACATTCTACTTCAAGTGTTAATCCACCATTAACTGCATTTTTTGCTGGAAAGTCAGAAAATACTGGTTATTCTTCAGGCTGTAGTTTTACTATTCCTGATAAATCATCAAGCAAGTCTACTTCTAATCAAGCAACCGAAGATCTAGCTGCATTGTTATCTGCTTTCATATCTTCTTCGTCTGGATCTATATTTAGTCAAATTGGTCAATCTAGATTGTTTGGCGAGGATTTAAATCATCTAGATGATGATCAATTGAATAAACTCGATCTGGAATGGAAATTTGCTATGGTAGTGGAAAGAGGAAGGAGATTTATGAAGAAACATGGTAAGACATTCTCTTCTTCAAGGAGAAACGCTTGGTTTGATTAGACGAACGGTTCAATGTTTTAAATGTGCCAAACATGGACATTTTGCTCGGGATTATCCTAACAAGTCATCTGATAAGGGTACTTCTGATAAGAATGTTCAAGATAAAGAAGTTAAAGCTATGATATCTCAAACTGATGAAGGTTATGATTGGGCTAAAGACTTTCCAGATGAATCTGCATTTATAGTCCGCCCTTCAGACAATTATGCATTAATGGCAAATATTGAGGTTGAATCGAGTGGATATGCATCTGAGACTAAGAAATCTGAAACAAGTGAATCTGAAGTTAGTGGGTATGAGTCAACATGTGACTCTTGTGCTCAAAAAGAAAGAAAGATTCGAGAATTGATTTCTGAAAAGGAAAAATTGATTGTTGCAAATGAGAAGAAGGAAGAAGAATTAGAAAGTGTCAAGAAGAAGTTTGAAGACTATGATGAGATTCTCATAGTAAATGAGAATTTAGTTAAAGAAAAGAATGCTTTGATGGAAGAGTTTGTTGACTTTCAAACAAAATTGGACGTAATGGTCAGTTCAGATAATGAACAAATTTTGAAGTTGCGAACTGAGAATGAAGCGTTGGTCAAAAATGTTGAGAAATGGGAAAGTGAAGCAAAAGATGCGATTGGTGATTTTGATAATTTGTTTAAGAAATCAACTGCAAGAGTAGAATCGCTGAAGCAAGCTTATGATGACCTCAAGAAAGAGTTTGATGAAGTTATTGCTAAGGAAAATGATCATCAAATGGAACATTCAATATTACTCGATAAAGTCACAACTTTGACACATGACAACAAGTTGTTGAAAAGAAATATTGAGATTCATGAGGAAAGGGTGAAAATGATTACTCAAGAAGTTTATGATGCACATGATCAGATGAGACAAGAGAAATTTTTGTCCAATAGAGCTTTGGAGAAATTGATTGAATCAGAAAAAGCATTGGGTGAAGCTCAAAAGACAATTTCTGATTTAAATGTTGAAGTTTTGGATCTGAAGCGACAATTGAACAATTTGAAGAATTCACATTCTTTTACAAGCTACTTGTGCAAAGATGAAAATTTCAAGAAAGTTTTTGGAAGCAAAGAGTATAATCAAATTCCACATCTAGTTATTTCATCTGATGCTTTGGATGATATTCATTCTTTTGATATACTTGGAGATTACACTGAATTTGTATCTGAGAAATCTGAGAAGAAGGAACCAAAGTTTTCATCCGAACAAGTGGAGACAGATGAGATGTTAGGGTCTGAAGAAAAGTTGGCTGCTGAGCTTGTTCAAGCTAACAATTTGAAGGGTATTAAAGCTAAATTTACTGAAGTTGCTCAAGCTGGTTCTTCTAAGTCTCAAGTGAATTTTACAAAGTTACCTGGTTATAAACGATCCGGTTTGGGTAATAACAATCAGCGATTTGAGCAGAAAGACAAGAAGAACATGCCTAAGAAGACTCAAAAGGCGAAGCAAGATACAAATCTTGAACAAATCTATCATTTGGCACATGTATTCATTTCTACTATCGAGAAAGAATTCGGAGGAATACAAAAGAAGAAAGATTCATCTACAAGTTCTCCGAAAGAATCTTCTTCATTTGGATCAAATTCCACTCCTCGAAGTTCTACTTCCAAATGGGTACATGCTAACAGGTTTCAAGTTTTTGATGCTTATCTTGATAGTTATGAATCTGATGAAAGATATCATCAATTTCAGGGCAAATCACAATCTAAACGATCATATCGTTTGTGCTATCAATGTCACCGAAAGGGACACATGGCATAGGATTGTCCTAAAATTGCAAACCGTTCATTTTCAAACAAATCTGCCACATTTATTGATGAATCAGGCAGAATTTTTACTTAGTCAACACCATTCAAATCAAAATCTAAAACAAACCAATTTTTCAAATTTGATTCGAGTGTTGGTGGTTCATCACGTGATGATGACTCAGTTAAACATGAAAAAGCAAAAATGCAGTGGTGACCTAAGTTGGTTACCAATGCTACAACTAATTTTGTAGAAGACACTGGTCGACCAGAAGCTGTGTGCTTCGGGTCATTTGAATACTAATTTTTAAACCAGTGTGCAGGTTTCTTCAAGAAGACCTATTGGTGTTTGTGAAGTTCAAGCTTCACATAGTTACTGATAGTGGAGTCTCCTGCTTAACTTAAATTGAATGATCAATATTTCTACCTGAAAGTTTTTCTGAAAGCTTAAACTGAAAAGGTATCAGTATCGATTGGTCAATTTTCTTTCTTTTTACATTCCGTATGTAGTTTAGGGGAAGAAAATTGAAACCCAAAAATAGCGTCTTTGTGTTTTTGTTAGTGTTAAAGTGAAAATCCAAAAATAGAGTTTTCATTTTAAGGGGGAGAAAAATGGAAAAATACAAAAACATTGAAAAACAGAAAATGCAAAAACATTGAAAAATGAGAAATTGATCCGACATGATTGAGAAATGATGGTACATTGGCTTACGTGTCTGGCTCATGGATAAATTAGATGAAAAAGCCATAAGATCATTGATCGATGTACTTGGTAGGCTCGGCATTTAATCAGAAAGTATTCAGATGTGATAATCATATTAAATACAAATGCTTGACCAAGTGGACAACATCTTGTTGCATATCTCATGATATATCAAGAAAAGAAATGTGAAAAAGAAAATGAGAAGTCATTGTGTATACATGTGTTCATTTTGCAAAAAGTTAAATTTTTTTGATTTTCTTTATTTTGTCAAACGATCGGACTTTCTTTGCGTATCGAAAGATCGACCTGATTGTTGTTCGTTTGACGTTCTGCATTATTTTCTTTGGTGTTTCGTATAACTCATCAGACTTTCTCTGCGTGTACGGGAGTACCGACCTGATTGTTGTTGGGTTATACAATTTCAACTTGTTTTATTTTCTTATTTTGTTAAATCTGAGGCCTTATCTGCGTATCGAAAGATCGACCTTAAGGTAGACGATTTAACGTTCTTATTTCTTTTTGCATGGAACACAGTTGACGATACATGAATACAATCATTATGTGATTAAATCACAAAGTGTGATATAAAAGCAAAATCATATCTGAGTATGTCTGATAGTGTGGGGTACACTGGTCAATGCAACCTAATCAATTCAATAACATATCTAGATGTTATGAGTATGATTGTGCCTGAGTTTAAGATAGACAAATTATACCAGTAATCGTCATGACTTATGTTCTAAAGTAATTGAAATTGAAGTGTAGTTCAGCATGTTATAACCAATATGATCCCAAGTTGTGATCTTTCTCACAAAAGACAAAAATAGTGTGTGATTCAGTATTTCATTTCTGTATTGCATTTATGTTTCATATGTGAAAAATCCAAAAAGATTTTAGGTGTGTTTTAGCATAAACTTAGAAAAATCAAAAAGATTTTTGGTGTGTTTCATATAAAATTTTAAAAAGCCAAAAGGATTTTGTTTCTTATTTCTTTTCGATCGATCGATACACGATACAAAATTAAGAAAAAAAAATCAAAATTACATCTTGGATTCTCGAAGAGAAGTTTTGCGCCAAGATTAAATTAATTTTCAAAAAGAATAGAAAAGTCGTGTTTCTGTCTTCTGAAATTGCAGGTTTCTATGTGAGAAGACTCAAGCATGGTGAAAGGGGAAGTATGTATTATCTTTCACAAGTGGATCTTGAAGATCAAAGACGATTCAAGAGTGATCCAGCCATGCAAGCTCTATTTCTGACAAAATTTCAAGTTGAAGATCGAACGCAACAATGTTGAAGATTGAAGACTGAAGTTTTGTTAGATAGATAGATAGCTAGATACACTACACGTTAAGGGGGAGTTTGTTAGAGCATATTCCTATGCTAACGTGTGTCTCGTGTATTATATCTAGGTTAGAGCATCTTTGTGAGTCTTAGTGGTAACATACTAGTGTCGGCGTATCAAATGGTCCGGAGCTTATTTGGTACGGGCGTACCAAATGGTACGCTAGTGGTTCGCAAGTTAGTATGTTAACACTATAAATAGTTCTTTAGAGAGAAAGCTAGTTAGAAAAAAACTCTGAGTCATTCTACATCTTAAGTGTGTGTAACTAAGTGTGTTCTCTCTCTCTCTCTCTCTAGACTTTGTGTAATCTCTAAGTGAAATCAATAAAGCAAAGCTTTATTTACTCGTTTGTGTATCTCCGATTACCGAATCATGCACTAGTAAGATCGTCTCCTGATTTACAATACAAAAATAAATTAATTAATTAATTTAATTATCTAAACAATTTAGATATACCTTGGCGGAGTCCGAACAACCGTTCAAGACACCAGGGTTCGACGAACTGGCATTAGGATCAATGGTAATGCCCGACTCGAACCGACGAGTCAAGTCTTCAGCCGACTTTGAAGACGGGGCCTCAGGCACCACGGGCGCGTTCATCTCCTGAACCGGCGGTGGTGGCGGTAACGAAACCATGTTATGCATCATAGCATTCCAATCGAATGGTTCTACCGTGCTTGACGACAAATCCGTTGAAGAAACGATTTCGTCCATCGCGCGTGGAGGCGGCAGAGGAAGTGGCGCAATGGCGGCAGCATACAATGGCGCCGACCACTTAGGGTTTTCACCCGATTCAACCATGGTGGCACGCGAGGGCTCAAAATTGGCCTCGGTGGGGCAGGTAAAATGAGAACCACCTCGTGGTGGCCCTCCCCGAAGACGTTGGCGGCGACGGTGGCACGAGCCACAGCGGCGGCAACGGTGGCGGCGAATCTCTCTTCTGCGGCGGCGGTTCTAGCGGCGACGGTGGTGCTCTCGAGCTGAATGGCGGTGGAAAATAAACGCGGATCACATTACACTATTGCGTTGGTCGGAAAAAGCGACTGAGGGTGGTGGTGGTGTTGCGTCGAAATCGATAGAGAGAGGGGGGAGGGGGCGGCGACGCAAGGGGATGGAGGAGGAGAGCTTTCGAGTTTAGGGTTTCGCAAAACCCCGATCTCCTCCTTTTAATCTCCTACTAATCCCTTTTGGGCTTTTAGTCAAGTACAAGCCCAAGTCGCGATCCAACACTCTAAACCCATCGAGATAACTAGTCCTTTAAACGGTAACGACCAGATAACATCCCATTGACAATTCTCGTAAACTATTTTACGATAGATTCATCGCGTTACTTTTAATTAAATAAATAAAAAATATTTATTTATTTTAACCATTTAAATTAATTAATTAACAAGTAATTAATTATTTTAGTTCGTTGACTCCGGTGTAACTCTTCCGGGTCGAAACCGGGTTGCTTACTTTAAATGTCGGGTCAGGACATCTAATATCCAACAATCTCCCACTTGGACTAATCGCGACACTTTAGCATTGTAGTCAGAGGCACTCTAGCTATACATGGCTACACCAACCAGTTTCGACACTTTAAGTCGACAGCCAAAGTATATCTTATTGTAAAGCAAGCAGATAGAGGACTTATGGTAATCGTTGTCATATGTTCTTTTGCATTCTAGACATTAGATGAATAATGAGACACAGACTCTCATGTATTAGTTCATCAATTATAGTCTCGTTTTCCGATCCAAAGTGTACCAATCAAACACACAGTAAGTTTGGGTGAGGCCTCACACTTCACACTTTGAATCAATGAGGGCGCATTTATGTCTATCTATTGCCGAGGCAATAGTACGAAATCCCGTCTTGAGGCATACAACTCCCACTAAACTTTAGATCCATTCCCAAAACTAGACCTATTGTTGGTAGTTACGCAACAATGTTAGACAACAATCAACGAACAGTCTGCAGTAAACGCGAGTTCTAGTATACGTCTCAGGTCTAAGGAAACATTAGAGCATACCATTAATCAAGCAATCAAAGCTTCCATGATTGAATTGCTTGATGAGAGTTACTTCCAACGTCATTCTCTAATGAGGTCTATGACTTTGAACGTTAAACCCCTTTAAGGTTCAAAATCAGAATATTCTTGATTTAGAGTCGTTCCCACATCTCTAACCCACTACGGACATTTAGAACAATATCATCAATTGTTCAGGGACGATTAAATGTATTAACATCGAACACAGTTATGAAATTCCATATTGCATTTACCTATGGAATATGAATAATATAGATAACTGTTATATGTCCGTACACCCAAATACTAAATCAAAAAATGTCTTTAGCTAATTTAAGCCATATCGCTTCTCTGTGACGATCATGAGTCTCATGAGTCATGGGCTTTGTAAAGGGATCAGCTAAGTTTTGATATGTGTCTACTTTGCATATCTTTATTTCATTTCTTTCAACTATTTCTCTTATGTAGTGAAATTTCCTCAGAATGTGCTTGGCCCTTTTATGAGACCTTGGCTCTTTGGCTTGAGCAATAGCGCATGTGTTATCGCACATCATCTCGATGGGTTGCTTTATGCTTGGAACTACATCGACATCTGTGATGAACTTCTTCATCCATACTGCTTCCTTGGCAGCTTCTGAGGTGGCTATGTATTCAGATACTGGTTGTTTGGAACTACACCACGAAACAGCACCTCCATTGAGGGTGAATACGTATCCGGACTGCGAGCGAGAGTCATCTCGGTCTGTCTGAAAACTAGCATCGGTGTAACACTTTACAACGAGCTCATCAATTCCTCCATATACCAAAAACATCTCACTTGTGTTTCTAAGGTATTCAGGATGTTCTTTACAGTAGTCCGGTAAGCTAGACCGGGACTCTGTTGGTATCGACTTGTCATGCTCAACGCAAACGAGACATATGGTTGAGTGCAGAGCATGGCATACATAATTGAGCCAATAGCAGAATCAAATGGGATCGAAGCCATTTGGTTGATTTCCTTCTCCGTTTAAGGAGATTGAGATTTGTTCAAGACAGCACCCTTTGTCATAGGGACGACTCCTTTCTTGGAGTTGCTCATGTTGAACCGTGCTTTAATCTTGTCAATGTATGTACTTTGACTGAGACCCAGAAGTTGCTTTGATCAATCTCTTTGAATCTTAATTCCCAGAATAAAAGTGGCTACCCCAAGATCCTTCATAGCGAAACAAGATGAAAGCCTTTTCTTAACCTCGTTAAGCTAGGGTATGTTGTTTCCTATGATCAGTATATCATCCACATACAATATGAGGAATGATATAGCGCTCCCACTTGCCTTTCTGTAAACAGAAGGCTCATCTTCGTTATGAGCAAAACCAAACTCCTTCACTTTCTGGTCGAAGCGAAGATTCCACCTTCGAGATGCTTGTTTAAGTCCATAGATGGACTTATTCAGCTTGCAAACCCTATTTGGATATTTAGGATTGATAAAACCATCAGGCTGAACCATGTAGACATCCTCAGTGAGTTGTCCGTTCAGGAATGCAGTTTTGACATCCATTTGCCATATCTCATAGTCATAGTATGCGGCTATGGCAAGCAATATCCTGATCGATTTGATCATGGCCACGGGTGATAAGGTTTCATCATAGTCAATCCCTTAAGTTTGAGTGAAACCCTTCGCAACAAGCCGTGCCTTATAGGTTTGGACGTTTCCATGCATATCAGTTTTTCTTTTAAAGATCCACTTGCTCCCTACTGCCCGAGAACTGGGGGTAGCTCAATCAAGTCCCATACTTGATTATCACGCATGGATTGCATCTCGGCATTCATGGCTTCAAGCCATTTATCAGATTCAGAATCTGATATAACAGCTTTGTAATTAGTAGGTTCATCATTAGAATCAGCTACTAATAGGACATCGGAAGCTTCTAGATGACCGAGGCATCTGTCAGGGTCCCTGCGTGTCCTTTCGCTCCTGCGAACGCTTGTGTTTGGGTCTGATTGTGCGACAACAATTTGTTGGACAGACACAGCGACTATCTCAGGGTTTTGTGTATCTCGTACTTCTTCGAGATCCACTGGATCACTATTTGTTCCTATGTTGAGAAACTCCTTCTAAAGGAACTTACCCTTCCTTTTGATAAAAACATAGTTTCCGTCAGGATGGTAAAAGTAATATCCGGTATTACCATAGTATCCGATGAAAATCACTTGTTCACCTCGAGGATCGAGCTTGTTATCAGATTCGCTGGTGACATAAGCTTCGCATCCCCATACCCTAAGGTAAGAAAGATTAGTAGAAGAATTATGCCATGTCTCATATGGGGTCTTATCCACTTTCTTAGCCGGTGCCAGATTTATTAGGCGAGCGGTCGTTAAGAGAGCATAACCCCAAAAGGAGTGGGACAAGGTATTCCTACACATCATCGATCGAACCATGTACAACAAGGTTCGATTCCTCTTTTCACTAACACCATTCAACTATGGTGTACCATGAGGGGTGGGTTGTGAAATAGTTCCACAAGCCTTAAGATGATCGAGGAACTCGTTGCTAAAATACTCACCACCTCTATACGATCGAAGTACTTTAATAGTTCCACTTAGTTGATTTTCTACTTCGTTTTGAAACTCTTTGAACTTGTCAAAAGTTTTGTGCTTGTGTTTCATCAGATAGACATAAGCATATCTACTGTAGTCATCTCTGAAAGACACGAAATAGCGTTCACGATTTTTCGTTTCAGTCCGAAAGGGTCCACACACATCAGTGTGTATTAATCCTAAAAAACCTTCAGCCCGTTCACCAACATGTGTGAAGGGTGACTTGGTCAGTTTACCAGATAAGCATGATTCGCATTCGTCAAAGGAATCTGCATCAGTGGATTCAAGAATCCCAGCAGTTTGTAGCTTGTTGATGCAAGCCTTGCTTATGTGACCTAGTCGATGATGCCATAATGAAGAATCATTATCAACTTTTTTTCATTTGGAAACATGATAGAGTTGATCGTGCGTTTGAACAATTATCTCATATATACCATGTCGAGGTTTAGCCTCGAAATAAAAGATATCGTTAAAGTAGGTAAAAATGGAATTTTCATTAAACTTGTACTTAAAACCTTGTTCAAACACGAGAGAGACAGATACAATGTTTCTGGACAATCCAGGAGCATATAAATAGTTAGCTAAAGTAACTACAGGGCCAGAAGGACATGTAAGAGAATATATGCTGGTAGCCAAGACCAGACTCTTCTCCCATTACCAACGATGAGCTCCATGCCGTCTTGCTCTATATTCTTCCATTCTCAGCTTTCTGCAAAACATTAACGATGTGGAAACCACATCCAGTATCAAATACCCATGTATTGGAGGAAACAGTGAAAAGTTCAATAACATATATTGACATACCTAATGAGGAACCTTTGCCGGAGTTTCTAGTCATCTTGATCTTAGCCAGGTAGATGGGGAAGTTACGTTTCCAGTGGCCCATCTGATTACATTCAAAGCATTGGTGTTCCTGAGGAGGAGGCGCCAATGGTTTCTTGCCCTTGGTCTCTTTAACCTTATTCCTGGTCTTAGTTATACCTGTATCAGCAACTCTGAGTACAGCCGGTGTGGTCCTGATCTTGACATTTGGAAATAATGTCAGAACCTCATCTAAAGTCTGAGCCGAGCAATTGATCGCATGCATCCGATAATACTCTAGTAAAGATCCGAAGACTACATTTAGACCATCCCCTTAGGAATGGAGTAGCCGAGGTCGATCAGTCTGTCGCGATACCCCTTCATCATCATGACATGATCATATGCAGAGGAATTAAGCGACATATGGCAGTTCACAAAATGTTGAAGTGCCTTACATCGTTCACCTCTCTGGCTCAACTCAAATAAATCTTTGAGTTTTCTCATGATCTCATGCGCTCCCATGTCGGTAAAGTTATACCGAAAATCCGGTGTCATGCTAGATAACATAAGCTCAGTGACTTCCCGAGAGTCATCACTGTGCTTTTGGATTTCTAATCGCGAGCGGTCGTTTAGCAAGTAAAACGGAAAGCTCGGGATGTGTCGGTCAAGAACATACAGCTTTCCAAAAAGCCTTAAGATGTTCTACATGAGGGTTTGCCATGATAAGAAGTTCTTCTCAGTGAATGGGTCGAGATGTACCATTGAACTTAGAGGAACTGTGTTTTCATTAGCCTTCTGAAATAATGCAAAATAATTTTAAATTAGAATTTTCGGTGTATAATATTTACTTATATAAATTCGCAAGATTTATTTAATAAGAAAATTGAGAATTCAATTAGACGATTTTACTTGAGACCGCCAAATGAGCCTCAGGAGCAAACTCGTGTAATCAAACTGACAACGATTGTCAATCGTAAAATCACAGTCGCGACTCTCGTTTATGAGGCCGCATAATAGAATATATTTTGCGATACATTTAGTCTCATCCATGCCCACTTTGTCTATATAATTTCATAGTACGGTGTTGAAATACTCCAACACTAGAAACATACATAAAGAAAGCGATAGTAATCCCAAATGGTCAATGTGGCTGGCACGGTGTTGAAAATCTCCAATGCCCCCACCCTGGAAGGTACCCTAGGCACCAAGTGCAGTGTTGAAATACTCCAACACTGATGCTTCGGTCAATAGTTCTAAGTTTGACTTGATTTTGGACGGCATGAGCTATCAACTTTTATTATTTACCGAATAGGGCATTAAAACCAATTTTAATATTTAGTGATCGTTAGACACAAACGATAAACCCTATCTCCACTCAGGAAATTTATTTTAAATCACCTATTTAAGATATCTAAGTGTCGCGAATGGTTAATTGTGTGTTAACGGCATAATGGCATGGTCTTGCTAGAGCCATTTAACAAGACCAATAGGGACATGACATTTAAAAGTGAACAACCACAAGTAAGACAACTCTGTGCGTTCGTGGATCCGGTTCAGCTCCCACTAGCCTTCAGACTCCATTTTGGCGAGTATCCGATCTTCGGTCTTGGTTTTATAAAATTTACTAACAACTTAGTAAACCTAGCTCTACATTACAATTTTGAAAACCGAAAATAGCGGTTCCATTAAAACCAAATAAAAGATACAATTGGGCCAACAATTGGGCCAATCAGAGAAAAATAAAACGCTTCAAAACATACAATCATGTACTAAAATTAAAGGGCTCGGCCGTAACAACACAATTAAATAAAAAGAATTAGACAAGTAATTCCGTTCACAATTTGGAAACGAATTGAAATTGCGTACCACCGGTTACGAAAAGAGCGGTTTTGATTTACGCGCGGTGATCGTGGTTCTGATACCACTGTTAGGTTTTACAGTGGGTATCCGTGTTGCCCGTTTTAATTATTTACCGACTAAATATACGGTTTAATTAATCAGAATTAATTACACAGCGGAAAAATGTTTTACAACGTGAATTTAGTAAAACCGTAGACAGTATCTGATCACCGTGTACGTGTAAATACAGAAATAAATTAAATAATTAATTTAATTATCTAAACAATTTAGATATACCTTGGCGGATTCCGAACAACCGTTCGAGACACTGGGGTTCGACGAACTGGCGCTAGGATCAACGGTAACGCCCGACTCAAACTAGCAAGATAAGTCTTCAACCAACTTTGAAGACGGGGCCTTAGGCACCACGGGTGCGTTCATCTCATGAACCGGCAGTGGTGGTGGTAACGAAACCATGTTATGCATCATAGCATTCCAATCGAATGGTTCTGCCGTGCTTGACAACGAATCCGTTGTAGAAACGATTTTGTCCATCGCGCGTGGAGGCGACGGAGGAAGTGGTGCAACGACGGCGGCATACAATGGTGCCGGCCACTTAGGGTGTTCACACGATTAGACCGTGATGGCACGCGAGGGCTCAAACATTGACCTCATTGGCGCAGGTAAAGCGAGAACCACCTCGTGGTGGTCCTCGCCGAAGATATCGGCGGCGATTCTCTCTTCCGCGACGGCGACAGTGGTCTCGAGCTTCATAGCGGCGGCAATTAAACGCGAATCACGTTTCACCATTGCGTTGGTCGAAATCGAGAGAGAGAGAGGGGAGAGGGGGCGGCGACCCAAGGGGATGGCGGAGGAGGAGAGATTCGAGATTAGGGTTTCGCAAAACCTAAATCTCCCCATATTAATCTCATACTAATCCCTTTTGGGCTTTTAGTCAAGTACAAGCCCATGTCGCGATCCAACACTCTAAACCCATCGATAACGACCAGATAACATCCCGCCGACAATTCTCGTAAACTATTTTACGATAGATTCGTCTCGTTACTTTTAATTAAATAAATAACAAGTATTTGTTTATTTTAACCGTCTAAATTAATTAATTAACAAGTAATTAATTATTTTAGTTCGTTGACTCTGGTGTAACTCTTTCGGGTCGAAACCGGGTTGGTTACGTTAAATGTCAGGTCAGGATATCTAATATCCAACATTCTCAACTCACTCAATTCTTTCTTCTCCTCTCCCACTTCAATATTAGTCGAGCCACTTGGCGTTTTCGAGTCTTTAAGTATGTCAAAGTCTGTAAGAACTATAACCAACATTAGTAAATGAAAGCATTTTGTCTATGAAATTTTACGTTTACTACCTGGCACATCTTTAAGCTAATAAGCAATGATTACTTCAATTCTTACACTTGATAGGAGGTAACCAACTTTTAATAAGTATTCGAGTTGTCTTTATAATGTTGTTTTAAGGTGTGTTTAATGACTTTGTGAAAACCCTTTTTATTGAAAGTGTATTACTGATTTTCTGAACCAACTGTGCTCTATGTATCACAGACCATTTGGGGAGTCGAAATCCCAAAGGCCGAACTTGTGACACTCGGTCGGGGGACGATGCATGATCCGAAAGGTGACTCGTGTCCCATGCTACATGATACGTTCGAGGTCCTTATGTCTATGTAAGCAAACTCGGCTGACCACGCAAGTACGGGCTGAAAGTATTTGGTTAGCAATGGGAGTTGGTAATATTTTGTCACGTCACGGAAGCCGAGATGGTACGTGTTTGTGAACATGACTCTAGTTACACCGGACGTGCATGCACGAGAGCGGTGCACAGATGAAATGGACCTTAGTCCCTTAAAAGATCATATTCATAATAAAATAATTCGGCACGCAGGGTTGTTCCCCTGTTGGTTCATGATGGCGTGTCGAGTATGGTAAGTCGGCCGACTTTAGGGACCCCGTAAGTAAGTGGCATTATACCACTTCATTTGTTTATCAATGGTACCTTCACACGGCGTTCGTACTCCTCGTAGACGATTGATCGTGGAGATGGTGAATCAACGTAAGATTCCGAAAGGTGGCTGGTCTTCTGCTGATAAACAATCTTAAGGCAAAGTTATAACGCAACAACTCAATTACACGTTAATGGTATGTTCCTCCAGTCAATATTGACAATGACTACTTAATCTCAAAACCCATTTTATCTATATATACATATATATATATATATATATATATATATATATATATATATATTACTAACCTATTTTCTAAATAAGAACCAAAAGATAGAGTCTAGTTAAACGCTAACAAAGGTTGAGTATTGGGAGCTCTCATTTTCCATTGTGTCCTGATCAACCCCGATTCAACTTACCACTACTATACTACCCACGATAGGTATACTTGCCCGTGTAATGTGGTGAAATGGTAGTTGTCAAATAAATCGGGCATTATAAATTAAAAGCTTCAGATGCTACACAGGTTTGAAAAACTGCCATATTTTTAGAACACCTCAGCACACACCAGAGACCCCAACTATCGGTGCTTTCACCCTTCCAGTTATTACATGTTTGCCGCTAGGAACCTAACTCCGACGAGAATACAAAATCAAGAAAATTGATTTCCTAAAATGGCACATAAGGCACCTTTACGAAGGAAAGAGGCTAGGAAGCCTGAAATGTTTGTGTACCTAAGTGCGTTAAGTGTTAGAATGGAGATAAGAGCTAAAACAGGTATGACCAAGAAGCATTAGAAGGACATAGCAAATAAATAGGCATACGATGCATGAGTCACTCGTGTGGGAAACCTAAGGCAATAGTCTAGGTTAATCCGTTTCTAATAATCTAGATCCCTATAGCCATGGCTCTGATACCAATCACTCACCTGGTATAAGCGATGAGAAAGAGAGAATGACACTGCGAGAGTATGAAATGTTTAACCTGAAGATTACCTTAACGAACTAAAAGGACAAATGAATTTAAGGAGACAACATGACACGATTGACCTAGTTGACTCGACGTCGCATTGGTGATCTCATTTAGTGATAAATGTACGAGTTTCATGCAAAATTAATATTTACATGCATAATTATTATTTACACTTATACTAATATAATTCATGCATAACAGTCAGAATCCATGTAGTCACTTTCTCATCAAACGATAAGCGTTCGGGATTGCACACACTAAAAGTTAACATAACATGTGATCATGCGGCAAGTACTCGGATTATATGCATAAGTAATAATTATTCTCACGAATATTTATTTCATGGAGCATTTATATTTTCACATAACAACCTAGATTCGCATAACGATCATATTGATCCACATACTATGCATTCAAATTACATGCATAACATATTTTATGCCAAATATTTATCCTAACACATACTTATCCACTAATCATAACAAGACCTAGTCTATTTATAACATTGCATGCATGGATCTAAACAAAGTTCTTGACTTTATAGTATTTCCATCATCAAAACTCATACTTTACTCTTATGCATGCATGATCCTACATAGATCTAATGATTTCTAACACATATCATCATTAAGCTATCACCTTTAACCATTTTCATGCATGTATAATCATAGAAATTCAATCTTTATTGATCATGCATAGCCGAGCAAGTAACTTTATAGATCTAACACAAAAGAAGCACATTTATCATCATTCATGCATCAAAATCTAGTCTTTTTAGTTTAGCATGCAAGATCCATCATCTATATCATCAAAACTAAATTTTATTCGTAAAAATCACATGTTTATCATGGCACAAGCTAGATCTATACATAGCATAGCATGGAAACCCTAAATCTAACCTAGATTTAACATGAAGATTAAAACTTGAAGCAAGGAAAGTAACTAAACATGGACCTTACGGTTTACTAACCAAAAGGATGATGAAGGATGATGATGTGAGCTTGGATCCACCCAAAAACCACCAGAAATCTTCAAGGGATGATGTGTAGTGAGAGGACAACAATAAAAATGGCTGATGGTGTTTAGGGTTTAGGAGAAATGAGGTAAGAATGGGATTAAGATGCTTAAATAGAAGAAAGTTAGGGTTTTCCTTGTCAGACCTCAGCCGCGGACCGTGGGAGGGTTCACTAGGGTTGGCTCGCAGTCTGCGAGCCACCCAGAGTGGGCTTTCTCTGGTCGTTTCTTATTTTCGCGCTCCGATCTTCGTTATTTGGTCTTTTTGGCTACGGTTTTCTATGTTTCACCATTTTATCCTCCATCACATCAACCATAATCAAGACAATAAAATCAAGTATAAACATGCCACATATTGAATTACGATCAACAACTAAATTCACGTAACAGTTTTCATGGAAATTGACGTACATATCACCTTTTGATTAATCACCAATGTTTCAAGGCTTTGAGCATGATGACTCGTGATGTGACTTAGTGTAGGGATATGATCAGGTATAAATAAACGTATGTTCAGAAAGTATTTAAGCCTACGGAGTCACACGTCTCGACACTAATGTATTTGTATTAATTAATCAGTTAATTAATATTTATCATGAATATTTAACGAGGAGTCGTTAAAACTAACAGTTAATTGTTAACAGGGTGTTAGTTGTTAATTAAAGAGAGTTGTAATTGGATTACAATTAGGAAAGGCTGTGGGAGTAGGCCTTAGGGCCGAATTCGTGAAGGCCTCCCCATCCCAAACCCTAGCTTGTTTTCCAAGTTCCTAAAACCTATAAATAGACCCTCTTGGTTTAGGTTTTAAGTGGTGCATTATACCTGATAAGTGCAAACCCTAATTCTCTCTCTCTTCTCTCTAAATTTCGGCAAAGGAAAAAGAATCCAAGGGATTCGAATTTCTTGTGGTTCGACCAAGCCTTCATCAAGAAGAGGAGTTCGTGATCAAGTACTAGCATACATACATCGGTGTGTCGTGTGTGCGATCGTAGAGGGATTTACTTCAAATCCTAGAGGATCTTCTCTTGCCGAGCTAAAAAGGTACACATTATCTATCTGGTTAGTTAGATTAATTCATAGGATAAAATCCGCTACGTACTCGTGTTTAAATCGATAATTAGTTATATAACCCTACAGTGGTATCACGAGCCACCTATGATTTAAATTAATTACCGGGAATAAAAACTTGGAGGGGGGGGGGTAACCAAATTCGATTAGAAACAAGTTCTCTAATCAAGATTCTAGCTTTTCGATCCACATAAAATCGTCTTTTACAATTGGAAAATCTGTTTCGCAAATTGGTAAAAAAAAACGAAAACCCTAATTCGATCGAAAACTGTTTACGACCCGCGGTTTGTTTCGATCGTAAACCCTAATTAATTTTTCAACTTGTTCGTATTGTAAATCGTAAACTCAAGTTCGCTGGAATCGAAAACTGTTATCCCGATCGGAAACCCTAATTTCGATCGAAATCTAAATAATGGATCGAAAACCTCTAGCCGAATCGGAAACCCTAATTTTAGGTCTAAAATTCGATTCTTGTGATCTAAAATTAAGAACCCAAGTTTTTGTTATTTGATAATTGTTTAAACAACATGTTGTACCTTTATAAAAGATGTTAAAAGAAAGTAAAAACCATGAAGTTTCATGCAAATCGTTCATGGTTATTACTTAGATCAAAGAGAATTAAAATTAAAATTATGTTAGATATTTAGAAGCCCTAAGATTATGTGATTATTTGTGATAATTGTGACATAATAAAAGGTTTTATTGCAAATATATTTTATGAAAATCAAAATTTGCTAATGAACTATTGAAATATGATTTTGTTTATAAAAATAAAATTTGTGTCCTAAAACTCAAAAGGAACACCGGCTCACCCATTTGAACACACTCTAAGAGAGGTATAAGTCGGGTCGCCATGCTTCCCTAAAGTGGATAGGTTTTTAATTGCAAAAGTGCAAACCTCACCCCTACGCTTCTTTATGTGTTGCGAATGGAGCTACCGAGCTCTTTTGATTTGGAAGACAAACTAAGAATTTTTATAAACACATTATGTGGTGAAGATGTGCATGAATCTTCACACATAACATTTTTGGTCACACATCAAAATTGTTTTGACCCAAACCAAACTTAACTCTTTGCCATCCACCTTAAAAAGGACACTTGTGGATGTCATCTTACTCATTAGTACACAATGGTAAAATGGCATTTGCATGGAAAATATCCACTCATTGGTACACAATGGTGGACAATTTGTGCGTTCTAAGTTGGATGACTTAAAGCGAGCTAGGCGGTGAGACCCTTGGCCCGTGGCAAAAGATGGGATGAAACATGACTACAAATTACTTGGTGCAAGATTCACAAGTGTTATTTGTAGGTCCCATAAAATCTACGAATTGTACTTGGAATACAATTATTGATCGTCAATTACCTTTTGAGTGCATCATTTCTAGCAGATCAACTGATGAAATGATGGCATGTAAATTGGATCCTAGCCTTAATAAGCTTAATTATTTAAAAGTGTTTAAACATTGGGTAATTAAATTTATTAAGGAAAAGATTATTAAAAATACTGATTTTTGAACTTAATCTGTTTTGTAGATGGCAACAAACCCTCCTCAAAACAATATTGGTCATGATTTTGTCAAATGTTTGAAAGAGAAAAGCTGAATGGATCTAACTTCAATGACTGGTATCGTCAACTGAGGATCGTCCTTAGAGTTGAACGGAGGACCGATGTCCTTGAAAATCATTGCCAGCTGCTACTGCTACTGATCAAGAGAAAGCGTTCTACAATACTGAGTATAGCAGATACGATGAGGTTGCTTGCATGGTGATCTCAAGTATGACTCCCGATCTTCAGAAGCAATACGAATTTCATACACCTTGTGATATGATCAAAGAGCTAAAAAAGATGTATGAAAAACAAGCGGGTGTTGAATTGTTTGACCTAGTTGTGGAACTCCACGACTTGAAGCTTGAAACTGGTAAATTGGTCAGTAGTCATGTGCTCAAGATGAAGAGCTACTTTGAAAAATTGGAATCGCTCAATTATGGGTATAATCAGGCTGTGGCAATTGGCATGATCCTCAAATCTCTTACGAAGGATTATGAGGGTTTTGTGCGCAACTACAACATGCATAGTATGACTAAAACTATACCTGAGCTTCATGCTATGCTTTTAAAGTATGAGAAAACGATTCCTAAGAAGGCCACTGAAACACCCCAAGTTCTTATGATCAAAGGGGGAAAGATCCAAAAGGCTAAACGACCACAAAAGGCGAAGGGCAAGAATGACGGTAAGGGAAAAGGCAAGGCAGTTGCGCTTGTTCCTAAAACCAAGCAAACCCCTCCGGCCGCAAAAGAGCATCCGGCTAAAGACCAGATCTATCACCATTGTGGTGAAGTTGGACACTGGAAGAGGAACTGTCCTATCTATCTAGCTAAGTTGATCAAGAAGAGAAAGAATACTAGTGGGACTAGTACTTCAGGTATCTTCACAATTGAATTACTTTCCTTTTCTAAGAGTGATTCATGGGTGTATGACACTGGCTGTGGAACTCACATCTGTAATTTGTTGCAGGGTCTTAGAAAGAGGAGGAAACTGAAACCTGGAGCTTTGCAGTTGTTCATGGGAAATCGTTTGCCAGCAGCTGTGGAAGCTATAGGAGAATATCATTTAATTCTGCTTTCTGGGTTAATTATTGTATTAGACAATTGTCATTATGCACCTTCTATTACTAGAGGTGTTATTTCAGTTTCTTTGTTGAAAAACCAAGGATTTATTAATGCATTTAATAATATCGGTATTTCAGTTTCTAAAAATAATATTCATTATTTTGATGTTATTCCTCGTGATGGCATTTATGAAATTGATATGCCTGGTTGTGTTTCAAATAATTTAATGTACAATGTTAGCAAACGAGCCAAAACTAGTTTGGACTCTACCTATCTTTGGCACTGTCGTCTTGCCCATGTTGGCAAAAACTGCATTGAAAGACTTCAACGTGAAGGGATCCTACAATCAAATGATGAATCATTTGATAAATGCGTTTCCTGTATCTCAGGAAATATGACAAGAAAACCCTTTCCGAACAAGCCGCAAAGGGCTAAAGAACTACTTGGACTCATTCATAATGATGTTTGTGGCCCATTTAGACATGTGTCAAGAAGAGGTTCTAGCTACTTCATGACTTTCACGAATGATTTCAGTCGTTATGTGTTGGTACACGAAATGGCAATGAGTTGGATCGATCGAAGACACAATGTTTTGAATTAGGTCTGTAGGCCGAACTCCGGCCGAACCCTGGCCGAGCCTTGGCCGAACCTAGGGTTCGGACAAGCTATGGAGTTCGGACGTCCGTAGGTCTATAAATAGATTTGTGTCTTTGTATTTTGTAAGTGTTCTGAGAGAGTTTGAGCGAACTTGTTTGTGAGTTGTCTCTGTGTAATTCTCTGTAACTCTGATTCTCTATCAATAAGAGATTGAGTTTTATTTACGTTTTGTGTGTTGATTCTTATTTGATTACGTTTGCATTCGATCAATTCGTCCAGACCGATCCGTATCCAGGCTCTTTCATTATGGTTATGTTTACTTGCTTAAACATATACATGAAGTGTTTGAAACATTCAAAGAGTTCAAGAACGAAGTAGAAAATCAACTCGGAAAGACCATCAAGATCCTTCAATCGGATCGTGGTGGAGAATACTTAAGCCAAGAGTTTAGGGATTATCTTAAATCGTGTGGAGTTCAGACTAGGATCGGTGTAAGATCGGAGTCCTATCGGTGAGAGTTCGGAGTCCTATCGGTGAGAGTTCGGAGGTTTTTCTGTCTCGGAGGGAGTTCGGACTAGGATCGGTGTAAGATCGGAGTTACTGAGTTCGGAGTTACGTTCGTTGAGAGTTCGGACTTTGTCTTTCAGTTCGGTGAAGGTTCGGAGCTAGTTCGGAGGGTGTGTCGAGTTCGGAGCTAGTTCGGAGCAGAGTTCAAAATTTTCAATTTCAATAATGTCGGACTATAACGCCTTTGCTGCTATTCAAACGCAGATGCAAACTTTACTCAACTACGACAATGAAATTGGAACAACGCAGAAAGTTCCAAAGTTGCTTAAATTTGAAGACTATGCAAACTGGAAGAAACGATTTGAGGCATATATCGGAACAACGGATCCAGATTTATGGATTGCTATGGATGCACCATATGTGTATCCTGTTGGCGTTAATAATGTCCCCATTATGCAACGAAATTTGGATCTTACTCAGAAAGCTGATTTTGTTCGTGAACAGAAAGCATACGGTTTAATCACTCAAGCTTTGCCAAAGGAGTTATTACATCAATTCAAAAGTTGCAAACACTCTCATGAGTTATGGACAACTCTGAAAGAGAGGTGTGAGGGAAACGAACAATATAAGAAAAGCAAGAAGAAACTGCTTAACAAAGAATTCGACAACTTTAAACATTTTGATGGCGAGGGCGTTCCTGAGCTAATTTCGAGATATTGTCATTTACTGTCTGAAATGGATAATGTCCAAATTAAGAAAGATGACGAAGAGCTAAAGGAAAACTTGTTGGAAGGTTTGCCATCGAAATGGGAGTCATATGTTTTGATGATTATGAATGAAAAAGACTATACTGATTTGACCTTTGTGAAGCTTTTGGGTAAATTGCAAGCTCGTGATTTAGAAATGAAGAATGTTAACACTACTCCAGCAGCAGTTCAGAATCCAGATGTATATTATGGGTCAAATGCAGCAACTATTTCTGGGAAATCAGCTAAGATAACCAGTTCTGCACCTGCTACAGCATTTGTGGCTGGAAATTTACCAGGATATGTTTCAAGTTCGGGAACTGGGTCAGGCTCACAAAGTGCTGATTACAATTATAGTCCTGGAATTAGTGGTACGTCAATCCCAGCAAGTAATCTGGTGAACACGAGAAAGATGGCTATGTCGGTATCTACCACTGAAGATTACATGGCTCTTGTTTCTGCATTAGTGGCATCATATTATGGGTTGATAACTGGAAATGTCAGTAATGCTGAGTTGACTGAAGAAGACTATGATCAGGTGGATCCTGATGATTTGGAGTTGATGGACATAAACTGGCAGTTTGCTATGTTGGCGAGACGAGTGAAAAGATTTTTGAAGAAAACTGGAAGAAAGGATTTGAATTCTGGTGGCAGGATTGGATTTGATAAATCCAAAGTCATTTGCTACAATTGTTCCAACTTTGGTCATTTTGCTCGCGAATGTCAGCAGCCAAAGAAGCAAGAATATCATAAATTTACTCCAAAATCAAATGTTTCTGGATCTAACACTTCATCGAGTTCAGGGAGTACTTCTAGTTCTAAATCTGAAACCACAAAAGCTCTTGTTTCTCAAGTTGATAAAACATATAATTGGGGAAATCAGTTTGCTGATTCTTCTGCCTTAATTGTTACTCATGTGCAGGACGAAGAAACTTTGACTGAATCAACTGACAATGAAGAAGAAATACATGATGAGAAGATTGAAGAAACTTTTGATGGAATGAATGCTGGCAATGAAGTCTTGAATTCAAGAAGTGATTATAAGTCTGTGATTGAAGAAAAATTTGCATTTATGGCTGATGTGTCTGAAAAGATCGAATCTGATGCAATTCTTTTGTTAGAAAAGCAAATTAAACTTCTAACTGATGAGAAGGAGCCATTAATCCGAGAATGTGATGCAGCGAAAGCCGAAGCAGTTGATGCAGCAAATGATTTTGAAAATCTTTATCAGAAGAGTCTTCCGCTGAAAGAGAGATATGAAAAAGCACAACAGAATGCTCTTGAGATTGCAGATAAGATGCTTGCGTTGCAAAGGGATATGCAGAAAATTACTGATGAAAATTCAAGTCTGAAACAGGAAATCGGTTCATTGAAAAGGAGCAATCTTACTGACACTGTTGCTCTGATGGCCGACTCTTCAAAGGTAGTCTCATATCCTTCAATGTGTAAATCATGTGACGACTTTGCTACTGCTAAGAGCGTGCTCTTAGATGAGAAGACAAAATTAAATGATCTTCTGGCAGTAGAAAGATGGGAAGGGACAACCCAGGAATTACTGTCAGTACATGAGCAATTGCGTTTGCAAAAATTTGATTTTTCGAACCAGTCTGAATTGCTCGTGTCTGTTCAGAAGGATTTAGCTGCTAGTAACAAACTTGTCGTTGATTTGAAAATCGAGGTTTTTGAGTTAAAACAAAAATTGGATTCTTTTCAAATGTCATCTTCTTTCACAAATTTTTTGTATAAAACTGAAAAAGAAGATGTTTCTAGCAAGCTTAGTAAAGTCCCATCTCCGGTGAATATCACACTGGGTCCTTCATCTGAGGATAAGGTAGATGTTTTGAATCAAGCTGAACAACACAATGTAGATAAAGTTTCAACTGAAAAATCCATTTTGGATTCAACAGTTGATGAGCTTTTTTATGATGTTTTTGATCTTGACAAAGTCGATGACTTAGTGTCGGAGACTGATGTTGAAAGTTCGGTCTATACTCAGTCTAAAGTTGGTAAGCCAGATCATAAAAATTTAATTCTCAAACATGATTTTCCAACAATTAAATCTGAGCTTTCCAAACTGAGTACATACGAACAGAAGCAGATTCCTCGGAGCAAATCTGTTGCAGGTAAGAAGTCTAAGTACGATGGAGTCGGATTTGAGTCCTCGGTTAAATCTAAAACTGTTGAAAAAGGTTTTTCTCAGAAAACCACAAATGCCAAGGCTCATAATCCTACTTTGGACACCGACTGTGGTAAGGTTGAACCATGGGTGACTTATCGGTTAAAGGGTTCCAATAGGATTTATAGTGACAAAGAATTTCCATTGGATATGGTAAACCCGAATTTAATCGATCAGATTTTCTCATGTAAATATGATCCAGCATATGATCCCAAAATGTGGAATGTGCCCATTAGGAGGGGAATATCAGTGGTGCTAATGTAATGGACACATTTCACGCTGAGTCTGAGTCTGGGTTGGTGAATAGAGTGAAGAACAAGAAGACTTCTGATAACCGTTTTTCTGAGATTGATTTCTATAGGGAGGAGTTTTCAATCTTGTTTTTCAGAGAGATTTGAGTCTAGAATCATGTTTAGATGTTGTAAACGAGTCCAAATCATGTAAACATCGATCGATTCGAGCTATAAACCGAGTTATATTTACAATTTTGTGTTCTTGAGTTCGGGATAAGTTTCGGTCCAAATTCGGTGCACAAATCACTAGATCCGACGCTCTATGTGTTTTCAATTTATGGAATTAAACGTGAAAACGGGATCCAGTACTTCAAGCGAGCCAAGGATTTCAGTAGTCTACCAGTTTGGGATGTTCGTGAACTAACGAGAAAACCTTTCTGTTGTTATGGCAATGATGCGTTAGGTATGCATTTTAAGAAAGTTCTCGAGAAAGAGTGTCGAGAAGGATTTCAATTTTTGGATCCGCAAAGACCAAAACGACGTCGTTCAACAACAAGAGTTCATGCATTGACTGGTAAGAAGCTGATAATTCTGGTTTTTTCAAAGAAGCCTGAAGTTATGAAGAAGATACCACTGATGAAGATGCAACAAGACTTTATCAAAGATCTGAGATGGTGGTATTATAATGAAAAGACGGGTGAAGCAGTTATTGTTTTGAAAGAGGAGAATCGGGTTGTGAAGATCTACGATCCTATGTGGCTGATTAACTTGTCGAAGGCTGATATTGCTGAATTGTATTACAATCCTATCCTGTATCATCCTGATTTTATGGAACAAGTGCTGAAGTTCCAGAGGGTGATCAGGGTATGTTTTGCATTCAACATTTTTGCCGGAAACAATCATGATTTGGTAAGGAAAGGCGATGAGGCTACTTCAGATGCTCGAGGCTGATAAAGAACGGTCCAGCTGTTGCCAAGGGGGAGTTTATTGGTACACGAAATGGCAATGAGCTGGATCGATCGAAGACACAATGTTTTGAATTAGGTCTGTAGGCCAAACTCCGGCCAAACCCTGGCCGAGCCTTGGCCGAACCTAGGGTTCGGAAAAGCTATGGAGTTCGGACGTCCGTAGGTCTATAAATAGATTTGTGTCTTTGTATTTTGTAAGTGTTCTGAGAGAGTTTGAGCGAACTTGTTTGTGAGTTGTCTCTGTGTAATTCTCTGTAACTCTGATTCTCTATCAATAAGAGATTAAGTTTTATTTACGTTTTGTGTGTTGATTCTTATTTGATTACGTTTGCATTCGATCAATTCGTCCAGACCGATCCGTATCCAGGCTCTTTCATTATGGTTATGTTTACTTGCTTAAACATATACATGAAGTGTTTGAAACATTCAAAGAGTTCAAGAACGAAGTAGAAAATCAACTCGGAAAGACCATCAAGATCCTTCAATCGGATCGTGGTGGAGAATACTTAAGCCAAAAGTTTAGGGATTATCTTAAATCGTGTGGAGTTCAGACTAGGATCGGTGTAAGATCGGAGTCCTATCGGTGAGAGTTCGGAGTCCTATCGGTGAGAGTTCGGAGGTTTTTCTGTCTCGGAGGGAGTTCGGACTAGGATCGGTGTAAGATCGGAGTTACTGAGTTCGGAGTTACGTTCGTTGAGAGTTCGGACTTTGTCTTTCAGTTCGGTGAAGGTTCGGAGCTAGTTCAGAGGGTGTGTCGAGTTCGGAGCTAGTTCGGAGCTAGTTCGGAGCAGAGTTCAAAATTTTCAATTTCAATCATGTCGGACTATAACGCGTTTGCTGCTATTCAAACGTAGATGCAAACTTTACTCAACTACGACAATGAAATTGGAACAACGCAGAAAGTTCCAAAGTTGCTTAAATTTGAAGACTATGCAAACTGGAAGAAACGATTTGAGGCATATATCGGAACAACGGATCCAGATTTATGGATTGCTATGGATGCACCATATGTGTATCCTGTTGGCGTTAATAATGTTCCCATTATGCAACGAAATTTGGATCTTACTCAGAAAGCTGATTTTGTTCGTGAACAGAAAGCATACGGTTTAATCACTCAAGCTTTGCCAAAGGAGTTATTACATCAATTCAAAAGTTGCAAACACTCTCATGAGTTATGGACAACTCTGAATGAGAAACTGTACTTAAATATTTCCGGGAGCATTGGCGTGTTGCTAGACGCTAACCAATGTTATTATCTGTGGCGACCCTAAAACTTTTGTTTTCTTTCCCCAGCGACGACAGCCGAGGCTGCGAATACTACAACACAAGAATAATTTTCGGGACGAAAATTCCATTTACAAGGGGATGATGTGACATCCGAGAATTCCAAGGTTAACTTCCGTTAGACAATCTCCGTTAGTTAAGTTATAAGTGTTAACTTAGTAACTAATGCTTAACTAGGCCGAATACGTCCACGACCTTTGGTTGATCACCGAACCCGCCCATATGTGTTATGTGTTCATTTATTTATAGCTATTATGTGCAATGTGATTTAAATACATGATTTAGTATTATGAATAGCATGACAATTCATGAACCGTGCTTATGTTGCTTAAAAATGTAAACTGGTCACTTTTGGTTTCCAGCGAAAGTACGGGCGAAACTGTAGTGTCGCTCGGTAGCCAAACCACAGACTTACAGAGCCAGTTTCGCTTGGCCAGCGAAACTGCCAGCGAAACTAGCTCCTGTTATATAAGGACATAAAACCCTAGAAGCCCCATTTCTTGCACCTTTTCTCCAAAAACACCCACACTCTCCTGAAATCTCTGGACCAGCCCCAAGACACACCAAGATCAGCCATCACTTCTGTTGGTGAAGATCATCCATCGATCCTTGATCAAACTGTGAGTCCCATAAACCATTTCTATGTGTTTTCTATGTGTTTTCTATGTGTTTTACTTTAAAGCATGACCAAACCTTCATGAAATCGTGTATGCTTCTGAGATAATGTTTAGGGATGCTAGATCTACCATAAAGTCTGTAACTTTACGTTTGAAATCCATCTATAATGAAGATTTATGCCATTTTAGTCATTTTAGGTTTAAAATGTGTTTTTGGTGATTTGATGATGAAAACCCATGTTTAAGGTGTTAAAGCTTACTGTTTTATGTTGGTAAATGATCATACATGCTAAATATTGAATCACATGAAGTATGGAAGCTGTTAGGTTGATTTTTAGGCTGATTTGTGAGTTTTTTCGCGACCAGCGACACTGCATGTTCTCTGGGCGAAACTGTATAGCGAAATTATGTACATCTCCTTCAGGCGACACTATACAGCGAAACTGTAGTGTTACCAGTGAACGAAACTATCGAGCGAAACAACCATAGACCTTGTCCCTGAACGAAAGTTCAACAAGTTTCGGGCGAAACTAGTCTAGCGAAACTGTGCCAACAGTTTCGGGCGAAACTAGCTAGCGAAACTGTGTCATCGGGTATTGCCTAGCGAAAGTGCTGCCCATGCACACAGCGAAACTGTGCAGCGAAACTCTAGCGAAACTGCTAGCGAAACTGTGATCAGACCTAAACCCAAACTTGTGCAACTTATTTAAATGTTATGCTATGACTTACATGATTATGCTATGATGAAACATGCTATGATTTCTGTAATATGTGAACCCTTGTTTATGATCAACCATCGGTGTCGTGTGTCGTTATGTCGTGTCATAGTTCCAACGTGCTATGTTATGGGCCATAGTGACGATAAGTTAATGATTAGACACAAAACTAATACTTAAGACCTAAACGTGTTCATAGGTCTTCGTTAAGCAATAATTGGATTAATTAGCAAGTGTAGCTGAGCAACCTAAGGTGAGTTTCACTAACCCTTTAATTGTGAGCCCGTTTGGGACACAACGAATGAACTTAACGAAAAACAACGTTGACACTTTGAGGTATTACCAAATGGGATACCTGTTATGGAAGTTGGAGTGTTTTATGGGGAGCACTTGCAACTGTCCTTGGGGTTTCAATTAAAATCCGGAAACGACCATTTTGACACTTAAACTCTTTTTAGGATTTCAAATGAAATCCAGAATAAACATTTTTAATATGACTAGTGTAGGTTAAAGTCTAAACCAAATGATATCACATGATTTCTAAGGATGCCTTAAAAACTTAAAAGTCCTCAATTTAGTACTATTTATCTAAGAAGCGAGGGGATGTTGGGTAGATCTACTGAGGGTTTGACAAACCCTGCTCCGCGGTACACAAATGTGTAACCAACCGGTTGGAGGCCGAACGGAGTTCAATATCAGCCTGTTTTAGTTGTGGGCCTCCCAAATGGGACACAACTGGAGGCACCAACCATCGGCAAATGCCGAACTCTGTTACGTCAGCTTTCAGCCCTAGTACGACTTCCTTAGTGCATGGAAACCGGATTAGCTACCCGCGATATCGGTTGACCGCTTTAACTTTTACTTAACTAGTGCATATTCGGTAATTCAACACTTGGCAATGTTTTGCAAACCTATTACTTATTTATATGTTGATGAATACGATTATGAGACCGGGCCAATGCATGTCATGCCCACCGTGAACTCACCAACCGTTAGGTTGACACTTGTGTGGTTTTCACTTTTGCAGATCGTTGAAGAGTATCCACTGGAGGTTGGCATGGCACAAGAAGATACTTACTTCTATTTTAAACTAAATTCGGGAATTTAACGACAATTTATGTTTTGTAATTAAAGCACGTGGTTAGTGCTGAGAGACTTATGTTTTTATTCCGCTGCGTACTTTTAAACTGTTTTTATTATGAACATTTGGACTTTACTCTGATTCGTTTAGTATTTGTAACTAATGGTTGTGGTCCTAGTTTGCTCGCACCCCTTAACGGTATAAACTCCGTTAGTGGTTATTTGGGGGTGTGACATTATCTTTATTATTACGAGCTCAAGTGGGAGCTGTACGGATATGATCACGTATAAATAAACGTATGTCCAGAAAGTATTTAAGCCTACGGGGTCACACGTCTCGACACTAATGTATTTGTATTAATTAATCAGTTAATTAATATTTATCATGAATATTTAACGAGGAGTCGTTAAAATTAACAGTTAATTGTTAACAGGGTGTTAGTTGTTAATTAAAGAGAGTTGTAATTGGATTACAATTATCAAAGGCTTTGGGAGTAGGCCTTAGGGCCGAATTCGTGAAGGCCTCCCCATCCCAAACCCTAGCTTATTTTCCAAGTTCCTAAAACCTATAAATAGACCCTCTTGGTTTAGGGTTTAAGTGGTGCATTATACCTGATAAGTGCAAACCCTAATTCTCTCTCTTTTCTCTCTAAATTTTGACAAAGGAAAAAGAATCCAAGTGATTCGAATTTCTTGTGGTTCGACCAAGCCTTCATCAAGAAGAGGAGTTCGTGATCAAGTACTAGCATACATACATCGATGTGTCGTGTGTGCGATCGTAGAGGGATTTACTTCAAATCCTAGAGGATATTCTCTTGCTGAGCTAAAAAGGTACACATTATCTATCCGGTTAGATAGATTAATTCATAGGATAAAATCCGCTGCGTACTCGTGTTTAAATCGATAATTAGTTATATAACCATACACTTAGGAATATCAGACTCATCAAATACTCAGTTTGACCTACTGTACCCAAATATGCAAACTCCCTGTTAATACCGAAATTGCGAGAAAACCGTAACTTCCATTGTTTGCGTTTTAAAAACAACCGATCTCTATAAATATATATCAGAATTGCTTGGAAAAATGATTATGGACCATCTAAAACCATTATTTGAAAACATAAGTTTGTAAATATTCGAAATCATTCCAGTTATTGTTAATCATAAATGCTTAAAATTCCAAACAGGTCGGGTTTTATCAAAAATGGTTGAAACGAGGTGTTACATAAACCCGATGGTAGATGAGTTAGTGGACTTAGATTTGATTACGACCAACTGTTCATGCGCGTAAGCGGTGTATGGGTGGAAACGGATCTTACTCCCTAATAAAAATGTTTTCCTTTATAAAATAATCTGGTGTGTGGGTTGTTCTCCTGCGGTTTCATGACAACGTATGTGAGCGTAATGGTACTTGGACTAGAAGGCCCTACGATAACTTGTCATGCAAACTGTCACACCCCCAATTAACCACTAACGGAGTTTATACCGTTAAGGGGCGCGACTAGACCAGGACCACAACCATTAGTTACAAATACTAAACGAATCAGAGTAAAATCCAATGTTCATAAATAAAAACAGTTTAACATACGCAGCGGAATTTAAAAACATCAGTATCTTAGCACTAGCCACGTGCTTTACAAATCATTGTTTCAATTTCAAATTCCCAATTTAGTTTAATGAAAGTAAAAGTCTTCGCGTGCCATGCCAACCTTCAATGGATACTCTTCAACGATCTGCAAAAGTGAAAACCACACAAGTGTCAACCTAACGGTTGGTGAGTTCACGGTGGGCATGACATGCATTGGCCCGGTCTCGTAATCATGTTCATCAATATATAAGTGTTTGAATTTCAGAATATGCACTAGTTAAGTATTGATTAGTTAAGATTAAAGCTGTCAACCGATATCGCGGGTAGCTAATCCGGTTTCCATGCACTAAGGAAGTCGTACTAGGCTGAAAGCTGACATAACAGAGTGCGGCATTTGCCGTTGGTTTGTGCCTCCAGTTATGTCCCATTTGGGATGCCCACAACTAAGAACAGGCTGATATTGAACTCCGTTCGGCCTCCAACCGGTTGGCTACACATTTGTGTACCGCGGAGCAGGGTTTGTCAAACCCTCAGTAGATCTACCCAACATCCCCTCGCTTTCCAGATCATCAGTACTAAGTTGAGGACTTTTAAGTTTTAATAAGCATTCCTTAGAAAACATGTGATATCATTTGGTTTCGACTTTAACCTACACTAGTCATATTAAAATCGTTTAATCCGGATTTCGTCTGAAATCCCCAAAGAGTTTGAGTGTTTAAGTGGTTGTTTCCGGATTTCATTCGAAACCCCAAGGATGGACAGTTGCAAGTGCTTCCCATAAAGCACTCCAACTTCCATAACAGGTATCCCATTTGGCAATACCTCAAAATGTCAGCGTTGTTTGCCATTAAGTTTATCCGTTGTGACCCAAACGGGCTCACAATTAAAGGGTTTGTGAAACTCACCTTAGGTTGCTCGGCTTACACTTCAATAATCCAGATTATGTTTTGCTAACGAAGACCTAATAATCACATTAAGGTCTTAAGTATTAGGTTGTGTCTATTCTTTAACTTAACGCCACTATGGCCCATAACATAGCACGTTGGAACTATGACACGACATAACGACACGCGGCACCAATGGTTGATCGTAAACAAGGGTTCACATATTACAGAAATCATAACATGTTCCATCATAGCATAATCATATAAGTCATGGCATAGCATATAACACTTAGCATGGTGCAACACTTAGCAAATTTTATACAAACAGGCAGCAGTTTCGCTAGGCACATAACAGTTTCGCTAAGCTAGTTTCGCCCGGAACTAGTGAGGCTCGGACTAGCACAGTTTCGCTAACTAGTTTCTCCGAAACTGATGGCTCAGTTTCGCTAGTTAGTTTCGCTGGAAACCGGCATAGTGTCGCTAGCTAGTTTCTCTCGAAACTGGCATAGTTTCGCTAGCTAGTTTCTCTCGAAACTTATTTGAACTTTCGTTCAGGGACATTGGTCAAGGTCTAGTTTCGCAAGCAATTTCGCAAGTAAATTATGCACAAAAATTCACGGCGACACTACTAGTTTCGCTAGTAGTTTCGCCGCATATGATTTCAAATAGTTTACACAGTTTCGCTGGTTGAAGATTGCCTTAGTTTCGCTAGATGATCATGCAGTTTCGCTAGTCGCGAAAAAAAAGGGTTTTCCAGCCTAAAAATCAATCTGTTGGCCTCTGTAATGCACATACGTTATAACTAGGCATAGATAATCATTCCTAGGCATAAAACAAACATTTTTATCGGCTCATAACATACATATCATCATCAAATCTCAGTTTTGGCAAAAATCACATAAATGACCTAATTTACCTAGATCTATAGCATGGATGATTATGGGACGTAAAGTTGATGACTTTCTGATAGATCTAACATATACAACATCTCAGATTCAATTTCAAGCGTTAACATGAAGATTCTAGCATGCTTTTTAATAAAAACCTAAAGCAAACATAAGAACTCAAGGTTTGGGACTCACGGGATGATTTAGATGATGATGGATGATGATTCAGGGACTGGAAATCGATTCTTTGGTGACCTCTTTGCCTTGGCCGAAATCAGAGAGGAGAGTGTGTGTGTGTGTTTGTTGTGTGGTTTGAGCAAATGAGGCTATTAGGGTTTATTAAGATTATTTATATCAGAGGCTAGTTTTGCTGGCAGTTTCGCTGGCCAGGCGAAACTAGCTCTGGTCACATGTTGATCGAGTAGTTCAGCTGGCTACCGGGCGACACTACAGTTTCGCCCGGTAGTTTCGCTGGCGACCAAAAAGACAAGTTTTCCACATAATCAAGTATTTACAATTTGTCATGCAATTCACAATACTAAGTCATGTATTTAAATCACATTGCACATAAGGACAATAAATAAGCACATAACACATATGGGCGGGTTCGGTGATCAACCAAAGGTCGTGGACGTATTCGGCCTAGTTGTGCATTAGTTACTTAAGGCTGTGTTTGGCGCACTAGCTGAAAAGCTAGCTGCTAGCTGTTAGCTGATAAGCTAGCTGACAAGCTAGCTGCTCGCTGATAAGCTAGCTGCTAGCTGATAAATTATAAGCTAGCTGATAAGCTAGCTTATAAAAAATAACGTTTGGTAAAAACTAGCTGATAAACTAGCTTAAAAAAATAAAATGACATAAAAGTACATGTCATAAATATAAATAAAGATATTTATTTATAAGTTAGGGAAGGGTAAAATTGGAAATATTATAAAAGCTAGTTAAAAAGCTAGTTGAAAAGCTACTCCAACTAGCTTTTCAAAAGCTAGCTTATAAGCTAGCTTATAAGCTAGCTTTTTGACGTTACCAAACGGGGCTTTTAAAAAAAGCTAGCTTATTAAAAAAGCTCCGTTTGGTAACGTCAAAAAGCTAGCTTATAAGCTAGCTGATAAGCTAGCTTATAAGCTAGCTTATGGCGCGCCAAACACGTCCTAAGTTAACACTTATGACGTAACTAACGGAGATTGTCTAACGGAAGTTAACCTTGGAATTCTCGGGTGTCACATCATCCCCTTGAAATTGGAATTTTCGTCCCGAAAATTATTCTAGCGTTGTAGCGTTCGCAGCATCAGCTGTCGTCGTTGCTGGGAGAAAGAAAGCAAAAGTTTTAGGGTTGCCACATCCTCCTCCTGTTAAAGGAATTTTGGTCCCCAAAATTAAATCATACCTTGAGTTTCTGTGGATGTTTGTTCGAACAGGTGAGGATACTTTTTCTTCATCTGATCCTCTCGTTCCCACGTATATTCTGGTCCACGCTTTGAGTTCCATCGCACCTTGACGATCGGAATCTTGCTACGTTTGAGGTTCTTCTCCTCGCGTCCCATGATTTCTACCGGTTGTTCGATGAATCTTAGATGTTCATCAATTACCAATTCCTCCAAAGGAATTATTTCTGTCTCTTGAGCCTGACACTTTTTCAGATTTGAGACGTGAAACACGTTGTGAACTCCATCGAGTTCGGCTGGGAGTTTCAATCGGTAGGCTACCGGGCCTACTTCCCCAATAATTTCAAACGGACCGATGTAGCGAGGATTCAACTTTCCACGCTTTCCGAAGCGTATCACTCCTTTCCAAGGAGATACCTTCAATAATACTTTGTCACCTACTTCGAACTTTAGAGGTTTACGGCGCTTGTCGGCATAGCTCTTCTGTCTATCTCGTGCTGCAGCTATCCGCTTTCTGATTTGGATTATTTGTTCAGTCGTGTCGTGAATGATCTCTGGTCCAGTGAGTCCTTTCTCACCTGTTTCGGCCCAACATACGGGCGATCTGCATTTTCTGCCATATAGTGCTTCAAATGGTGCTGCACCGATGCTTGAATGATAGCTGTTATTGTAGGAGAACTCCACCAACGGAAGGTGAGCTTCCCAGTCTTTTCCGAAATCGAGAACACAAGCTCGGAGCATATCTTCTAATGTTTGAATGGTTCTTTCCGTCTGACCATCGGTCTGCGGGTGATAAGCTGTGCTCATATCAAGTCTGGTCCCTAATGCTTCATGCATAGATTGCCATAATCGTGAAGTGAATCGTGGATCTCGATCGGAGATAATAGTCTTAGGCACTCCATGACGCGCCACAATTCGGTCGATGTACAGCTTCGTTAGCCTATCCATGTTGTCGTTTTCCTTCATTGGGATAAAATGTGCGGATTTGGTTAAGCGATCAATGATAACCCAAATCGCATCTGGTCGATTCGATCGATGAGGTAATCCCGTAACAAAGTCCATGGAGATATCCTCCCATTTCCATTCTGGGATCTTTGGTTGTTGTAGTAGTCCCGAAGGCTTTTGGTACTCGATCTTTACCCTTGAGCACGTTAAACACTTAGCCACATATTTCTCCGAAACTGATGGCTCAGTTTCGCTAGTTAGTTTCGCTGGCGACCAAAAAGACAAGTTTTCCACATAATCAAGTATTTACAATTTGTCATGCAATTCACAATACTAAGTCATGTATTTAAATCACATTGCACATAAGGACAATAAATAAGCACATAACACATATGGGCGGGTTCGGTGATCAACCAAAGGTCGTGGACGTATTCGGCCTAGTTATGCATTAGTTACTTAAGTTAATACTTATGACGTAACTAACGGAGATTGTCTAACGGAAGTTAACCTTGGAATTCTCGGGTGTCACACAAACACACTTTATTTGCTATTTAGATACGGTCTTCTCTGGAGTCATCTTTATGGGTGATTAACGTGAAGGGTGCTAGATAAGGTTTTCAGGCTGAAAGGCGGTCCTGTCTAACTTGGAAATGGCAATCTTAAGGCTATGTTATCTACAATATGGTTGCTCATCCTACCATCGGCAAGTCCACCCAACTAATATTATCTTCGTTGCATTATTTAAAACTCGCTTTTATTTTCTTTTCTTCTTTTCTTAATTTCAGTTTAATAGTAACTAATTTTTTCTATGTTTAAGATTTGGATAGTTGTCGACAGAGGTGAAGTATCAAGAGCTCTCTGTTTCCTTATATCCTTGGACGGCCTTGGTATCTTACCATCACTATACTACGCTATGGTGAGTGCACTTGCCCGTGGTGTATGATGATTGTTTAGTTATCGTGTTTTATAAATTTTATAGCTTGAGAAATAGTTGTGTCAAAATTTAGCTATATTCTCATATTTTTATATACACCATACTGAACAACAAGCTTTTTGGTGCCACTACCGGGGACACAAAACGACGGTTTTGAGAAAATTTTGAGTTGACGGTCTAAACACCATTACATTTGTAAAATATTTATATATATATATATAAATATATATATAGGGGAAAGTTATTGTACAAGGGGGATTTTCCGTGTGAAGCGTGCGAAGGAGGGTAATATTGTCCGCGTGCATTTAATGATAATCACGCAAGTTATATTGATAATCACGCAAGCTTTACTTGATAATCACGCAAGCTATATTTCATAATCACGCAAGCTATATTTTATAATCACGCAAATTATATTTCATAATCACGCAAGTTATACGAGAGCACATAGATGAACTTTGAAATAAAAGTTTTTTTTTTAAAAAAAAATTTGTTTTAAAAAGTATAGCAATACTATACTTGGATTAGAGAGAATAAAATTTCTGATTTTATGGTGAAATTTTTTTTAAAAAATAATGTCATATAAAAAAGCTATAGAAGTTTAAAAAACTTGGGGGAACTTGAAAAAAGTCAACAATCGTAGGCTATACCAATATTACCCCTCCAGCTCTCTTTCACGCCTCAAAATTTGTTCCTTACTTTTTACTTAGATCATGATTAAATCTGAACCATTGAATTTATAGATCAAATGGTTGAGAGTCCTTCCCACACTTCGCACAATTTGAGCCCTTTGTATTTGAACTTTCACCTATCTATACTACTATATAATACATATTCATCAAAATGGCATTTTCGTAATATTTGGCGTCTTAAAATTAAGACGCGTACAAAATGTAAAGCCTTTTGTACAAGTTATAAAGCTTTAAAAACCATCACAACCGAATTGCTTTTGACCCCTTTGATCCGGCGACTTGCTTCAGACCTTTTGAAGTGGCGACCCAGCTTTTGCAGAACCGAATCTCCTCTTTGAGGGGTGATATCACTTTTCTTTCTACACAACACAGAAATTCAGAGATCCCTTTGATGTAACCTTCCATCAGAGACATATGAGGTTCCCATCTTCAACCTCGATCCGAACCACAAAGCAATCAGACAACCCATTTCGGAAAAAAACAAAGGAAATCGTCTTTTTCCGGCTCATTTGAAATTCGAAACATCAAATCATCTGAAATTGGAAATCCTAATAATGCATCTGGCTCTCTCTCAGTTTCTTTGTGTCTTTAGTCTTCTTCCCTTTTAAGGTTTTCGGCGCTACTTAGGGAACACGGTGAGTCTCAACTCGTTTGATTTAACTATGATTTTCATAATGATAGATGTTTTTATCAATTTGTTGATTGATTGATTGATTGTTGGTTGTAGAGCAGAAAAAGTCCATTTGTGTGCTGATGGCGGAGCTAATCGTTTGTTTGATGACATGCCGGAGCTCTACCGTGGTCATATATTGTGTGTTGTTGGATACCTATACTTTGTCTATTGAAGGTATATTCTAACAGAATTTAGGCCTTTTGTTGTGATTGTTAAAAAGATCGTTTTAGGGTGGATTACTGATGTTTATTTGTTGTTCATCGCTAGGTTAATCGCTAATGCTCCATCGGTTCCATAGCTTCAGAAGAACTAGAAGGCCTAATTAGAAGAACCAGAAGGCTCCATTGATTCTATACACATTAATCTCTGTTTTTCCCCTTCGTGTGATGTGATTTTGGTTATTTAGTTTTTCTAAATCGGTTGTAGCAACAGGAGATATGGAAGGTACGGTTCATTTCGTTTTCCTAAATCCAGTTTGTTTATGTTCTTTCACAATTTCTGTTTTATGTCTGAACTTAAATTTTGGTTGTTTAGGGTTCATAATTTCTTTTTTGCTAACTTCTTGCTTCTACTTATATCACTTGAAATAGGCAGTTGAAATTATTAATTGTTATGATGCATATTGTTTATTATGCTATAACTATATATGGATATATATATATATACATGTATTTGTAGGTTCTTCGAGGTGTTGAGAGGTTGAGGTTCAGACATTCAGTGGCAAAAACAAGTGGACATTTGAGTTCTAGCTTAGGAGTGGTTGAATTCTATGTGGCTTTGCACCATGTGTTTGATACACCATAAGACATGATCATTTGGTATGTTCATAGTTTGGTTGTAGAAGAATTTGGATTTACGTGCTATTGTTGGATTTTTTTTTCTAATCAGTTTTCCTGATTATATTTCATGTTGCTTGGATTCCTGTAGTTGTGTTGTCTGATTTGGGCATCAATTTTAGTCGCCTCCATAATATCAGCCTAATTTGGGCATCATTTTTAAGGGGTTGTGCATGATACAACATCGAAGTTAGCATGCAAATTTGCAAATGAACATGCTTCGAAGAATGGATCCATCGTAAGTAGTCAAAACCTTTGTATGTTTTTATTTCATATTATAAGTTGTCATGACAGTGTGAAATCTGTATCTTTTATTTCGGATTCTCGATTATCCTTTTCTGTTTTTCTTTTTGTTTTATATAAAACGTCATGGTAGGCTTCTTACATGCAGCTACTTAATATCAAAATAATAAACATTTGCTTGATTATTCGGTTTTCAGATTCTGGAAATCGACACTTATAGGTATCATGGTCACTCTATGCATGGGCGGCTCAAACATATTCATGTTTCCTTTGTTATTGAAGGTGATGTTTTGTTATTGACGCCATTGTTTCTGTTTTAGGGGAAGCACTTTTGGTTACAGCTAGATTTGTTGTTTATTTTGGAGACATATTTGCATTCTTGATAGCAAAGGTTCCATTTACTTAACCAATTCTTTTATTATTTCAGATTCTTTGTACACCGTCATTGTGAAAATAGTTTCACATGTGGTTGTTAGATCTGCATATAAATCAATTTTAAAAACAATGGCATAATTTTTGTAATTAGAAAATCTTTAGTATACAGATATGGCTATTAGATCCATACAATTTATAAGGATACTATGTTGTTCAGTTAAAATAATATGGAAAAGCTACCAATTGAAGTACAGAACTTAATCAACATCCCATAAATTCTCTTTTTATATCACTATTGATCATCATAGCAAATGATATTGGCATTAGATTTATAAGTTCACCTACAGTAGTGAAGCACAAACATTCAAAAGGAGATCACTTTTGAATTATTCAGGTAATCAACTTTTAGTATTTGGAATTAGGGATTTTTACGGTCCGGCCAGTTTTAACCAAAATTCCCCTCCATACCATTATCCACTCTTTTGAAAAACAGCAAGCCAGGCAAGTCAGTTTGGTTGGTTTGTCCGGACCCACCCAAATGGTTCAGTTGGACTGCTTGGAATAAGTTTTCTAAATATAATTTCAAAGCATTTAGTTTGTACTTTGTATATAAACTTTTCCAAAAAGATAAAAGATGGTGTTGACTGTTCACATACATGTCGGTCCATGCTGAGTTTACATATTTTGTACTTTGTATATAAACTTTGTATATCAGTTTACATATTTAGTGCTCTGAAAAGTTCTCTATGTTAGTCCTGATGCTCAAATGAAGTGGTTTTAGTTACTTTACCTAATATTTTATTACTTTATTTTCATGTGCATATTATCATGAATATCTTATTGCTCGTGATACTGGATTTTCATAAGCATATTATCATCCTGTGAATTCGTGATGTTGCTGGTGATGTTAGTATTCACTTTGATGTATTCATGATTTATTATCTTTCATTGATTTTTAGCTGTCACTTGTCATAATTGTTTTATTGATCTATTTCTCAGGTACTACTTGCGCAACAGTCCCTACATGTGAAATTTATTCACAAGGGTGCAAATTGGTTGCCGCTGGTGAGAATGCAATGGACCTTCATGTGGTATTTCCATTGCGGTTGAAATGGTTATAAAGTTCTTAAACTTTTTTATTTCTTTTCATAAGTACACTTTTATATATCCTAAAACTTACAGTTTATTTTTTAACAGATTGCTGAAATAGAGGCCTTTGCAAAGACACATTGGCAGGCTTGAACACATCTTTGGTTTAACTCTGGTAATATGTGATTAATATTTTTATAATATTCTGTTTTTTATTTGTTTCTTACATCTTTCGTTTAAATCTGGTAATAGAAATGTGATTAATTCTGACATGCAATCTTTTTAATAGGTTGTTGGAATTGAAATGAATGCTTCTGCAGTAGCTTAGTCTTGAGGTTCAAGTTATCTGTTGGACTATTTTGTATTGTTTTGAAGTTGTTAATAGTTTGGTTTTGTGATTCTTAACAATTGGTAACTGCAGTCAAGCCAAGTTAAAAAATTCTTAATTTCAACCAACTAGCTTTTAAATCAATATTAGTTATGCATCGGATGCCAAGTTATTTTTTATTTTTTTTTAATTTCAAGCAACTAGCTTTTAAATCAATATGCATTGGATTCCATGTAAAATAGTGTTTTATAACAAAACAAATAAGTTATAAAATATTTTTTTTATTCCAAAATTATTGATACAAACTAATGATTTGAGAAAAAAAGGTAAGCCAAACCAGTAATCTGATCTAATAAATCAATCCACCTAGCTTGTTAATTTTGTTTGTTCTTTCCTAAGACTAAAATCAAGTATTTTTTACACAATAGCTATCATAATCATCGTAACTGGATCAAGAACACCCTTTATATTTGTAGGCTTAACATTTATTTATTTTAAAATATCAAAAATTCCTTAAAAATTAATATAATTTTTATATACATATTAAATACAAAACCGTAAAAGACTATTTCATTATAAATTGTCGCCGTATGACATCGCACTAACAGAATGAATATCGTATCGCATTGAACACACATATCGCATCATAAGTTGACACCCGGCTACATCGCGCTAAAGAAACGAATACCTCGATGTTAATCTTCGTGCCGCCATAACAAGCGAACAAATGACGAATAACGCCCCATAAACCGTTGCCGCCGCAACGCGCGGGTACCCAGCTAGTATATATATATATATATATGGAAGGATCATTTGAGAACCAATTAGTTTTGAGAACCATTCTGAGCCACTAATTATATATAAGGAAATCCCCCCCCCCTGAATTTGAGTGGCCCCCTCTGAAAAAGAGTGGTTCAAAATGATTCTCATAAGTTCTAAAAAAAGTTCTCAAATAAACCTAACACTATATATATTTTGTTTCTTTTTGTTTTTCATTAAACAAGGATCTGTGTCTCATCAACACGAGTCTGGCATACCCGTAAATAAATGTGGCGCGCTCCATGTCAGCTTACCATGGACATCTAAAATAAAATATTGACTGAATTGGTTATGCAGTAAAGAAGACATCAAAAGGACGGTTAGAATATTTGTCCCACCTTCTCATTCAAGCTTTTAGTTTTAGAGTTATTATATTAGTAGTAGTTTATCTAGTACTAGTAGTGTTGGAGGTTGTGGTTCGCCCTGTGTAATTTTGAAACTTCAAACCTGCAAACATATTCTTGCAGAGACACGGACAGATATACCAGACCTCCGCAAGTACTTTTATATTTTCTTTAAGTATGTAGGTATATTGAGCATAATAAAGAAAATACAACTGACTACACTTATGGCAAATCACATGGTAGCTTGATTAGAAAACCCCTCTGCAAAAGAAGACTCTATGATCTTTCTTCTCCCTTAACTCTTTAGATTTCATAATTCTTTCTTTTTGCATTATTGCACATTGAGGGCAATGTGTGATTTAAGTGTGGGGACAGAATCGATCAGGTTGATAAAGTCCTGAACCTTTTGTTTGTCTGTCATGCCTTACACAAAACTCCTTCAAAAAATGGCCTAATTTTACCCTCGAACAAAAAAAAAATCAATAATAATTGTTTGTGTTTTTGAAATCTTGTGAATAAAAATAATGTTCTCCAAAGACAAAAGACTCAAAATCTAGTTGAATTGTTCGAATATACATTAAGATATTTTTTGGTACAGCAAGTAGAACCCAAAGTTTATCTTTATACAACATGTACCTAAAACCCTTTTTCTCATGTTTTCGTTAAGGACTTGAGCCTAACTGCATATACATAACATGCTCTTTTCTTGTCAAATGTGAGAAACCAAGTGAGTCAACAAGCCATAATTGGTAAGGGTATACATTGCAAAACGAACAAGTTGGGAACACATTTTCACAGGATTGAGGCACCTAGGATTTTATTTTTCACCCATTTTCTTTTCTCTCCCTACTTTTATTTCCCTACCAATAACATTATCCACTTATCTGATCCCTTTGAGTCTATTCCCCATTTTATTCAAACACCAGCAAATTTAATTGCAATAACCCCAAAACCAAATTAGCCTTTTTATTTCAACCCCCCCCCCCCCCTTTATTTCCGCAAAATTATAATCTTTTGATGAAAATTATAAAATAAGTGACTTTCAGTTCTTCTATCATCTTCCCAGACGTTTGCTGTAGATATTGTCTGTCTTAAAAAAATCTTAGCCTTAGTTAGCTTTAGCAATAAAAAGAGCAAAACCCAAGAAGCTCTTAAAAGTAGTTTAATATTTTTCAAAGTCACAATAATAAAAGTTTTCAATAGTAGATTATGCTTTGCAACTTTCACCACTTTTAGTCAAGTATATCCAAACCCTTAGCCCCAGTCTTCCCTTACAACCCTTTCAAGCCCTCGTGATGACTGTGTGGATTACGACGAGATTGGTAAAGATTTGACCTCTTCCAAGCCTATGAACCTTACTTGATTTCACTTTGGTATGAGTGACCACTCAAAGTCCGTACATATACTAACCCCATGAGTTGAGTGATCCCTTGTGAGGTGTATATGGTTATATAAACCTAAACTTTTTAGTAGGATTGTTGTAGCTTTTAATATTTTAATAAAAATAGAATAAACAAATCAAATGGAGATAAAGGGTTAAAGTAATAATAGAACAGATTTTAAACGAATGACCAAAGCACACAGATTTAAAATTCTCTTCTACTAATTCTTCGGTTATTATAAGCCGAAGGTATCGAGTTTTGCTTGAGGACAAGCAAAAGTTCAAGGGGGAGTTTGTTAAAGCATATTCCTATGCTACAGTGTGTCTTGTGTATTGTATCTATATGAGAGCATTATGGTGTGAGTCTTCGAGACAGTGTACCATGGTCCGTACCACTTGGTATGGAGCCAACGTACCAATGGTACGTTGGATGGTACGCTAGGCGGTTTGAGTCACTTATAAATAGGTTGACCTGTTTAGCATGTTATAACTCTTGATCAGATTCTACACTTTGTGTGTGTGTGGTTTAGAGAGAGAAACCAAAGCTTTCTATTTGTTCTCTTTGTGAAATCAATAAAACAAAGTTTATTTACATACTCGTGCACTAGATTCATTGGTTCATCCAGTAGTAAGATCATTCTGTGTATTTACAAGTGGTATCAGCTTGTAAGTACATGGAATGATCTTACTACTGGATGAACCAATCAATCTAGTGCACGAGAATGTAAATAAGCTTTGTTTTATTGATTTAACAAAGATAACAAATACAAAGCTTTGGTTTCTCTCTCTAAAACACACACACAAAGTGTAGAATCTGATCAAGAGTTTTAACATGCTAAACAGGTCAACCTATTTATAGGTGACTCAAACTGCCCAGCGTACCATCCAACGTACCATTGGTACGTTGGCTTCGTACCAAGTGGTACAGACCATGGTACGTTGTCTCTAAGACTCACACCATAATGCTCTCATATAGATACACTACATGGTATCAGCTCCGTACCAAGTGGTACGGACCATGGTATTGTATCTATATGAGATCATTATGGTGTGAGTCTTCGATACATCGTACCATGGTCCGTACCACTTGGTACGGAACCAATGTACCAATGGTACGTTGAATGGTACGCTGGGCAAGTTGAGTCACCTATAAATAGGTTGACCTATTTAGTATGTTAGAACTCTTGATCAGATTCTACACTTTGTGTTTGTGTGTTTTAGAGAGAGAAACCAAAGCTTTGTATTTGTTCTCTTTGTGAAATCAATAAAATAAAGCTTATTTACATTCTCGTGCACTAAATTAATTGGTTCATCCAGTAGTAAGATCATTTCGTGTACTTACAAGTTGATACCACTTGTAAGTACACAGAATGATCTTACGACTGGATGAACCAATCAATCTAGTGCACGAGAATCTAAATAAGCTTTGTTTTATTGATTTCACAAAGAGAACAAATACAAAGCTTTAGTTTCTCTCTATAAATCACACACACAAAGTGTAGAATCTAATCAAGAGTTCTAACATGCTAAACAGGTCAACCTATTTATGGGTGACTCAAACTGCCCACCGTACCATCCAACGTACCTTTGGTACGGTGGCTCCGTATCAAGTGGTACAGACCATGGTACGCTGTCTCTAAGACTCACACTATAATGCTCTCATATAGATACAATACACGAGACACACTATAGTATAGGAATATGCTCTAAAACATTTTCATTAAACAAACCAACATGGACATCAAAAGCATTCAACAACATAGAGTTCAAACATCCACTAAAAGTTCTAATTTTTATTTAATAAGGTCTACTAGTCGCATGCAATCCTATGTGATGATATCTGAATCACACAATAGCACCTGCAACTTGTAAAAATAAAGGTCAACTACGAGAGTTGGTGAGTAAGCATAGGTTTAATCATATCATATTTTAAATCATGCGTTCTATGCGATTAAGTGAAAATCAAGTACATTAATACCATGATATCGAGCACATTTGGGTGTATGATCCAAATCTGACCGTAAGGTTTTCAATCACGAGGCGCTACACACGAGGCAGGCCAAGTGGGCTTGTCAAGCCAATAGATCTATTACCGTAAACCCGGCTTTTTACAATTAATGTCACACAAGGTCCTTCTAGAGGTCGTTCACAATCATAATACATAGAGCACATAGATTACCATACAAGACTAACCACATAATCGATCATAGAGTACGCACACAGATTTAAAGAAAACTGTTTTAAAGTTTGATAAATGCTACATGTTGCACCATAAAAAATGGGGCTATGAATACTCACCTGATGGTGAAGCGAACGAGAGAGAAAATGGGATAGCGGCGTGATATCAAACCCGGAGATCACCTCGACGATCGAATGTGATAGCGTAATACCGACAAATAAATAAATAAATAAGTAAACAAATAGATAAAGTGTGTGACTCAAAGTGACATAATGGACATGATCGGATACGCGGCTCGTTGGTGATTTAATCGAGTGATAACATACGAGAAGGGTTGTCTATCCTAAGGGTTCAAAACTTAATATATAAATAATTAATTATTAATGTTTATGACGATCAAAACAATATTTATTTGTCAAAACAATATTTATTTTTCATGAGGTCAACAATATTTATTATTTAAAACAATATTTATTTTTATAAGGTCTTAATATTACCTAAAGACCCAAAACATTGTTATTCTAATCCCTAAATATCAGGATGACATTTATTATGATAAAAATCCTAGATCTAACACATAATTAGTGTCATAACATAGATCTAATCAAAATCATTCATAAAATGCCATATTTTTCATTAAAAAAAATAGATCTAGCCTTTAGATTTTAATTCTAAGCAAGATAAACCCTTAGATCTAGGTAAAAGATGAGATTTGAAGGTAGCTCTAAATATTTTTAAGTTCATAGATTTAAGATCTAACAAGATCTAGTATGATCCAGAGGGCAAAACATGGAAGATAGTCAATTTTAATCACAAAAATGCCATTTTTTCCTAACAGAACTTTAGATCTATAGCTTAGTTGATGATTACACCAGATCTAGCTCTAGATATATAATCAAGTTCATGCTTTCCTAACTTTAGAACAAGATCTAATTAGAGATGATCAACAAGATTAGAGATCTATGAAGATCCATGAAGAAAATCAAGAAAAATGAGACTTTTTATCATAAAAATCATATTTTTACGTCATGGATCTTAGATCTTTCAAGCATGATGATTTCTCCATGATAAAACATTCATAAAAAAGCTATATTTAATCAGACCTAACCATGGATCATCAAGATCTAACAATATCTGACAATTAATCAACAAAAAGATCATAAAAGTTTAAGAAAATCTTATGAAATCCAATCTATTTGCATAAAATCACTAGATCTATGATCAAGGATGTAGATCTAGGTTTAAAAGATGATAAAGAACTTATCTTGGTTAGATCTCGGAAAAAGAAGTAGAAGCGAGAATGAAGAAAAACGTACCAAAAATCGAAAACCGACACTTTTCTTTACTTGTTTTCACCAAACTTGAGCTCCAAACCTCTAAGATCTTGGTCCTCTCTCTCTCTAGCCTTTTTAGGGTTTTAAGGGTGATTAGGAGGTGAAACATGGAGGTTAAAATGAGAATCAGAGGTTAAATACCTGAAAAATAGGGTTGAAACGCGGTTTCCTATTTTTGTCGGTTCGCGAGTGTCGCGCGTACTGTTTTCGCTCTAATTTCTTCGTTCTAGCTCCGATTTGACCCCCGTTTTTCCTATATTCCTCATTTGAGCCCTCTATCATATTAAAAAAATTTAATTCACTCAAATTTATATAAAATATTCCTCATAACGATTAACGGTCGATAAAATATCATAGAAAATGCATTTTTGGTCCGTTTGTCGTTTTATCACTTTTAAGCAAATCATCAACGTTTTATGATCCGATCAAGTGTGTGATGACTCATAATGTGCTTTGTGATTATTAGACTCATAAACATGATAATTTTCATATACGCAACTCAAAAGCATGATCTGCCGGTTAAATTAAAATCGCGCGGGATTTACCAAACTTTCACCGATTGCATTCTAGACCTTGAATTCACACCAGTCCAGCTTGTATTTGCTTGTATGCGTAAAAACACAAGGGTCATACATGGTTTAGATTGATCAAATACCTAGTTAAAACGTAATTAGCGACGTGTTAAGTAAAATCCGAAATAAAGGCCAATCAACTCATCTATTAAACAATAGACATAATGATGGATCAAATCACATCAAATGAGATATGAAACATTTGGGAAAGAAAACTCTGAATTTATTATCGATCACTGGTTTGATTACATAATATCGGGTTAGATTTGACAAATCGGAAAATTCTGAAATTTTACAGTCTCTCCTACTTTTGGAAGTTTCATCCCGAAATTAAAATTCATGAAGACTGGACAAACAAATTGGGATATTTAGCTTTCATCTGATCCTCACGCTCCCATGTAAACTCTGGTCCCCGCTTGGACTCCCAACGAACCTTCACGATCAGAATTCGGTTGCGCTTGAGTTTCTTGACTTCACGATCCATAATCTCAACGGGTTTCTCGACAAAGTGCAAATACTCGTCGATCTGAACATCATCAAGTGAAACATGGATGTTCTCATTAGCCAAACACTTATGAAGGTTCGAAAATGGAATGTTGGGTGAACATTAGCCAGCTCAGGAGGAAGATTAGGTCGGTAAGCCATTTTTCCGACTTTCTCGAGGATTTTGAACGGACTGACATAACGAGGTTCTAGTTTTCCTTTTCGCCAAATCTGAAGACGCCTTTCCAAGGAGATACCTTTAGGAGAACAAGGTCTCCTTCTTCGAACTCAAGGGGTCTACATCGTCTATCAGCATAACTCTTCAGATGACTTCTAGCAGTAAGCAAATGATCACTAACCTGAGAGATTTATCCGTTGTTTCCTGAATCAACTCGGGACAGGTGATTTGAGATTCACCGACCTCGGTCCAACAAATAGGCGAACGACATTTACGACCATAGACAGCTTCGAATGGGGCCATACCGATGCCTCTATTATTATAAGAAAACTCGATCAATGGAGAAACAAACTCCAACTCCCACCATAATCAATGACACATGCCCGAAGCATGTCCTCAAGAGTCTGAATGGTGCGCTCAGAATGACAATCTGTTTAAGGGTGGTAGGCAGTGCTGAAGCCCAACTGAGTCCTCAAAGAAGCATGAAGGGATTGCAATAAATGCGACATAAAATGACTATCAAGATCAGAGATAATACTCAAAGGAGTGCCATGGCGGCAAACGATCTCACTAACAAAGATTTGAGCCAATACCGGGGCTCCATCGGTCTCATGAATTGGGAGAAAATGAGTAGATTTGGTCAAACGATCGACGATGACCCAAATGGTATCACATCCCTTGGAAGATTTTGGAAGTTTTGTAACAAAGTCCATTGCGATATCCTCCCACTTCCAAACGGGAATCCTCAGTTGCTCGAGTAAACTAAACTGGCGGGTCGATGGTGCTCGGCCTTGACATTAGAGCAAGTAAGACATTTCGCCACGTAATGCAATGTCCTTCTTCATACCAGGCCACAAATAGAGCTTGCGAAGATTGAGATACATCTTATCAGGACCGGGATGAATGGAATAACGACACTTGTGAGTCTCTTTCATGATAAATACCCGATAATCGTCTCGATCGGGAATCCAGAGACGATCCAAGACATAGAGAAGACCATCAGACTTGGTGACAAATTGAAGTTCAGTGCCACAAGATAACTCATTATGCATGTTACCCTCATTGACCGATGCACGTTGAGCTTCAAGAATATGAGCTTTAAGATTAGACATATGATGAGAACTCTGAAATAGGACAAGCTTGAGATGCTTTTTTCAACTTAAGACATCGGCCACAACATTCGCCTTACCTGGATGATAGGAATCTCGCAGTCATAGTCGTTTAAGAGCTCGATCCAACGACGCTGGCGCATATTAAGATCTTTCTAATCGAAGATACTGTAAAGACATGGAGCGATGGATCGTTTGCTAATCTAGTGATTATGAGATGAATTCTATGACACGAAGAGTAAATACAATGAGATTGTATTGATTCAAGCTTGAGAGCACACACACAATTACACACACAGAATGTAGATGAATGACTAAGAGTTCTAGCAGTCTAAACAGGTCAACCTATTTATAGGTGACATTAAACTGGCCGGCGTAGCATCTATCCAACGTATCATTGGTACGTTGGTCAGCGTACCATTGGTATGGAGCATGGTACGCTGCCCCTAAGACTCACACATACACTCTCACATTGATACAATACACAGGACACACTGTAGCATAGGAATATGCTCTAACAAACTCCCCCTTAAAGTGTAGTGTATCTATTCTAACTAAATCTCTAGTCTTCAATCTTCAACATTGCAGCATCCGATCTTCAACTTGAAATCTTGTCAGAAATAGAGCTTGCATGGCTGGATCAAGACTTGAACAATCTTTGAACTTCAAGATCCACTTGTGAAATATATTTCAATAACTCCTCCTTTCACCATGCTTGAGTCTTGACACACAGAACCTGCAACTTTAGAAGACAAAAGTGCGATTTTTCCAAAAATTATTTAATCTTGGCGCAAAACTTCTCTTTTGAGAATCCAAGATATTGATTTTGAAATTTCGATTTTGTATCAAGTGTCGATCAATCGAAAACAAATAAGAAATAAAATCTTTTTGGCTTTTAGAAACTTTAGATCAAAACACACCTAAAATCTTTTTAGAATATTCAGATATGAAACATAAATGCAGTACTGAATCACACACTATTTTTATTGGAGAAAGATCACTATCTGGGATCATATTGGTCACAACGCGCTAAACTACACTTCAATTTCAATTATTGTAACACATAAGCCATGTCGATTGCAGATATAATTTTTCTAACTTTAAACTCTGGTTAATCATACTCATAAGTTCAGGTTTTGATTAATTTGCTTTGACCAGTGTACCCCACACTATCAGACATATTCAGATATGTTTTGCTTATCACATTTTGTGAATTCATTTGTGATTTATCACATAGTGATTGAATTCATGATATAGTCAACTATGTTACATGCAAAAAGAAATAAGAACGTTAAATCCTCTACCTTAAGGTCGTTTTTTCGATACGCACATAAGGCCTCGTATTTAACAAAATAAGAAAATAAAAATAAGTTGAAATTGTATAACCCAACTACAATCAGGTCGGTACTCCAATACACGCAAAGAAAGTCCGATGAATTATACGAAACACCAGAAAAATAAAGCAGAACCTTAAATGAACAACTATCAAGTCGGTCTAGTTGACACGCAGTGATATATAGTCCGATCATTTAAGAAAATAAACAGAATCAAACAAGTTTAAATCTTTGCAAAATGGCATCAAGATGTTGTCCACTAGGTCAAGAATCAAGATGTTGTCCACTAGGTCAATTATTGTATACAAAGTGACTTCTCATTTTCTTTTCACATATCTTTTTCTTGATATCTTGAAATACGTATCAAGATGTTGTCCACTAGGTCAAGCATCAGATTTAATGTATATCATAATTGAATACTTTCTGATTTGCCGAACCTACCTAGCACATCGAAACAATGATCTTATAGCTTTTTCACTTACTCTATCCGCGAGTCAGAAATGTTAGCCAATGTACCGTCATTTCCCAATGATCAATTTCTCAATTTTGATTTTTTTTAATTTTTTTATCTTTTGTAATGCCTTTTTCTCCCCCTAAAATGAAAAACTCTATTGTTAGATTTTTCATTTTAACAAAAACAAGACACGATTTTTGGCTTTTGTTAATTTTCTCCCCATAAACATATGTACAACTACCACTTGTAACTACGAAAAAGAAACAAAATTGATCGACCAAACACTGACACTTTACAGTTTCGGTTTTTGAAAAAATGATTTTATCAAAAATTTCTTTTGAAAGATGGTTTTGAGGATGATAAAGCATTGAAACTCTAAATTATGCAAGTTTTCACTATCAGTAACACACGCATGATATGTCTTCTTGAAGAAACCTGCAGACACCAGATAAAACATTAATGGTTTTGGGATCAGCCCGAGTCAATAGCCTCGGGTCGCCCGGTGTCTTCAACATGGTCTTTGATAATCTTGGAAACAACTCGGGGTTTCCAGATCATGGGCGATTAAAAACTTTCTAATGAATCCACAAAATTATCAGCTTGCGTCTTTGCCCAAGATAGCTTACTTGTTGATTTGAACATGGTTGGTTGTGGTTCATCAAAAATATGACCATTTAAATCCACATATTTAGCAGTTTTGTTCACATATGAGTGAGTACTCGCATTCTTCGGACACTGAGCAGCGAGATGTCCTGGTTTACGACATCCGTAACACTTCCTATGAAAAACATTAAGGGAACTGCTACCCAAATTTGTTTCAAAATTTTGTTTCTTATCAGAAAAATTCTTTGATTTTCTATTTCCCTGTTGAATAAACACATCATAATAACCAAAGGAATCTTCAGAACCAAATGAATCAAAGAAACCATCAGATGAATCATACCTTGGAGGTGAACTCGTGGAGAATAACATGAACCATAAGAAGATCCTCCAGAGTATTAATGATCATTCTTTGATTGAAACACCTTCTGTTTCTTTTGTTGTTGTTTTTGCTTTTGAGTTGAACAAGATTTATCATCCTTCTTCTTCTGTTGTGTTTGTTGAACTGATTCCTCCTTAATTTTATAACCCAAGCCTTTTTGTTTGTAACCTGGAATCTTAAAAGACCCAGATTGAGAACCAGAAACACTCTTTTCATTAGTTGTTTTAGTAAATTTAGCTTTGATGTCCTTCAGCTTGTTCTCAACAATCAATGATTTATCTGCTCCTGCTTCGTATGAAGTACTCGAAGACTTTTCAACCTTAACAAATATCTTCTCATCTTCCAAGAATGATAATTCAGAAGTAAACTTTGTAGCTTGTATAGATTTAACTTTCTTCTTACCAGACTTTGATTTCTTCTTCTTTTCTTGAACATGAGTTGCAAACTTTGAGTAATCATACATTTCATCATTTGAATTGACCGGAGCAGATGAGAAATTTGATATGTCAACTGGTGCAGGAACTTTGTGTAAATCTGCTTCTTTCATACTATTCTCACTCTTCTCCTGTCTGTATATGTAATTCAGAAATGTAGGAGATAAGTTGCAATTCTTCACCTGTTTTTGCAACTCAAGAATCTCAACTTTCAACTCTGAAATCTTCACCTGAGCATCCAACAACTCTTTCTGGGTAGCAATAAATTGATCTGAGAGATCGTTGTATTCAGATCTAAGTCTTCTTTTCAAGTCACACACTTCCAATAATTCTTCATTAACCTTTTCCCACTTCTTCTTGAAATAAGCAAAATCTTTTGTTAAAATTTCGTTCTTTTCTCGGAAAAGAACATTGTTATCTCGAAGTTTTGAAAGATCTTCCTGAAGACTTATCACTTTCTCAGCAGCTTCAACAACAATTTGATTAGCTTTCTCGTATTCCTGTTGAACAGGATAACTTTTCGTAAACAACGCTTCAAAGTCTTCAGCAGCGTCTTTAGCTTCAGCTTTAGCTTTTTCACATTCTGCAAACAATTCTTTCTTCTCTTCTTGTAAAACCTCATTGAGTTTTTCTAAATCAGCAGACTCTTGTTGTGAACACTCCAAATCAGCTTTCACAACCCTGATTTTTTCAGTTATTAAACTGTTACCCCTCAACAAGGATTCAATTTTTTATGTTTGCAACAACACAATCTTGACATTGAAAACACTCTACCTTTTTCTCTTGTGCACTTACTTCAATAACATCTTCCTCAACTGTTTCACAGGAACTTGTGTCAGAATCTACATCAGTTATTTCATCATCACTATGAATAATTTTGACAACAAACGCAGATTCATCTGGAAAATCTGCAGCCCAATCATAACCTTCATCAGATGCTTGTATATTTTCTCAGAAGTAATAGCAGCTAAAGCAATTGGATTAGAATTAGAAGTTTGTCCACAATCATATTGTTTATCAACTTGAGAAACCAAAGTTGTTGGAGTAGAAGTATTAGCTTCTTTTTTATTGTTACATTCCCGAGCAAAATGTCCAAATTTTGAACACTTGAAAGACTTAACCTTTGATTTATCCAAACCCAGCTTGCCTTTTGAATTAATTTCCTTATTACCAGTTGAAAGAATCTTCTTGCTCTTTCAGTTAACATAGCCTTCTGCCATCCCATATCTAATTCATTAAGATGATCCTCATCTAACTGTTTCAAATCATCTTTGAACAACTCAAGATCACCAATGTTACCAATTATGAAACCATAATATGTGCTATTAAAGCAGATATTAATGTAGCATGCTCATCAAACATCTTAGCAGAAAATGTAGTCTGAGGTGAATGAAATGGAATTGTGAAATTGCACCCTGGAGAATAACCATAATTCTCAGACTTTCCAGCAAGAAAAGCAGTAGTGGGACCTTCACTGAAAATGTTTGACTTTTTAACATTGATGGTTGAATCATTTTCACCATGATATGCTGCTGGATTCTGTACTTGTGTAGGCATGGATCGGTTCACATTCAATTCCGTATCTCTTGCCAGTATCTTTTCAATCAAACTGTTGAATGACAACCCTGAAAATTCCTTATCATTATTAATCATCATCACATAATTTTTCTATCTTTTAGTTAATGCCTCTAGTAACTTCTCTTTCAACTCAGCTTCTTCCTTTTTGATGCTTACTAAAGTCATTACACTCAGCAAATGTGAAAATCTAGTAATGAGCTTTGAAATATCTTCATTTGGATAATGTTTGAAATTGTCGAACTCTTTCTTCAGAACCTTTTGCTTACTTTTCTTAAACTGATCATTACCCCTCACATTGATTCTGTATTGCATCTCACAATTCTTTCGATGTAGTATAAGCAGAAAACTGATGTAATAGATCTTTGGGTAATGCCATGGTTAATGTTTCGTAAGCTTTTTGTTCAGCAGTCAGACTTCTTTGCACAATCGGCCTTCCAGTAGTACCAGTTGGATATTCATATTGATCAATATAACCCAACCAAAGATCGACATCATTAGTACCAACGTATGCTTCGAATCGTTTTACCCAACTATGATAATCGTCCAATTTGAGCAACTTCGGAACTTTTTGACTTGTTCCTATTTCATTAACATAGTAAACAAAGCTTGCATCGTGGTTTGAATCGCGGAAAACGCTTGAAAATCTCATTTAGAAATTGCGATATCGGTAGCAAAAACTTTAAAATAAAATAAGGACGTCTTAAAAGTGGAATTTGGGTATTAAAATGGAGGATACTGGCCGCCAGGCCAGTAAATGTGTAGAGCTCGTCGAGACGGTCATTTTGGCTGGTATTGGGTTCCGTAACTCCAAACAAAACTCAAGTTACGTCAGTTTTAGTTAACGTCACTATTCTGTCGGCGTACCAATAAACCTCTCAGCGGACCAAACTGTTGACTAGCGTACCAATAGCTTTGACCGTACCAACCATTCAATGTACCAAACCAGCGGCGTACCAGTGAACTCAGCGTACCAGTGAATAGTATCGGACCAATTTGGTACGGCGTAACTGCTCCGGACCACCGTTGAAGATTGCCTTGCGTACCAAGCAACATACCAACAACGTACCATTCAGTTCATCTAGCGTACCACGACATTCAACCGGTGTACCACGACATTCAACCGATGCATGATCTCGAACTTGGTGCGGTTCCATTTTCTGATGGATCCGTTGCTCCATATCTTTATAAGTGGTATTAGAGCTATCTGGTTCCATTTGCTGATCGAATTTTGTGATTTTTGATATTTCTAGAGAGAGCAAGTGGGTTTTTGGTCATTTTTTATCAAATTTTCTCAATTCCGAATGTTTCTGATGTCAAATTTGATTGCTAAACGTTCCTAGCGTGTTTTCGTTGCTTACTGCTGCAAATTACAGTCCAAAACCTTCAAATTCATGAAAATGGTCGAATAGATCATCGATACTAGGCAAAGGATAATGGTTTTTGATTGTGAGTTTGTTAAGCTCACGATAATCAATGCACATGCGAAGCGAACCATTTTTTTTTTCTTGACAAATAGAATAGGTTCTCCTCATGGAGAGGAACTTGGTTGAATAAAACCCTTATCAGAAATCTCCTGAAGTTGCTTTGCCAATTCTTGCATTTCTGAGGGTGCGAAACGATAAGGAGACTTTGCAACAGGAGTGGCACCCAAAACAAGATCAATACGGAAGTCTTGGTGAACTGGAGGAAGACCCGTTATATCATCGAGAAACACTTCAGGAAAGTCTCGCACGATCGCGATATCTTCGATTCCCATTTCTTTATCTCTAACTTCCATAATACGAGCCATGAATGCTGGAGGATCCTTGCGTAAGTACTTATGGGCTTTGGTGCAAGACATAAGCTTAAGCCCATCAGATGGTTTATTGCCATGGATCAACAAAAACTGGCCATTTGGACGAGGGATGTGAATGATTTTATCAAAATAAACAAGCTCAACACGATTTTAGATACCAATCTATACTAATGATGACATCGAAGCTCCGGAGTGACATAGGAATAAGATCGATATAGAAAATATGACCATTGAAGTCCACTTTGAAGTCATGAATCATTGAGTAGAGGTCAGTAGGTTTACCGTCCACAATTTTAACAGATAGAGGGTAATCAAGCACAACACGAGAAGAGGCAAGCAAAGGCTCAAACTCTAACGATACAAAGTTACGGTCCTCACCAAAATCAAATAATATAGAGGCATAACCATTATAATAAGAAACGTACCATTGACCACCTTCTGGTTCGCCTGAGCCTGATGAGCAGTGACCAACCAAGTTAGTGTTAATGGTATCAAACATTACAGATTGATAAGATAGAGAAAAGAGGTAAAACATGAACCTGTTTTGCATTGATAACAAAGGCACGAGCAGGGGCACCTTGAGCAGCATTAGCTGCAGTCTAATTGACCATGACAAGAGTAGGACATGCATTACGAAGGTAGGTAGTGGACCCACAATTGTAATAGGCCCTAACTTTAACATGGACATTAGAAGCTTGGGCTATCATGGGCTGAGCAGGATACTGGGCCACTGGTTGGGCTCGCATGGGTAGGTAACAGGCATGGGTGAGGTGACCAAATCGCCCACAGTTAGTGCATTTCCAGCAAGGAACATGAGTAGGATGATGGCGGGTGCACCGGGCACAAGGTGGATGAGTCCCGGTATACTGCTTCTTGGCAGGAGGAGCAGGGGTAGCAGGTGCAGCATGTGCTGCAGGAGTGGCGGTAACAACAAAGTTTCGGCCCTTTCGCTTCTTCTTGTTAAATTTAGCAGCAAAGGACTCAGCTTTAGACTCCTTTTCGACCGCGAGCTCGGTCTTTTCAGCCCCCATTCTTTCTTTGAACCCTTCCTTTTCAGAGTACCCACTTTGACATGATTATCGATCAAACGGGCAGCAAGGCGAAGAACGTTATCAAGTGTCACAAGATTGTTGGCCCAGATAAAATCTTGTAACTGCTCAGGTAATCCACCAGCATAACATTCAATAGCCTAGAATTCAGGAGTGACAATTTCGGGCCCCAAGATTTTCAGTTCATAGAGGCGGTCGGTATACTCCTGATTTTCCCCGTTGTATTCCTTCAGTGCACGGAATTCTTCCTCCAGTTTCTTCAATTCACTGCGGGGGCAGTATTTTTTCCTCATGACTTTTTTAAGTTCGGCCCATGGCAAGGCTAGGGCTTCGTTAGACTCATGGATCCTCTTTTCACCGTTCCACCAGGTTAGAGCCTTCTCAGTCAGAGTGCTGGTGGCACGGGGGACCTTCAGCTGGTCAGGGCAATCACTATTCACAAAAGTATTCCCCATGCCTTCAAACCATTGGATTAAACCAATCAAACCCTCCGTACCCTTGAACTTTGGAGGGTTACAAGACTAAACTGCTTGAATGAGCACTCAGAAGCAGCAGCATTGGTAGGGTTGGCATTTAGGCCCTGCTGTATCTGAACCATGATATTAGGAAGGACCTCATCCATTTGTTTCACGATAACCGATGCCATTTGGAAGCCGTTGTCACCTTTACTGCGCCCTTTGAAATTAGAGAAAGAGAGACAAAGATTAGGAGACAATTTCAAAGAGGTGATCGATAAACAAACTTAGAGTCCATTATGTTTAAATGTAAATGTATTTTTGAGTGAATCGTGTTGGTGTGACTCAGATCGACAAAGTTTACAAAAATCGTTTTAAACATAAATGTGTCAAAATCACAAAATCGAGCGATTGAGATAAAACACATCAGAGTGGTTCTCACCTCCCGATTGAGAGGCTACAACCGTGACCAATCAGTTTCAGGTCCCTGTGGTAAAACATGCTTTGGCCTAATAGGTTTCATCGCTCTCGTCGAGGCGTCCCCATGTGAGCGTTCGGGTCTATCGGTTGATTTGGATTTATACGCAACGCTTTTCTAGACAGAGACCCCGACTACCGGTGTTTCCACCCTTCCAGTTACTACATGTTTACCACCAAAACCATAATTCTGAAGGGAATTGAAAATCAAGAAATCACATTTTCCTAAATGGTGCGTAAGGCACCATTTTCTAAGGAAGAGGCTAGGAAGCCTTCGTGATTCGTGTATGTATGTGTTGACCAACTAGATTAAAAGCAATGATTGAAAACATGCACAATGAAGAGCATATAAAGGACAAGCAAATTTTAACTAAGCATGCAAGGCATGAGGTACTCATGCGGGACACCTAAGGAAATAGTCTAGGTCATGCCGGTTCTAATACCTAGATCCCTATAGTCGTGGCTCTGATACAAATCTGTCACACACCGACCGATGGCGAAATTACGTTGAGGTGCGAAGATTGTTCAGATGCTCACAACACTATTAATGTTGTTATATTTAATCATGCCATTTCATTGAACAAACCAACATAGACATCAAAAGCATTCAACAAAATAGAGTTCAAACATCTCTTAAAAGTTCTAATTTTATTTAATAAGGTCTACTAGTCCCATGCAATTCTAAGTGACGATATCTGAATCACACAGCAGCACCTGCAACGTGTAAAAATAAAGGTCAACTACGTGAGCTGGTGGGTAAACATAAGTTTAATCAAATCATAGTTTAAATCATACGTTCTATGCGATTAAGTGAAAATCAAGTACATTAATACCATGATATCGAGCACATATGGGTGTATGATCCAAACCTGACTGTAAGGTTTTCAATCACGAGGCGCCACACACGAGGCAGGACAAGTGGGCTTGTCAAGCCAATAGATCTATTACCGTCAACCCGGCTTTTTACAGTTAATGTCACACGAGTTCGTTCTAAACATCGTTCATAATTATAACACATAGAGCACATAGATTACTATACAAGACTAACACATAATCGATCATAGAGTATGCACGTAGATTTAGAGAAAATCGTTCTAAAGTTTGAAAATGGTACATGTTGCACCCCAAAAACAAATAAATAAAAATGGGGCTATAAATACTCACCTGATGGTGAAACAAACGAGAAAGAAACTGAGGTAGCGGCGCGATATCAAACCTGGAGATGACATTGACGATCGAATGTGACAGCGTAATACCGATAAATAAATAAATAAGTAAACAAATAGATAAAGCGTGCGACTCAAAGTGACATAATGGACACGATCGGATACGCGGCTCGTTGGTGATTTAAGCGAGTAATAACGTACGAGAAGGGTCGTCTATCTTAAGGGTTCAAAAATTAATATATAAATAGTTATTTATTTATTTTTTATGACGATCAAAATAATATTTATTTGTCAAAACAATATTTATTTTTCATGAGGTCAACAATATTTATTTTTATGAGGTCTAAATATTACCTAAAGGCCCAAAAAATGGTTATTATAATCCCTAAATATCATGTTGACATTTATTATCATGAAAATCCTAGATCCAACTCATAACTAGCGTCATAACCGAGATCTAATAAAAAACATTCATAAAATGCCATTTTTTTATTTTAATTCTAAGCAAGATGACCCCTTAGATCTAGGTAAAGATGACATTTGAAGGTAGTTCTAAAGATTTAAGTTCATAAATTTAAGATCTAACAAGATCTAGTATGATCTATAGAGCAAAACATGAAAGATAATAAATTTTAATCATAAAAATGCCACTTTTTTCCTAACAAAACCCTAGATCTATAGCTTAGTTGATTATTACACTAGATCTAGCTCTAGATCAATAACCAAGTTTATGTTTTCGTAACTTTAAAACAAGATCTAATAAAAGATGATCAAGAAGATTAGAGATCTATGAAGATCCATGAAGAAAATCAAGAAAAATAAGACTTTTTATCATAAAAATCATATTTCTAGGTTATGGATCTTAGATCTTTCAAGCATGATGATTTCTCCATGATAAAACGTTCATAAAAAAGCTAACTTTAATCAGACCTAACCATGGATCATCAAGATTTAACAATAATCAACAAAAAAAATCATAAAAGTTTAAGAATATCTTATAAAAGTCCAATATTTTTGCATAAAATCACTAGATCTATGATTTAGGACCTAGATCTAAGTTTAAAATATGATAAAGAACTGGTCTTGGTTAGATCATGGAAAGAGAAGAAGTGGGTAGAAGCGAGAATGAAGAAAAACGTACCAAAAACTGAAAACCGACACTTTTCTTTACATGTTTTCACCAAACTTGAGCTCCAAACCTCCAAGATCTTGATCCTCTATCTCTCTAGCCTTTTTAGGATCTTTAAGGTGATTAGGAGGTAAAATATGAGGCTAGAATGAGAATAAGAGGTTAAATACTCAAAAAATAGGGCTGAAAACGCGGTTTCCCGTTTTTGCCGGTTCGCGAGTGTCGTGCGTATTGTTTTCGCTCTAATTTCTTCGTGCTAGCTCGATTTGACCCCCGTTTTTTCCTATATTCTTTATTTTGAGCCCTCTTTCATATTAACCATATTTAATCCACTCAAATTTATATAAAATATTTCTCATAACGATTATGGTTGATAAAATATCATACAAAATGCATTTTTGGTCGGTTTTGTCGTTTTTATCACTTTTAAGCAAATCACCAACGTTTTGCAATCCGATCAAGTGTGTGATGACTCATAATGTTCTTTGTTATTATAAGACTCATAAACATGATAAATTTGATATACAAAACTCAAAAACGTGATCTCCTGGTTAAAATCGAAATCGCGAGGGATTTACCGAACTTTCACCGATTGTGTTCTAGACCTTGAATTCACACAAATCCTTGCTTGTATTTGCTTGTGTGCGTAACTAGTATTACAAACAAGTGTCATACATACTTTAGTTTGATCAAATCCCCGGTTAAAACGTAATTAGTGATGCATTCGCGTAAAATCCAAAATAAAGGCAAATCAACTCAATAATCAAACAATAGACATAATGATGGATCAAATCACATAAAATGAGGTATAAAACATCATAGGAAACACAACTCTTTATTTATTATTTATCACTAGTTTGAATACATAAAATTGAGTCGGATCTAACAAATCAGAAAAACCCGAAATGTTACACTATGCCCCTGACCAACACGCCTCGTGCCCTGACTATCCGACGATTCTTGCAGGATCCTCTTTCAAGCACTGCCCATGCTCTGACGGGCACAGCCCATGCTCATGTCCGGGACTTGCCTATAAATACCAGTCAAGACCTTCATTCAAACTCACTCAATTCTTCTTTTCCCCTTCGTTTAGTCTCTCATTTTTTCTGTTTTTTGAGCCACTTATTTTGGCGTTTTAAGTTGTTCCGTCAAGATTGTAAGAACTTTAACTTAAATAGATCTTGATTTGTGTTTGTCTATGAACTTTTCTTTATCTTTTAGGAAAATTGGATTTAAAAAATCCCAACTTTTACCTATTGGCCGGCAATAATCCCACATTTAAAAATCATCTTCAGCGGTCCCAACTTTCATCTAAGTTTTTTCTAATGGACCCGACGTTATCTTTTTTAACACCGTTAAGTAAGCGCTGATGTGGCATGCTGACATGTAATACTCTTTTTATTTTTTTAATCCTTTAATCCACATCATTTCCAAATAAGATTTTCTCTTAATTTTTAATAAAAAAATGATCAGGCATCCATAATTGAAAACAAACGATCAACTCTTCAAATCCCTAAAAATTGATCCTGCCCAAATCCCAGAAATACATAGGTACGATCCCATCTCCCCCCAAATCCCTAGTTCCCCCAGCCGCATATGTATCTCAGATGGTAATATCTATTGCAAGTGTGAAATTGTTGCTATGAAAAGGGTTGCTAGAAGTCAAACTACAAATTTATGGTTGTTCACAATGGCCTGTAAATACCTATTTTGTTTAATTGTTAATTATACAAATTTATGTGGAAAGTTACAACCTTTAATTGGTTGTTTTACGTAATTATGTTTAATATAGAGGTCAGATTGTCGTTTTTTTATGTGGAAGGAAGATGTGGATCTTGCACTTGCAGAAGATCTTGAATTGAAAAACAAAGCATTGGTCATGAAGATTGCAAACCTAGAACTAGAGAAGATGATGCTAATGAAGGAGGTGAAGAACTTGAAATTGAAGCTTGCAATGACCAAATTCTTCTCCATCAAACACTTTCTGATTGGATTTTTTTTCTTTTGTAATTGTAGTTTACTTAATTTCAATGTTTTGATGATGGTTTAGTTTAGTATTGGTGGTAATTTGGTATATGTAGTAGTGGTGGTGTTTTCATGTTGGTTTATCCAAAGTTTTCAAGTGCTTAATGTGAAATCATTATTTTAGTATTGACAATGGTTGGAAAAATGTTTCATCAGAAACTGTTTAGTCCATGTTTAGTATATATGAGAATTGATTAATAACCATGCTCACTTTTTAATGATGGCATTGACAATATCAGCATCCATACCATCACAGTAAGTGATTAGGTTGCTCTTTCACATGTGAAAGGTTAAATGAAGGTTACATGTGAAAGGGATCTTAGTACCAAAAGTGTTGTTTTCTTTAGTCATTTTCATTCATAGATAATTAATTTTTTTTTGCAGAAAACGTGTTTAGAATTTCGAGTCAACCGAACACAACCGATCACTTCCAATATTAAGGTTAGTGGTTGTGACCCACTACACAACCCACTGGACACAATACATAACACACCTGACCGGTAACATGATCAATTGATGTTATTGTCTTGACCATTCAAAATGGTCATTTGACTAAAAAAGGTGAACTGTAGTTTATTAAAGTTACTACTGTTTTTCTATCATTAAAAAAGAATGTCAAAGTTTAAGAATTACCCTTATGCACATGGAATTATCGTGTTGTTATGATATCATTAAAAAAGAATGTGGTCCATATATTTGTACCGATCTTGCTGGTTCTTATGTTGGGAGTAAAAACACATAATTGTGGTCCACATATTAGGCCACTGAATTGATCATTTCAAATGGTCATTTGACCAAAAAAAGTCAACTGCACCTTTAAAATGGTGCAAAAACCCATGGTTAATTCAAGCATCTAAATTATACACCAAAAGTCACCAAAACACAATTCCATAACAGTCAACAAAATAGAGTTTTACATTCATCAAATAGACTTTAATAGTCCTCTAAAGATTCTTGTCCTCAAGAATTAGATACTAATCAAAAGTATCAAAAACAAATTGTTTGGTCCTTGCTAAAAATAGCAACAACATATTTGAAACAGTAGCAGCTGCAAGATTGAAACTGCAGCAAGACATTTGAACACCAGTAGCGGCAGCAGGTTTGAAGCAGAACCACTTGCAAATTTATATGGCTACCCTTAGGAGATAATAGAGGAGCACCACTAACTAAT
>JBCNJP010000017.1:51003612-51020543 GCA_039602395.1 Deinandra increscens subsp. villosa | reverse complement strand
ACAGGGGCGGCTCAACCATTTTAGGGGCCTAAAGCGAACCATATATCCGGGGCCCTTTCTAAAAGTCATGTTTATAAACCCTCCTATATGCTGTCACTATTAAGTTCATATACCTCTATATGTTCATCACTATCTATGCGTTTGTCACTATCAATTCCATACATGTTTGAAGGTTCTATCACTATTTTTAGGTCATGTTATACATCTATTGTGATTCCTTTTGAGCTGCTAGTTTTTGTTTTTTAGTCTCTTGGCATGACAATATTGATAGTTCCTATTTCATATTGAAATAATTAAAGCAAGATCTATCACAAATGACTTACAATCAGACAAATCAATTCACAAATCACGAAATATACATCAGACCAAAAAATCAATTCAGAATCACTTGTAAAAAGTTAGGGAAATATAACTGAGTACCTCAATTAAGAATAAAAGAATCAAGATTCTTTTAAGCAAAGTAGTAATTTGAGTTTGGAAGTCCTCTCACATTTCAGCAAGTTCAAATTCACCTTTTCAGTTCCCTTTAAACTAGAGTAGGATTGCCATTCAGTTTCAACACAACAAAGGTAATTCAGTTCCTTCGAAGCAGAAGTGAGGAGGTAGAATTTAGAATATATAAGAAAGAAGGAAGCAATTAGAGGTTATAGAAATTAAAGATTAAAGGAACATACATTTTATTCATCACCGAAAAATAGAGACGTTGAAGACGATTAGGTTTTCGATGCCCAAAATCCAATAGAATGATTGTGTTTTCCTTCATCGCCTCTATCCTCTGGTCCTTGGACTTCGATTGGTGATGGGTTTTGATTTTCCCCAAGTTCCCGTAGACGCTAGAGCCGCCCGTCGCTTCTTCTTCCATCTTCTTACTTCACTGCAACAGATAAGACTAGTCCAATTTCCGAAGCCCAAAACGGTATAAAAGAATTGTGAAAATTTGGGGCCCTATTTACATGGAGGCCCAAAGCCCTAGCCTTACTAAAATTATGCTTGGGCCGGCCCTGGGGACTCACGGTTTGATCTAGGATCGATGGATGATCTTCTTCTACAGAAAAGATGGATGATCTTGATGGTCTCTAAGGCTGGTCCAGAATCGCAAGAGGGAGAGAGTGTGTGTGTGTTTCTTGTGTGATGTATGCAAATGGGTAATTAGGGTTTAAAGCTTCATTTAAATACTAATGGCCATCATGGGCTTTCATTGGGATTTGGGCCCCCAATGATTAGCCATCATTAGCCCATGATTAGTCTAATGACTAGCCCAATCATTAATCATGTATGCATACACTTAGTTACCCGGTTAAACATATAATCACATAATTAGGCAATTTGTCACATAATTTATCAAATAATTAAATAGTCATTCTTTTTAATAAAAATCATGCATTTAAATCACGTTTCTCATAATAACAACATATAAATAAATACATAGCACATATGGACGGGTTCGGTGATCAACCAAAGGTCGTGGACGTATTCGGCCTAGTTAAGCATTAGTTACTAAGTTAACACTATTAACGTAACTAACGGAGATTGTCTAACGGAAGTAAACCTTGAAATTCCCGGATGTCACATTTTTGCTACCGATATCGCAATTTCAAAATGAATGATTTTCAAGCGTTTTCCGCGATTCAAACCATAATGCAAGCTTTATTTACTATGTTAATGAAATAGGAACAAGTCAAAAAGTTCCGAAGTTGCTCAAATTGGACGATTATCATAGTTGGGTAAAACGATTCGAAGCATACGTTGGTACTAATGATGTTGATCTTTGGTTGGGTTATATTGATCAATATGAATATCCAACTGGTACTACTGGAAGGCCGATTGTGCAAAGAAGTCTGACTGCTGAACAAAAAGCTTACGAAACATTAACCATGGCATTACCCAAAGATCTATTACATCAGTTTTCTGCTTATACTACATCGAAAGAATTGTGAGATGCAATACAGAATCAATGTGAGGGGTAATGATCAGTTTAAGAAAAGTAAGCAAAAGGTTCTGAAGAAAGAGTTTGACAATTTCAAACATTATCCAAATGAAGATATTTCAAAGCTAATTACTAGATTTTCACATTTGCTGAGTGTAATGACTTTAGTAAGCATCAAAAAGGAAGAAGCTGAGTTGAAAGAGAAGTTACTAGAGGCATTAACTAAAAGATAGAAAAATTATGTGATGATGATTAATAATGATAAGGAATTTTCAGGGTTGTCATTCAACAGTTTGATTGAAAAGATACTGGCAAGAGATATGGAATTGAATGTGAACCGATCCATGCCTACACAAGTACAGAATCTAGCAGCATATCATGGTGAAAAAGGATTCAACCATCAATGTTAAAAAGTCAAACATTTTCAGTGAAGGTCCCACTACTGCTTTTCTTGCTGGAAAGTCTGAGAATTATGGTTATTCTCCAGGGTGCAATTTCACAATTCCATTTCATTCACCTCAGACTACATTTTCTGCTAAGACGGTTGATGAGCATGCTACATTAATATCTGCTTTAATAGCACATATTATGGTTTCATAATTGGTAACATTGGTGATCTTGAGTTGTTCAAAGATGATTTGAAACAGTTAGATAAGGATCATCTTAATGAATTAGATATGGGATGGCAGAAGGCTATGTTAACTGAAAGAGCAAGAAGATTCTTTCAACTGGTAATAAGGAAATTAATTCAAAAGGCAAGCTGGGTTTGGATAAATCAAAGGGTAAGTGTTTCAAGTGTTCAAAATTTGGACATTTTGCTCGGGAATGTAACAATAAAAAAGAAGCTAATACTTCTACTCCAAAAGCTTTGGTTTCTCAAGTTGATAAACAATATGATTGTGGACAAACTTCTAATTCTAATCCAATTGCTTTAGCTGCTATTACTTCTGAGAAAATACACAAGCATCTGATGAAGGTTATGATTGGGCTGCAGATTTTCCAGATGAATCTGCGTTTGTTGTCAAAATTATACATAGTGATGATGAAATAACTGATATAGATTCTGACACGAGTTCCTGTGAAACAGTTGAGGAAGATGTTATTGAAGTAAGTACACAAGAGAAAAAGGCAGAGTGTTTTCAATGTCAAGATTGTGTTGTTGCAAACATGAAAATTGAATCCTTGTTGAGGGGTAACAGTTTAATAACTGAAAAAATCAAGGTTGTGAAAGCTGATTTGGAGTGTTCACAACAAGAGTCCGCTGATTTAGAAAAACTCAATGAGGTTTTACAAGAAGAGAAGAAAGAATTGTTTGCCGAATGTGAAAAAGCTAAACCTGAAGCTAAAGACGCTGCTGAAGACTTTAAAGCGTTGTTTACGAAAAGTTATCCTGTTCAACAGGAATACGAGAAAGCTAATCAAATTGTTGTTGAAGCTGCTGAGAAGGTGATAAGTCTTCAGGAAGATCTTTCAAAACTTCGAGATAACAATGTTCTTTTCCGAGAAAAGAACGAAATTTTAACAAAAGATTTTGCTTATTTCAAGAAGAAGTGGGAAAAGGTTAATGAAGAATTATTGGAAGTGTGTGACTTGAAAAGAAGACTTAGATCTGAATACAACGATCTCTCAGATCAATTTATTGCTACCCAGAAAGAGTTGTTGGATGCTCAGGTGAAGATTTCAGAGTTGAAAGTTGAGATTCTTGAGTTGCAAAAACAGGTGAAGAATTGCAACTTATCTCCTACATTTCTGAATTACATATACAGACAGGAGAAGAGTGAGAATAGTATGAAAGAAGCAGATTTACACAAAGTTCCTGCACCAGTTGACATATCAAATTTCTCATCTGCTCCGGTCAATTCAAATGATGAAATGTATGATTACTCAAAGTTTGCAACTCATGTTCAAGAAAAGAAGAAGAAATCAAAGTCTGGTAAGAAGAAAGTTGAAGCTAGACAAGCTACAAAGTTCGCTTCTGAATTATCATTCTTGGAAGATGAGAAGATCTTTGTTAAGGTTGAAAAGTCTTCGAGTACTTCATACGAAGCAGGAGCAGATAAATCATTGATTGTTGAGAACAAGCTGAAGGACATCAAAGCTAAATTTACTAAAACAGCTAATGAAAAGAGTGTTTCTGGTTCTCAATCTGGGTCTTTTAAGATTCCAGGTTACAAACAAAAAGGCTTGGGTTATAAAATTAAGGAGGAATCAGTTCAACAAACACAACAGAAGAAGAAGGATGATAAATCTAGTTCAACTCAAAAGCAAAAACAACAACAAAAGAAACAGAAGGTGTTTCAATCAAAGAATGATCATTATTACTCTGGAGGATCTTCTTATGGTTCATGTTATTCTCCACGAGTTCACCTCCAAGGTATGATTCATCTGATGGTTTCTTTGATTCATTTGGTTCTGAAGATTCCTTTGGTTATCATGATGTGTTTATTCAACAGGGAAATAGAAAATCAAAGAATTTTTCTGATAAGAAACAAAATTTTGAAACAAATTTGGGTAACAGTTCCCTTAATGTTTTTCATAGGAAGTGTTACGGATGTCGTAAACCAGGACATCTCGCTGCTCAGTGTCCGAAGAATGCGAGTACTCACTCATATGTGAACAAAACTGCTAAATATGTGGATTTAAATGGTCATATTTTTGATGAACCACAACCAACCATGTTCAAATCAACAAGTAAGCTATCTTGGGCAAAGACGCAAGCTGATAATTTTGTGGATTCATTGGAAAGTTTTTAATCGCCCATGATCTGGAAACCCCGAGTTGTTTCCAAGATTATCAAAGACCATGTTGAAGACACCGGGCGACCCGAGGCTATTGACTCGGGCTGATCCCAAAACCATTAATGTTTTATCTGGTGTCTGCAGGTTTCTTCAAGAAGACATATCATGCGTGTGTTACTGATAGTGAAAACTTGCATAATTTAGAGTTTCAATGCTTTATCATTCTCAAAACCATCTTTCAAAAGAAATTTTTGATAAAATCATTTTTTCAAAAACCGAAACTGTAAAGTGTCAGTGTTTGGTCGATCAATTTTGTTTCTTTTTCGTAGTTACAAGTGGTAGTTGTACATATGTTTATGGGGAGAAAATTGACCAAAGCCAAAAATTGTGTCTTGTTTTTGTTAAAATGAAAAATCTAACAATAGAGTTTTTCATTTTAGGGGGAGAAAAAGGCATTGCAAAAGATAAAAAAATTAAAAAAAATCAAAATTGAGAAATTGATCATTGGGAAATGATGACATTGAGCTAACATTTCTGACTCGCGGATAGAGTAAGTGAAAAAGCTATAAGATCATTGTTTCGATGTGCTAGGTAGGTTCGACAAATCAGAAAGTATTCAATTATGATATACATTAAATCTGATGCTTAACCTAGTGGACAACATCTTGATACGTATTTCAAGATATCAAGAAAAAGATATGTGAAAAGAAAATGAGAAGTCACTTTGTATACAATAATTGACCTAGTGGACAACATCTTGATGCTTGACCTAGTGGACAACATCTTGATGCCATTTTGCAAAGATTTAAACTTGTTTGATTCTGTTTATTTTCTTAAATGATCGGACTATATATCACTGCGTGTCAACTAGACCGACATGATAGTTGTTCATTTAAGGTTCTGCTTTATTTTTTTGGTGTTTCGTATAATTCATCAGACTTTCTTTGCGTGTATGGGAGTACCGACCTGATTGTAGTTGGGTTATACAATTTCAACTTATTTTTATTTTCTTATTTTGTTAAATCCGAGGCCTTATGTGCGTATCGAAAAAACGACCTTAAGGTAGAGGATTTAACGTTCTTATTTCTTTTTGCATGTAACATAGTTGACTATATCATGAATTCAATCACTATGTGATAAATCACAAATGAATTCACAAAATGTGATAAGAAAAACATATCTGAATATGTCTGATAGTGTGGGGTACACTGGTCAAAGCAAATTAATCAAAACCTGAACATATCCAGATGTTATGAGTATGATTATCCAGAGTTTAAAGTTAGACAAATTATATCTGCAATCGACATGGCTTATGTGTTACAATAATTGAAATTGAAGTGTAGTTTAGCGCGTTGTGACCAATATGATCCCAGATAGTGATCTTTCTCCAATAAAAATAGTGTGTGATTCAGTATTGCATTTATGTTTCATATCTGAATATTCTAAAAAGATTTTAGGTGTGTTTTGATCTAAAGTTTCTAAAAGCCAAAAAAGATTTTATTTCTTATTTGTTTTCGATCGATCGACACTTGATACAAAATCGAAATTTCAAAATCAATATCTTGGATTCTCAAAAGAGAAGTTTTGCGCCAAGATTAAATAATTTTTGGAAAATCAAAATTGGAAAAATCGCACTTTTGTCTTCTAAAGTTGCAGGTTCTGTGTGTCAAGACTCAAGCATGGTGAAAGGAGGAGTTATTGAAATATCTTTCACAAGTGGATCTTAAAGTTCAAAGATTGTTCAAGTCTTGATCCAGCCATGCAAGCTCTATTTCTGACAAGATTTCAAGTTGAAGATCAGATGCTGCAATGTTGAAGATTGAAGACTAGAGATTTAGTTAGAATATATACACTACACTTTAAGGGGGAGTTTGTTAGAGCATATTCCTATGCTACAGTGTGTCCTGTGTATTGTATCAATGTGAGAGTGTATGTGTGAGTCTTAGGGGCAGCGTACCATGCTCCATACCAATGGTACGCTGACCAACGTACCAATGATACGTTGGATAGATGCTACGCCAGCCAGTTTAATGTCACCTATAAATAGGTTGACCTGTTTAGACTACTAGAACTCTTGGTCATTCATCTACATTTTGTGTGTGTAATTGTGTGTGTGCTCTCAAGCTTGAATCAATACAATCTCATTGTATTTACTCTTCGTGTCATAGAATTCATCTCATAATCACTAGATTAGCAAACGATCCATCGCTCCATGTCTTTACAGTATCTTCGATCAGAAAGATCTTAATATGCGCCAGCGTCGTTGGATCGAGCTCTTAAACGACTATGACTGCGAGATTCCTATCATCCAGGTAAGGCGAATGTCGTGGCCGATGTCTTAAGTTGAAAAAAGCATCTCAAGCTTGTCCTATTTCAGAGTTCTCATCATATGTCTAATCTTAAAGCTCATATTCTTGAAGCTCAACATGCATCGGTCAATGAGGGTAACATGCATAATGAGTTATCTTGTGGCACTGAACTTCAATTTGTCACCAAGTCTGATGGTCTTCTCTATGTCTTGGATCGTCTCTGGATTCCCGATCGAGACGATTATCGGGCATTTATCATGAAAGAGACTCATAAGTGTCGTTATTCCATTCATCCCGGTCCTGATAAGATGTATCTCAATCTTCGCAAGCTCTATTTGTGGCCCGGTATGGAGAAGGACACTGCATTACGTGGCGAAATGTCTTACTTTCTCCAATGTCAAGGCCGAGCACCAGCGACCCGCCAGTTTAGTTTACTCGAGCAACCGAGGATTCCCGTTTGGAAGTGGGAGGATATCGCAATGGAGTTTGTTACAAAACTTCCAAATCTTCCAAGGGATGTGATACCATTTGGGTCATCGTCGATCGTTTGACCAAATCTACTCATTTTCTCCCAATTCATGAGACCGATGGAGCCCCGGTATTGGCTCAAATCTTTGTTAGTGAGATCGTTTGCCGCCATGGCACTCCTTTGAGTATTATCTCTGATCTTGATAGTCATTTTATGTCGGATTTATTGCAATCCCTTCATGCTTCTTTGAGGACTCAGTTGGGCTTCAGCACTGCCTAGCACCCTTAAACAGATTGTCAATCTGAGCGCACCATTCAGACTCTTGAGGACATGCTTCGGGCATGTGTCATTGATTATGGTGGGAGTTGGAGTTTGTTTTTGCCATTGATCGAGTTTTCTTATAATAATAGAGGCATCAGTATGGCCCCATTCGAAGCTCTCTATGGTCGTAAATGTCGTTCGCCTATTTGTTGGACCGAGGTCGGTGAATCTCAAATCACCTGTCCCGAGTTGATTCAGGAAACAACGGATAAATCTCTCAGGTTCGTGATCATTTGCTTGCTGCTAGAAGTCATCTGAAGAGTTATGCTGATAGACGATGTAGACCCCTTGAGTTCGAAGAAGGAGACCTTGTTCTCCTAAAGGTATCTCCTTGGAAAGGCGTCTTCAGATTTGGCGAAAAGGAAAACTAGAACCTCGTTATGTCAGTCCGTTCAAAATCCTCGAGAAAGTCGGAAAAATGGCTTACCGACCTGATCTTCCTCCTGAGCTGGCTAATGTTCACCCAACATTCCATTTTCGAACCTTCATAAGTGTTTGGCTAATGAGAACATCCATGTTTCACTTGATGATGTTCAGATCGACGAGTATTTGCACTTTGTCGAGAAACCCGTTGAGATTATGGATCGTGAAGTCAAGAAACTTAAGCGCAACCGAATTCTGATCGTGAAGGTTCGTTGGGAGTCCAAGCGGGGACCAGAGTTTACATGGGAGCGTGAGGATCAGATGAAAGCTAAATATCCCAATTTGTTTGTCCAGTCTTAATGAATTTTAATTTCGGGATGAAACTTCCAAAAGTAGGAGAGACTGTAAAATTTCAGATTTTTCCGATTTCTCAAATCTAACCCGATATTATGTAATCAAACCAGTGATCGATAATAAATTCAGAGTTTTCTTTCCCAGATGTTTCATATCTCATTTGATGTGATTTGATCCATCATTATGTCTATTGTTTGATAGATGAGTCGATTGGCCTTTATTTCAGATTTTACTTAACATGTCGCTAATTACGTTTTAACTAGGTATTTGATCAATCTAAACCATGTATGACCCTTGTGTTTTTACGCACACAAGCAAATACAAGCTGGACTGGTGTGAATTCAAGGTCTAGAATGCAATCGGTGAAAGTTTGGTAAATCCCGCGCGATTTTGAATTTAACCGGCAGATCATGCTTTTGAGTTGCGTATATGAAAATTATCATGTTTATGAGTCTAATAATCACAAAGAACATTATGAGTCATCACACACTTGATCGGATCATAAAACGTTGATGATTTGCTTAAAAGTGATAAAACGACAAACGGACCAAAAATTCATTTTCTATGATATTTTATCGACCGTTAATCGTTATGAGGAATATTTTATATAAATTTGAGTGAATTAAATTTTTTTAATATGATAGAGGGCTCAAATGAGGAATATAGGAAAAATGGGGGTCAAATCAGAGCTAGAACGAAGAAATTAGAGCGAAAACAGTACGCGCGACACTCGCGAACCGACAAAAACGGGAAACCGCGTTTTCAACCCTATTTTTCAGGTATTTAACCTCTGATTCTCATTTTAACCTCCATGTTTCACCTCCTAATCACCCTTAAAACCCTAAAAAGGCTAGAGAGAGAGAGGACCAAGATCTTAGAGGTTTGGAGCTCAAGTTTGGTGAAAACAAGTAAAGAAAAGTGTCGGTTTTCGATTTTTGGTACGTTTTTCTTCATTCTCGCTTCTACTTCTTTTGCCGAGATCTAACCAAGATAAGTTCTTTATCATCTTTTAAACCTAGATCTACATCCTTGATCATAGATCTAGTGATTTTATGCAAATAGATTGGATTTCATAAGATTTTCTTAAACTTTTATGATCTTTTTGTTGATTAATTGTCAGATATTGTTAGATCTTGATGATCCATGGTTAGTTCTGATTAAATATAGCTTTTTTATGAATGTTTTATCATGGAGAAATCATCATGCTTGAAAGATCTAAGATCCATGACGTAAAAATATGATTTTTATGATAAACAGTCTCATTTTTCTTGATTTTCTTCATGGATCTTCATAGATCTCTAATCTTGTTGATCATCTTTGATTAGATCTTGTTCTAAAGTTAGGAAAGCATGAACTTGATTATATATCTAGAGCTAGATCTGGTGTAATCATCAACTAAGCTATAGATCTAGAGTTCTGTTAGGAAAAAATGGCATTTTTGTGATTAAAATTGACTATCTTCCATGTTTTGCCCTCTGGATCATACTAGATCTTGTTAGATCTTAAATCTATGAACTTAAAAGTATTTAGAGCTACCTTCAAATCTCATCTTTTACCTAGATCTAAGGGTTTATCTTGCTTAGAATTAAAATCTAAAGGCTAGATCTATTTTTTTAATGAAAAATATGGCATTTTATGAATGATTTTGATTAGATCTATGTTATGACACTAAATACGTGTTAGATCTAGGATTTTTATCATAATAAATGTCATCCTGATATTTAGGGATTAGAATAACAATGTTTTGGGTCTTTAGGTAATATTAAGACCTCATAGAAATAAATATTGTTTTAAATAATAAATATTGTTGACGTCATGAAAAATAAATATTGTTTTGACAAATAAATATTGTTTTGATCGTCATAAACATTAATAATTAATTATTTATACATTAAGTTTTGAACCCTTAGGATAGACAACCCTTCTCGTACGTTATCACTCGATTAAATCACCAACGAGCCGCGTATCCGATCATGTCCATTATGTCACTTTGAGTCACACACTTTATCTATTTGTTTACTTATTTATTTATTTATTTGTCGGTATTACGCTATCACATTCGATCATCGAGGTGATCTCCGGGTTTGATATCACGCCGCTATCCCATTTTCTCTCTCGTTCGCTTCACCATCAGGTGAGTATTCATAGCCCCATTTTTTTATGGTGCAACATGTAGCATTTATCAAACTTTAAAACAGTTTTCTTTAAATCTGCGTGCGTACTCTATGATCGATTATGTGGTTAGTCTTGTATGGTAATCTATGTGCTCTATGTATTATGATTGTGAACGACCTCTAGAAGGACCTTGTGTGACATTAATTGTAAAAAGCCGGGTTTACGGTAATAGATCTATTGGCTTGACAAGCCCACTTGGCCTGCCTCGCGTGTGGCGCCTCGTGATTGAAAACCTTACGGTCAGATTTGGATCATACACCCAAATGTGCTCGATATCATGGTATTAATGTACTTGATTTTCACTTAATCGCATAGAACGCATGATTTAAAATATGATTTGATTAAACCTATGCTTACTCACCAACTCTCGTAGTTGACCTTTATTTTTACAAGTTGCAGGTGCTACTGTGTGATTCAGATATCATCACATAGGATTGCATGCGACTTGTAGACCTTATTAAATAAAAATTAGAACTTTTATTGGATGTTTGAACTCTATGTTGTTGAATGCTTTTGATGTCCATGTTGGTTTGTTTGATGAAAATGTCTTAGAGCATATTCCTATACTATAGTGTGTCTCGTGTATTGTATCTATATGAGAGCATTATAGTGTGAGTCTTAGAGACAGCGTACCATGGTCTGTACCACTTGGTACGGAGCCACCGTACCAATGGTACGTTGGATGGTACGGTGGGCAGTTTGAGTCACCCATAAATAGGTTGACCTGTTTAGCATGTTAGAACTCTTGATTAGATTCTACACTTTGTGTGTGTGATTTATAGAGAGAAACTAAAGCTTTGTATTTGTTCTCTTTGTGAAATCAATAAAACAAAGCTTATTTAGATTCTCGTGCACTAGATTGACTGGTTCATCCAGTCGTAAGATCATTATGTGTACTTACAAGTGGTATCAGCTTGTAAGTACACGAAATGATCTTACTACTGGATGAACCAATTAATTTAGTGCACGAGAATGTAAATAAGCTTTATTTTATTGATTTCACAAAGAGAACAAATACAAAGCTTTGGTTTCTCTCTCTAAAACACACAAACACAAAGTGTAGAATCTGATCAAGAGTTCTAACATACTAAATAGGTCAACCTATTTATATGTGACTCAACTTGCCCAGCGTACCATTCAACGTACCATTGGTACATTGGCTGGTACGGACCATGGTACGATGTATCGAAGACTCACACCATAATGATCTCATATAGATACAATACCATGGTCCGTACCACTTGGTATGGAGCTGATACCATGTAGTGTATCTATATGAGAGCATTATGGTGTGAGTCTTAGAGACAACGTACCATGGTCCGTACCACTTGGTACGAAGCCAACGTACCAATGGTACGTTGGATGGTACGCTGGGCAGTTTGAGTCGCCTATAAATAGGTTGACCTGTTTAGCATGTTAAAACTCTTGATCAGATTCTACACTTTGTGTGTGTGTTTTAGAGAGAGAAACCAAAGCTTTGTATTTGTTATCTTTGTTAAATCAATAAAACAAAGCTTATTTACATTCTCGTGCACTAGATTGATTGGTTCATCCAGTAGTAAGATCATTCCATGTACTTACAAGCTGATACCACTTGTAAATACACGGAATGATCTTACTACTGGATGAACCAATGAATCTAGTGCATGAGAATGTAAATAAACTTTGTTTTATTGATTTCACAAAGAGAACAAATAGAAAGCTTTGGTTTCTCTCTCTAAACCACACACACACAAAGTGTAGAATCTGATCAAGAGTTATAACATGCTAAACAGGTTAACCTATTTATAGGTGACTCAAACCGCCTAGCGTACCATCCAACGTACCATTGGTACGTTGGCTCCGTACCAAGTGGTACGGACCATGGTACACTGTCTCGAAGACTCACACCATAATGCTCTCATATAGATACAATACACAAGACACACTGTAGCATAGGAATATGCTTTAACAAACTCCCACTTGAACTTTTGCTTGTCCTCAAGCAAAACTCGATACCTTCGGCTTATAATAACCGAAGAATTAGGAGAAGAGAATTTTAAATCTGTGTGCTTTGGTCATTCGTTTAAAATCTGTTCTATTATTACTTCAACCCTTTATCTCCATTTGATTTGTTTATTCTATTTTTATTAAAATATTAAAAGCTACAACAATCCTACTAAAAAGTTTAGGTTTATATAACCATATACACCTCACAAGGGATCACTCAACTCATGGGGTTAGTATATGTACGGACTTTGAGTGGTCACTCATACCAAAGTGAAATCAAGTAAGGTTCATAGGCTTGGAAGAGGTCAAATCTTTACCAATCTCGTCGTAATCCACACAGTCATCACGAGGGCTTAAAAGGGTTGTAAGGGAAGACTGGGGCTAAGGGTTTGGATATACTTGACTAAAAGTGGTGAAAGTTGCAAAGCATAATCTACTATTGAAAACTTTTATTATTGTGACTTTGAAAAATATTAAACTACTTTTAAGAGCTTCTTGGGTTTTGCTCTTTTTATTGCTAAAGCTAACTAAGGCTAAGATTTTTTTAAGACAGACAATATCTACAGCAAACGTCTGGGAAGATGATAGAAGAACTGAAAGTCACTTATTTTATAATTCTCATCAAAAGATTATAATTTTGCGAAAATAAGGGGGGGGGGGGGTTGAAATAAAAAGGCTAATTTGGTTTTGGGGTTATTGCAATTAAATTTGCCAGTGTTTGAATAAAATGGGGAATAGACTCAAAGGGGTCAGATAAGTGGATAATGTTATTGGTAGGGAAATAAAAGTAGGGAGAGAAAAGAAAATGGGTGAAAAATAAAATCCTAGGTGCCTCAATCCTGTGAAAATGTGTTCCCAACTTGTTCGTTTTGCAATGTATACCCTTACCAATTATGGCTTGTTGACTCACTTGGTTTCTCACATTTGACAAGAAAAGAGCATGTTAGTTATGTATATGCAGTTAGGCTCAAGTCCTTACCGAAAACATGAGAAAAAGGGTTTTAGGTACATGTTGTATAAAGATAAACTTTGGGTTCTACTTGCGATACCAAAAAATATCTTAATGTATATTCGAACAATTCAACTAGATTTTGAGTCTTTTGTCTTTGGAGAACATTATTTTTATTCACAAGATTGCAAAAACACAAACAATTATTATTGATTTTTTTTTGTTCGAGGGTAAAATTAGGCCATTTTTTAAAGGAGTTTTGTGTAAGGCTTGACAGACAAACAAAAGGTTCGGGACTTTATCAACCTGATCGATTCTGTCCCCACACTTAAATCACACATTGCCCTCAATGTGCAATAATGCAAAAAGAAAGAAATATGAAATCTAAAGAGTTAAGGGAGAAGAAAGATCATAGAGTCTTCTTTTGCAGAGGGGTTTTCTAATCAAGCTACCATGTGATTTGCCATAAGTGTAGTCAGTTGTATTTTCTTTATTATGCTCAATATACCTACATACTTAAAGAAAATATAAAAGTACTTGCGGAGGTCTGGTATATCTGTCCGTGTCTCTGCAAGAATATGTTTGCAGGTTTGAAGTTTCAAAATTACACAGGGCGAACCACAACCTCCAACACTACTAGTACTAGATAAACGACTACTAATATAATAACTCTAAAACTAAAAGCTTGAATGAGAAGGTGGGACAAATATTCTAACCGTCCTTTTGATGTCTTCTTTACTGCACAACCAATTCAGTCAATATTTTATTTTAGATGTCCATGGTAAGCTGACATGGAGCGCGCCACATTTATTTACGGGTATGCCAGACTCGTGTTGATGAGACACAGATCCTTGTTTAATGAAAAACAAAAAGAAACAAAATATATATAGTGTTAGGTTTATTTGAGAACTTTTTTTTAGAACTTATGAGAATCATTTTGAACCACTCTTTTTTAGAGGGGGCCACTCAAATTCAGGGGGGGGGGATTTCCTTATATATAATTAGTGGCTCAGAATGGTTCTCAAAACTAATTGATTCTCAAATGATCCTTCCATATATATATATATATATATATATATATATATATATATATATATATATGTGTGTGTGTGTGTGTGTGAAAGTTCAAATACAAAGGGCTCAAATTGTGCGAAGTGTGGGAAGGACTCTCAACCATTTGATCTATAAATTCAATGGTTCAGATTTAATCATGATCTAAGTAAAAAGTAAGGAACACATTTTGAGGCGTGAAAGAGCTCGAGGGGTAATATTGGTATAGCCTACGATTGTTGACGTTTTTCAAGTTCCCCCAAGTTTTTTAAACTTCTATAGCTTTTTTATATGACATTATTTTTTTTAAAAAATTTCACCACAAAATCAGAAATTTTATTCTCTCTAATCCGAGTATAGTATTGCTATACTTTTTAAAACAAAATTTTTTTTAAAAAAAAAACTTTTTTTTCAAAGTTCATCTATGTGCTCTCGTATAACTTGCGTGATTATGAAATATAATTTGCGTGATTATGAAATATAGCTTGCGTGATTATGAAATATAGCTTGCGTGATTATCAAGTATAGCTTGCGTGATTATCAATATAACTTGCGTGATTATCATTAAATGCACGCGGACAATATTGCCCTCCTTCGCACGCTTCACACGGAAAATCCCCCTTGTACAATAACTTTCCCCTATATATATTTATATATATATATATATATATATATATATATATATATATATATTACAAATGTAATGGTGTTTAGACCGTCAACTCAAAATTTTCTCAAAACCGTCGTTTTTACGTCCCCGGTAGTGGCACCAAAAAGCTTGTTGTTCAGTATGGTGTATATAAAAATATGAGAATATAGGTCAATTTTGACACAACTATTTCTCAAGCTATAAAATTTATAAAACACGATAACTAAACAATCATCATACACCACGGGCAAGTGCACTCACCATAGCGTAGTATAGTGATGGTAAGATACCAAGGCCGTCCAAGGATATAAGGAAACAGAGAGCTCTTGATACTTCACCTCTGTCGACAACTATCCAAATCTTAAACATAGAAAAAAATTAGTTACTATTAAACTGAAATTAAGAAAAGAAGAAAAGAAAATAAAAGCGAGTTTTAAATAATGCAACGAAGATAATATTAGTTGGGTGGACTTGCCGATGGTAGGATGAGCAACCATATTGTAGATAACATAGCCTTAAGATTGCCATTTCCAAGTTAGACAGGACCGCCTTTCAGCCTGAAAACCTTATCTAGCACCCTTCACGTTAATCACCCATAAAGATGACTCCAGAGAAGACCGTATCTAAATAGCAAATAAAGTGTGTTTGCATGACAAGTTATCGTAGGGCCTTCTGGTCCAAGTACCATTACGCTCACATACGTTGTCATGAAACCGCAGGAGAACAACCCACACACCAGATTATTTTATAAAGGAAAACATTTTTATTAGGGAGTAAGATCCGTTTCCACCCATACACCGCTTACGCGCATGAACAGTTGGTCGTAATCAAATCTAAGTCCACTAACTCATCTACCATCGGGTTTATGTAACACCTCGTTTCACCCATTTTTGATAAAACCCGACCTGTTTGGAATTTTAAGCATTTATGATTAACAATAACTGGAATGATTTCAAATATTTACAAACTTATGTTTTCAAATAATGGTTTTAGATGGTCCATAATCATTTTCCAAGCAATTCTGATATATATTTATAGAGATTGGTTGTTTTTAAAATGCAAACAATGGAAGTTACGGTTTTCTCGCAATTTCGGTATTAACAGGGAGTTTGCATATTTGGGTACAGTAGGTCAAACTGAGTATTTGATGAGTCAGATATTTCGTAAACGGTGTTGAATTAAGATTTGATCTTTTAAAGGATATTATTGTACAAATCTTATAATGGATAATACCCTAAGTTGGTTTGAATTAAAAATGTGTTTGGTAATAAAACGTGAAATTCATGAAATTAGGGTTTCTAATTACGATTATTTAATATAAAATAATCCAAAGGGTATGGGGACTTGATTTTTGGTAGGGCAATATGTTTTTATATATAATAAGTATATATAAAGTTAAATGGATAAATATTAAAGTATTCAATATACCGAATTAATCGAATATTTAGAAGTTCATGCGGATCGGAAGGGTAAGCTAGCGCCTGTACACTGGGGTTTCTGGCAAAGCGGGAGTGTCGCATAAATCCCAACTGGGAACTGGCATACCTCACTGGGCGATCCCGGAGTGGAGCGTTTACTTCATAGGAATGCGCGTCTTCATATTATCGTTAAAAGAAAAAGGATAACTGCCTAAAGGGC
>JBCNJP010000017.1:50702345-51003112 GCA_039602395.1 Deinandra increscens subsp. villosa | reverse complement strand
ACATCACCACATTAGCCACCCTCAACCCTTACATCTTACAACCTACTTGTACTAGAAGATTCTAGTTGACTTCCTCCTCCTCCTCCTTGCTCCATGAACCCCCCCCCCCTTGGCCTCTCCTCCCACGGTTTGAACACCAAACCGCCACCCCACCCTCACACTTGAACCAAACCCCTCCTTTCTCCCTTTCATGCAATCATATATATTCTACCTTAAAGTAGAAACCCTAGAACTCCCTCATTTGCTCCCACCACACAAAACACACACTCTTTTACTCTCTCCCTCTCCCAACCGTCGCACCTCTCTCTCTCTACTCTCTCTCTAGTTTTCTTTCATCAAAACACAATATTACTTGAAGATCAAGGATACTAGGAGCAACAAGGAAGCAAGATCTACTATCCTCCATCCATCTCCACGTTTTCTCAAGTTAGTAGACATCATTTTCTTAGTTTTTCTCTAGTTATTCATGATAACTAGTCTTATTCTCCATCTAGAACTCCAACCACAAGTCTTGGTTTAAAAATGGTAACTTTTGACATGCATTTTCTTCTATGTATCTAGTAACCTAAAACTTTGTTTAAGTTCATGTTAGATCTAGTATACCATGTGTTTCTACTAGTGATTTCATGTATTTTGAACCCCTCGTATGCTACATTATATAGATCTATAGAAAAACAAGTGTTATGATGCTAGTATGTGTACATTATGCCTTGGTTTTATGAACAAACCACTAGATCCGAAATTTGTGACTCTTGGAACCCTAGGTCCGAAATTTTTAACATGTTAGAAGGTTGTGGATAGCACCATACGACTTATTGATATGTTTGGACGGCTAAATCTATAAAAATAACCCACTAAAAAGTCCCGGAAACTATGGATTAATTAGGGCCAAATTAGGTCAGAAACTTTGACCCCTCCTAAAGTGATTTTAAAAAATGCTTTTAGTCATAAAAACCCTAGTACAAGATCCCTTTCGAAAATAGCTAAATTTGGGGAAAAACGGGACCAAAAACGGACACTTTGCGGGCCCGGAAACCTCGTTTTTGTAAAGATATACAAATAGATGTAACAACTGATCTTAGACACTTCTAGGGACTTGAGATGACTTATAATAAGTTTACAAAGTGTTTTGGTAGTTTACAAAACCCTAGGACGAGTCACAGGATCAAAACCGGCTAAAACGGACACATACCGGCAAAACCGACAAAACTAGGAACTTAGACTTTTGAACAAAAATTTTCTGATTTGATACGACTCTATGACAAAAATAAATGTGTATTTATTTGTTTGATCATTGCCTTAGTCATATTTACAAATAACGTGAAATGCTGCTAGAACCGGCAAAAAGCCCGTTTTGACCTTAAACCGTCATTTCGCCCTTTAAAAGTCCTTTGAACTCACATGATATTTATTTGGGAAATATAAACTATTTCTAGACTAATTTTTATTATGAAAATAAATAATATTTTATTATCGCGCAATAAATATTTATTTTCAATAAATATTTTAATTAGGTCAACGATATCGTAGTATATTAACGGGTTACCATAACACCAAGACTTGACCAACCAAATTGGAGTGACTTAGATGTCAACCCAATTTCTATTTTCTAAGTGTCTTATAACATTGTATAGGACTGCTTACGTGCCTATCGTACTGAATCACTTGCATTCAGGTGAGTTTTCACGGCCCCTTTCTTTTACAGTTTTAATACTTGGGGAAGAATTCATTACAAACATAAATCATTTCCTGACAGATAGATTACTTGTTACCATATTGATTACATGAGCTTTTCTAGTCCGAATCATATTGTATCATGCTTGTTCATGTTATGATGAAACCCCACTATTAGTTGAATCCGATTAATTTACAAACATAAACGATGACTCGTGGATAGATCTATTGGGTTAACGCCCCTACTCTGATTGGTAGCTCCAATCCTGGCTCTGTTTTAGTAGTCAGAAGAGTACATACAGTTATATTTGACCATGCGGTACTGTTGGATATAGTATCATGAGTGGGTAATCAGTTAGTTTCAGTATTCAAGGTTCATGGTAATTTATAAAACAATGTCTAAACATATTGTCAAACGATGGAATGATTCAATCAAACTTGTTTATCAAACTTTACATGCATGCTATCTAAACCTGTGAACTCACCAAATTTATGTTGACTCGTTTTAGTATATGAATTCTCAGGTGATTGAACTCTGCTGCATTCAAGACATCATATCATTTAGGACCTGCATTTTCTATTTCTAGAGTCATGGTTAAACCGAGCTGCACTTTTAGAGATTTCATTGCATAACACCTAACGGTGTCATGTTCTCAAATCTTTTTTTGAAATGTAATTGTTTTATTAACAATTAAGACAAACATGTTTTCACTACTATTTCTGCTGCAACTTTGAATGAAACTCCACCTTTTGAATTAACTTAACTTATTAAACGGCTCTAGTTGTTTAATCATCCAGAGGTCGTTCTATGTAATCTTGACTATGATCCATCTCGCTCGCACCCGACACAATAAATTACGGGGTGTGACATATAGTCACATATATTTTTTATTTAGCATGACTAGAATTTATCTTTAGTCACAATTATAATTCTCATAAAATGAAAGATGTGACCAAATGTGACATCCGAGAATTCCAAGGTTAACTTCCGTTAGACAATCTCCATTAGTTACGTTATAAGTGTTAACTTAGTAACTAATGCTTAACTAGGCCGAATACGTCCACGACCTTTGGTTGATCACCGAACCCGTCCATATGTGTTATGTGTTCATTTATTTATTGTCATTATGTGCAATGTGATTTAAATGCATGATTTAGTATTATTAATAGCATGACTATATGTAAATTCTTGATTATGTAATAAATTGTTTAAATTGCCTAGTTTAATGTTTAACCGGGTAATTAGAGTGTATGCATACATGTTAATCATGGGCTAATCACTTGCTGATCCTTGGGGCCCAAATCCCAATGATAAGCCCACCAAGACTTTAATATTTAAGGGAAATAAAACCCTAAAACCCTCATTTGCATGCTCCATCACATAAAACACACACACACTCTCTCCACCTCCCCTCCCTCTCGTGAACCACTCCTGGTCAGCCAAGAACCACCACGAGCCACCGTCATCTCAGTTGGTGAACTCATCCATTCGGATCCTAGATCAAACTGTGAGTCCCCAAAACCATTTTTCTTGCATTTCTATGTGTTTTCTTAAAAAGCATGCTTAGATCTTCATGAAATCGTTTGATCTTCTGATATGATGCTTAGGAATGTTAAATCTAGCATAAAGACTGAAACTTTACGTGTAAAATCATGCCATAATGAAGATTCATGCTAGTTAGGTCATTTTATGCTTAAAAGTGTTCTTGGAGATTTGATGGTGAAAATCCATGTTTAAGGTGTTAAATTTGCTTGTTTAATGTTGGTAAATGTTTATGCATGCTAGATACTAAATTATATGAAGTATGGAAGCTGTTAGATTGATTTTTGGGCTGATTTACGAGTTTTCTGCGACCAGCGAAACTAACAGATTCGTTAGGCGAAACTGTAGTTTCGCAAACTGTTTGAATCTTCATCCAGCGACACTATACAACGAAACTATAGTGTCGCCTGCGAAACTAAGTGTATTGCTCGAACGAAACTACCGAGCGAAACAGCCAAAGACTCCTGAACGAAAGTTCAAATCAGTTTCGAGCGAAACTAGATAGCGAAACTGTGCCATCAGTTTCGAACGAAACTATCTAGCGAAACTGTGCCTTATATGAACGAAAGTTCAAACCAGTTTCGGGCGAATATAGCCAGCGAAACTGTGTCATCGGGTATAACCTAGCGAAAGTGCTGCCCGTGCACATAGCGAAACTGTGTAGCGAAACTGTGGCCAGACCAAAACCCAAACTTGTGCAACTTATTTGAATGTTATGCCATGACTTACATGATTATGCAATAATGAAACATACTTTGATTTCTGAGTAATGTGAACCCTCGTTTATGATCAACCATCGGTGTCGTGTGTCGGTATGTCGAGTCGTAGTTCCAACGTGCTATGTTATGGGCCATAGTGACGTAGTTAAAGTTTAGACACAACCTAACACCTAAGACCTTAATGTGAGTATTAGGTTTTCGTTAGCAATCATAATTGGATTATTTGAAGTGTAAGCTGTGCAACCTAAGGTGAGTTTCACTAACCCTTCAATTGTGAGCCTGTTTGGGTCACAACGAACTTACTTAACGGAAAACAACGCTGACATTTTGAGGTATTGCCAAATGGGATATCTGTTATGGAAGTTGGAGCGTTTTATGGGAAGCACTTGCAACTGTCCATCCTTGGGGTTTCAAATGAAATCCGCAACCAACTATTTAATACTTAAACTCAATTTGGATTTCAAAAGAAATCCGGAACAACCATTTTGACACTTAAACTCTTTTTAGGGTTTCAAATGAAATCCAGAATAAAACGGTTTTAATATGACTAGTGTAGGTTAAAGTCTAAACCAAATGATATCACATGATTTCTAAGGATGCCTTAAAACTTAAAAGTCCTCAACAATTTAGTACCATTAATTTGCGAAGCGAGGGGATATTGGGTAGATCTACTGAGGGTTTGACAAACCCTGCTCCGCGGTACACAAATGTGTAGCCAACCGGTTGGAGGCCGAACGGAGTTCAATATCAGCCTATTTTAGTTGTGGGTCCCATGAGGAACACAACTGGAGGCACAAACCATCGGAAAATGCCGAACTCTGTTACGTCAGCTTTGGTACAAACTTCCTTAGTGCATGGAAACCGGATTAGCTACCCGTGATATCGGTTGACCGCTTTAATCTTTACTTAACTAGTGCATATTCGATAATTCAACACTTGGCATTGTTTTGCAAAACTATTACTTATTTATATGTTGATACATACGCTTATGAGACCGGGCCGCTGCATGACATGCCCACTGTGAACTCACCAACCGTTAGGTTGAAACTTGTGTGGTTTTCACTTTTGCAGATCGCTAAGGAGTATCCACCGGAGGTTGGCATGGCACCCGAAGTTACTTATTTCCTTTTTGAACTTAAATTTGGGAATTGAATAACAAATTTACGTTTTGTAATTTAAGCACGTGGTTAGTGCTAAGATACTCATGTTTCTTTTCCGCTGCAAACTCTTAAACTGTTTTATGATGAATGTTGGACTTTACTCTGATTCGTTTAGTATTTGTAACTAATGGTTGTGGTCCTGGTTTGCTCGCACCCCTTAATGGTATAAACTCCGTTAGTGGTTAATTTGGGGGTGTGACACCAAATTACACTTATGGTAACATATTTTATTCATTTATCATGACCAAAATTAATCTTTAATAACTCACTAAATTGTCATAAAATAAATATGACCAAATAATACTTATAGTCACAAATCTTGTTTTTCATTTACCATGACTAGAAATCATCCATAGTCACACATCAAATTTGATAATATCATGAAATATGACCAAAAAAAACTTATAGTCACATATATTTTTTTATTTAGCATGACTAGAATTTATCTTTAGTCACAAATAAAATTCTTATAAAATGAAAGATGTGACCAAATTACACTTATGGTAACATATTTTATTCATTTATCATGACCAAAATTAATCTTTAATAACTCATCAAATTGTAATAAAATGAAATATGACCAAATAATACTTATAGTCACAAATCTTGTTTTTCATTTACCATGACTAGAACTCATCTATAGTCACACATCAATTTTTCTAATATCATGAAATATGACCAAAAAAACTTATTGTCACATATATTTTTTATTTAGCATGACTAGAATTTATCTTTAGTCACAGTTAAAATTCTCATAAAATGAAAGATGTAACCAAATTACACTTATGGTAACATATTTTATTCATTATAACATGACAAAATTATACTTATAGTCACACATACACAAATAAAACTGAGACCATAAAATATTTAGACTGGAATTTTTTGTCACACCTAAGAAAATGAAATATGACCATATGATACTTATAGTCACATGTATGTCAAATTATTGTGACGAGTATATATCTTCAGTCACACATCCAAATTTGAAATGTGACCATAAATTGTAACTTATAGTCACACTAATAACTAATTGTCACCAAAAAATGTTTAACTTACTATCACACTCAAAAGTAACGTGTCAGTATATATTACATTTAGCCACATTTAATTACATAAACAATTTCTTCGTGTGACCATATATGTATCTATAGTCACTCGTAAACATTATCAGAATAAAAGTCGCAATTGGTTACATTTGGTCACATTGTTTGAAATGTGACTAGTAATTGTCACACATGTAATGTAAAAGTGTGACCATATGAACTGATCACGCTTGCAATGGTCACACAAACTGATCTTAAATGTCACCGAAACATGTCGAAACATGAAAAGTGTCACAGGATCGAAACATGAAAAGTGTGACCGTATGTCATATTTGTACTAGTGAAAGTAGATGTTATATTACTCCTTTTCAAAACAAGATAATCATAGAACTTCTTTTTGTACTCAACAAAGTTCATCACTTGTCCCACCCACATGTTGGTTTTGTCATTAAGTTTTGAAATTCTAATCATAATAGCCTCTGTAGTTATCATCCAACAAAATATATATTTTCCAACAATATATATATATATATATATATATATATATATATAATATGTATTTACTAGACGTTCAGGAAGTGTTAATAACGAATTTGTGAGGACAATATACATTTATATATATATATATAAAAGGTTATCGTAGAATATTCGATTATTTCAATAAAAATCCAATGGCATAAGTTTATATATTAATCTTATTCAATATATATATATATATATATATATATATATATATATATATATATTTACCTTTTTGTAAAACTAGAATTTTTATATCAATATATCTATAGGTATTGAAAATCTATTTTTAATTAAAAATAACAAGTTAAACATATTTTATAACTCAAAATATGATTTACGAAGTTTAAATGGTCCTAATTATGTTTTTACGGGGTTAAGATACAAAGAGAAACGATTTAGGTATGAGTTCTAGCAATCCAATGCTAAAAGAAAACACAAAAACATAATAACAGAAAGAGTAAATTGCATCAGAGGTCCCTGAACTTTGCAAAAATCTCATATTGAGTCCCTGAACTTTCGAAAGTACAGGGGAAGTCCTCAAGGTTTCACTTTTATCTCACCTAGGGTCCCTTGGTGTTAGACCTAGGGACCCCAGGTGAGATAAAAGTAAACCCTTGGTGTTATACCCAGGGACCCCAGGTGAGATAAAAGTGAAACCTTGAGGACTTCCCCTGCACTTTCGAAAGTTCAGGGACTCAATATGAGATTTTTGCAAAGTTCAGGGACCTCCGGTGCAATTTACTCTAATAGAAAACATGGAGGTCACCGGGTTCAAACCCGTAACCTCTATGTTGCAATGCAGCGTACATACCACTTGGCCAGGTCGTCGTTGGTGCTAGGAATCCGTTCAGAAATCCTTTATGTGTTATCGGCGACCAGAACCGAGTTTAGAGGAAATAATGGGTTAAAAAGGTTGGGACCGGGACTCGAACCCGCGTCCCCAGTGTACACGACTAGCAACCTAACCAGTTATGCCAGATTGGCGTCTGGTGATAAACCCGTTTCTAAACTTTATAACCCGTACCCGGATCGAGTCTCCTTCTTCCCCACAAACCCTAATCTCGCCGGAGGTATTTTCCGGTCGCCGGAAAATCACGAAATCGTAAATTAACTTAGAGAAATGTGCCACTAGCATAGGCAATGAGTTACCTTGAGTCGGAGATGAGAACAGACAAGCTTTTGACACCGAAATCGGTTCTGAAACTTGAATGCGAACACCGAGCGCGGTCGCGGTTTGAACTTCTGCTTACACTGGGTTGCTCGTAGAAGGTTCGCGATCACAGAGGTGATCGAAAGGTGGTCGAATGGTGGATTGACTGGCCGGAATTTCGAAGTTTATGGTGAGTCTTTGGTGGGTTTCGGTTCGCAACAGTAGAGAGAGAGCGAGAGGATTTTTGTAGGTTTCTCAATGATTTGCCATGTTATTTAAGTTGCTTGGGAGGTCTCAATGGAAACGGTAGAGTCTTGAATGCCGGATTCAATGACCGGAATGATGGTGGTCGTGAGAAACAGCCGGTCATGAATAATGCCGTAAATGGCATTAAATCTGCTTTGGTCGATTGGCAAATCCAGTCCCTCACAAACTTACAAAGGTGGCACAAGGTTTGGAGAATTTCTAAATTAGTCCTTGCAGATTTGTTTAGTTAGAAAAAGTTTAGGAATTGGCAAAGGTGGTCCTTTAAAGTTTAGAAAGGTGTTAACGAGAGCTAACGAGATTGACAGGAAATGTTTTTAACAACGAATATACGAGGAATGTCAAAATGTATAAATCGTATAACGTTTATAAAATGTATAAATCTTATTTTATCCGCATGAACCCATAGAATTATAATTCCACAATTATTTTCTAAAACCACATAAAATCACAACTTAACTATATATAATAACTCATATTTACTCATCTTAAATTCTCATAAAATTATAAACTTTAAACTCATAACTTATATATATTTAAGTCACATAAAACCATGAATAATAGCTTGTAATTAAATCATTAGGTTACATATAAACATAAATATGATTGAGATCTATATAAATATATCACACAAGAGTAAAGGTTTAATTATTACATAAATTGACATTACGTCCCATGAAATCATACTTTATGATTTACTAATAAATCAAGAATATCAAACGTCTAGACTTAAGTGCATGCTCGTTTAGTGATCACTACACAAAACCCTAATTGCTAAAGTCAGCGCAGATAAGCACATAAATTTTCACACAACATTTAATACGTTTTACGTTCAGTTAATGTCAGAAAATGACCTGAAAAGTCGGATTGTCACAGCAAGTCACCAGGTTCATGGATCATGCATCGTCCCCGTTCAGGCGTCACGACCGACTCAGGAGTTTTTGAATCCTCATATGGTCCGCAATACATAAGGCACGCTTGTTCAAAAATGGTAATAATAAACTTTCAATATAAAGAGTTTTCACAAATTCATTGTTACACACCTTAAGGTGAGCTTATAAACTCATTTTACTAACCTGCTAATGGTTTATTTTCCCTCCAAGCGAGTGTAAGAGTTTAGCACTCATGGCTTTAATGATTTGCTTAAGAGGAGATGAAAATTCGTAAACAAATTCAAATCAAAATTTACATAAGTTGAAGTTCTTACAATCTTGACAAATAAACTAAGAAATCCAAAACAAGTGGCTCAAAAGATGAAAAAATGTGATAGTAAACTAGGGGGGGAGAAAGAAATGAGCAAGTAAGAAGTGAGGGGGAGGCTGGTATCTATAGGAAAAATCATGAGTTTGACACGGGCCGTGTCCAAGTTAGATACGGGCGATGTCCAACAATAAATCAGCATGAATCTTCATTCTAACTGGCACAGGTCATGCTTGTCAGTTGACATGGGCCATGTTGTTTAGAGGCACGGGCCGTGCTTGTCAGGGGAACCTCTGGCATGCAAAAGTCAACTTTTTAGAAGGTTAAAGTTTGACATGACTCGGGTCGAGTTTGACACGGGTTGTGTCAAGTTTGACACGAGCTGTGTCAAGTTTAAAACGGGTCGTGTCGAGCTTGACACGGCCTGTGCGAGTTGCGAAAGGGTCGTATTGATCACAAAATCAGCTTTTGTCGAGATACCCAAAATTCAATAATTATGGGCCCCATAACTCATTTTCTAGCCTGATATATACTTCCGCGAAGTTATGGGTATTTTCCGACTGCACTGTTGTCTTCTAGCTATCGTGCTCTGGTGTGTGGTTGAGTTGGGGGGTTACCACCTTGTCTTTACTTGAGAGAGAGGCGTATGAGGGAATTTTGTCCTTTCCGTAGGGGCAAGGGATGTGCTTAGTGAGTCGCAACCCATGTCTTGGCCCAAAATCACTAAGTCTTCAGTTTTTTCTTTATTTTTATGCATAATGGCCTTTTGTGATTTTGACTTAGATTATACTGAAAAAACTGAAAAGAAAAAATAATATTACACTGGTTTGAGAATAATTAATCAGAATTAACCCGAAATGTAAGGAACAAAAGATGTAAAAATATATATAATTTAGTGCACATCACGTGCCCAACTTGGCCACCACCAATTCTAACCCAACGAAAAATGCCTATAAATACTAGCCTCTCCTCATAGTTCAAATTGCTCAATTCTTTTCTTCCTCGTTAGTGTTTAGATCTGATTTTTACTTTTGAGCAATTGTTTTGGTGTTTTCAAGTTATTTATCCAAGATTATAAGAACTTAAGCTTAATTAGAATTTAATTAACATTTGTCTATAAACTTGTCACTTTCTTTTAAGCAAAACTTAAAGCCATGAGTGGCTAAACTCTTATACTCACTTTAGGGAAAACAATCATTTGGTGGGTTGGTAAAATGAGTTCATAAACTAATCTTGAGGTGTGTGTTAATGACTTTGAAAAAAATCTATATAGTGAAAGTATAGTACTGGTCTTTAAGAACAAACATAGCTTGTTTATTGTGGACCATTTGTGCCTTCGAAAGCACATTATTCGGTGAGTGACACCCGACTAGAGGATGATACATGATTTGTATTACGGTGACTCGCACCTTGTGGAAAAGAATACATTCATGTGCTTTATGTCTACATAAACAAACACGGGACTCACGAGAGAGCGGTTTAAATGTATTGGTCAGGATTCTTGGTTGGTAATGTTTTCCACTTCACATGCACGAGAGCGGTGTGTTTGTGGATTTGGCTTTGGCTACGACTGACTGTGTACATGCGAGAGTGGTGCATGGAAGCAAACAGGCCCTTTCCCCTTATACAAGGTTTTTACTCTATAATATAATATGGTGCATGACAACGTATTTAATTATAATGATATTTGACCATAAGGTCCTACAACCTGATGGCATTAACACACACTATATTTGTTACTTAACAAAACGGTCCTCTAGGGAGTCATCCCTGCTAGTGAACAACGGGAAGAACGTATAATTAGATTTGAGGCTGAGAGATTGTCCTTTCTACCTTCGCATAAAAATCTTAAGGGAAGTTTATAAACAACAAGTTTACCTACTTTGCCATTGGTGAGTCCTCCCAGGTGGTACTATCTTTGATTGAATTAACTTAAAAGATATTTGTCTTATTTTTCCTTCTTTTTTTATTTATCAAAATATCAACTTTTGGTTCAGTTAGAAGTTGATAAAGGTTTAGTATTAAGATCTCTCACGGCTATGTCCTTGGACGACATTGGTATATTACCGTCACTATACTACACTAACGATGGGTGCACTTGCCCCAACGTGTGGTGCTAAGTGATTGTTTGTTATCGTGTTTTATAAATTAAAAACTTGCACATTAGTGGTGTTGAAATTGACCCATAATTGTAACTATTTTTATATACACCACACACACGTGAGTGAGCCCAAGGCTAAAGGACAATGCTTATAGGAAATCATAAGATTGTATGTTATAAACTATTATTTTCTTGTGTGTTGTATGAGCAGGAAACTAGGGTTTGGGGACCCAAGTGTACTAATTCAAGGATTTCAAAACATGTTATAGTTACTCACCAGCGTAAGCTGAACCTTTTTAGTATGCATATCCGGTACAACAATAGCTTCTAGCAGTAGGGGAAAGACTTGTGTACGAGCAGGGCATCAAGGAGGATATCACAAAAGGCTTTTGTGCTGTAGGTAGCATTGTTAGTAGTTGTAGAATAGTTGCTTTGCATTTATCTCACTTGTAGATAATGTTGGGTTTCCATGTACATTTTTTTAATGTCGTGACTTGTCACACAAGTAACACATAACAAAAGTGTGTACACGAGGTCGGTAATTATCAGATCCCGCCTGTGATCCAAATAACCCGATTAAACAAATAACTAGTCGTGATTAAAATGATCGGGACATGATGGTTCAATGAACAGCCTCGCTAGATGACTGACTCATGATTAGGTTTCGGTTCTTCAACTCTTTGTAACCGAAAATAGTAATAGAAAAGAATAAAATGTTTTTATACCTTCTTAGTGTGACTCACATGACGATGGTGGCCGGCAGTGATGGCGGCTGCGGAGAAGGGGGGAGACGAATTCTCTCTCTCTCTCTCTCTCTCTCTCTCTCTCTCTCTCTCTCTCTCTTTCTCTTGCTGGTTTGTTGTGAATTATCTAGCAGCTAGGGTTGTAGGTTTTATCCTTATATTTATAGATCATAACTAACCCGATAAACAAGTTGAAATATAATCCATAAATAACCCTTTATATTTATCTAATAAATATTCTAGTAGGTAAATGATTTATTTAAACGATTTAAATAAATCAAATAACAAGATTATATATATATATATATATATATATATATATATATATATATATATAGGGTTAGGTTCAAATGAGACCTTTTTATTTTGAGAACTTTTGAGAACTAAATCTCAACCACAAATTTCAGGGGGGACCACTACAATTCATGGGAGGGGGGATATATGTAATAAACATGTGGCTCAAATTAGTTCTTTTTAGTTCTCAAATCAAATTGGTTCTCAAATGATCCTCTCCCTATATATATATTATATATATATATATATATGATACACTATATAACATTACAAAACTTTTGTTACAACCCATCATGCACAAGTTACCACCTTTAAGTGCAGTTCACAAGCACTAAAGCACCGTGTACAGGCTCTTGATGCCCTTGCTCAGTTTACAACTTCTCGAGCAGCGGATGGGTAACTTTTCCAACCCCTATCGAACCCATGCTTGAAGGACCCGCACACAGTACCTATATAGTGCTTGAAGGACGAGGACGGTGGTTGAAGGACGATCCACAGTGGTGATTTGAACTGAACCCGTTTGGGGTCGGTTCCTTATTTACGCACGCCTCTGCCATTGGAGGACCTGATCCTTGAAACCAATCTTCTTCTTCTTTAGCTTTACTTACCCTCTGTTTCCGTCCTTAACCGGCTTCTTCTTCCCGTGGCTTCTACGGCGATCTACTTCCTCCTCTCTGTTTCGTTTTCGGTTATCGCTATAGTCTCTTGAAGGTATGTTGGCCCTTCACTTTGGTTCTTTTGCAATTTTGCTTTGGTCAATTATGGATTTTCTTTTGCAACTTAAAAGTTGAATTGATTTATTTTGGATAATTGAGTTGTTTGGTCAATTATGGATTTTCTTTTCTATGAGTATTAAGGAGTCATCACTCAAATTGGAGGTAAACATTCACAAATTCCATTTAATTATCAACTCTTTTAGCTATTTTGTTGTAAAATTTAGGCTTTTTGGTTGCAACAATTATATGATGGTCTAAACAATTGGCTTAAAATCTTCCATTCGATGAATCTAAATCCACTGACGTAGATTGTTTAAACCCACCGATGTATCCTTTTTATGTTAAATCTATATCCACTGATGTATCATTAGAAGTTTAGTTAGCATAGTGTGTCTTTAGGAGTTCAGTTTCCATGGGTTAAACAATAGGCTCAAAATCTGAGCCTTGGAATGTTTTTATTGATGATATGATGAATATTACTCATATAACTTTTAGTGTTAAATTCAATGGTAGCGGCATGGCAATTCAAATGATCGTTGGAGGTATTTTTATTGTACTTTCATGAGCTCATTTAATGGTATATAAAGTGTTCAATTTTGCAGGGTTTTAGGTGTTACACTGTTTGAAGTTAGCTTCTTAAGGACGTTGATATCACGTGCGTTCAAATTTCATTCCAGGTAAGGTTTCCTCATTTGTTGCCATTGTTACACTATTTGATGTTTAAAGCCATTGTTGCTCTCTTTAATAATCTTAGAGGTAATATATTTTGCCTAAATTTGATGTCTATTACTGCAGGTCTGCTCATGGTAACTAAACAATGTTTTGTCGGTTTAAAATAGGAGTCTTGGTTGATTAATGGTTTCTACAAGTCAATGTCATTTAACTTCTGCAACTTGGTCTGCTTAATATTATTGGAGGTTGTTTCACTCATGTCAATATATGTGTGTATGTTTACTCCTATTTGTCAATATATGTGTGCATGTTTACTCCTATTTAATAACCATAATGAGTTTTCATAACCATAATGAATTGCACAATGACTTCATGTAAAGGGTCCTCCTCATGAATACAGTTTTATAAATATTCACACATTTTATAATGGGAGGAGTAAAATAGGAGTTTTTGATATGATTACAGTTTTTTTTTTGGAATAAATAAATTTTTCAGTACAAGACAATACAAATACAGCAGGACAATCACTCCGACAAACAAGGGAGGCGGGCAACAAGCTGCGCCGCCAAGCCCTTTTGAATGGCGAAACTAAGCCGTGTGAAAACAACATCCCTAGCGCCCGGGGTCACCACATTACCATGCATGACCCGTTGGACTCTACTAAGTGTTTCCACAGCCTCCGGGGCGAGGAACCCAAAGGTGTCAAAGGCAAAAGGAACAAACACATGTTGATTTTCAAGGCACGTTTTCTCGTGCTTGTTCACCTTCCCCGCCGCAGCCTTAGAAGCCACCTGGCCCACCTTGAACTCCCCACCCCCCAAGCCCACAAGAGGAGAAACTCCAGCTAAATCCAAGCATGCATGTCCCCCCCCCCCCCCCCCCGTCCACCCAAAGACCAAGATGTCAGCCGGTCTAAGAGTCGATCGCCCATCGGACGGGTCCGTCATCGGGGCTTCCTTCTTCGCCGAAATCCCCGCACGCTTGAATATGTCGAAGAGAACATCCCTAACCAGATCATGTCGATACTTAAACCCCGGGAGCTCTCTACAATGGGCGGCATGCTCCCCAAATGAGTCTAGGCATGCCTTGCGGCAAACAGGGCATTTCTCATCTGGGGGAAAATGGGGATCATTAAGCGGTATTTGAGGATGGTACGATATTCCACCGGGGACATGTGCTGGCCCAACCCACAGATAGGGATAACCCGAAGGAAATCTTGGGCATGTGGCGCCTGTAAACATCCGAACACGGCTTTTTGTCTCGCAGTCATGTCAAACTACACCTCCATCTCCTGCATGATTTTACCAAAAAGGGCACTCGCCAAAACTTTTTGGGCTTTAGGTGGGGCGGTGTCCTTGTTAGTGAAACCGCTAAAGTCAAAATCAGGAGTAACAGTCCGCAGACAGTCCAACGCGCACTCATAATCAGAGTCCATGCCACAAATCCCACTTTCCCTCAAAATATGATCTTGAAGCGCCCAAGATTGCGCCTTTAATGCCACAAAGGCGTACGAGGAAGCCTCAACCGCAGAATACACCCCGAGCCCTCCGCACCTTATGGGTAATGAAGCAAGCCGCCATTGGAGATCCCCAAAGAAGGGTCCACCGCAAAACACCATATTCTCGATTACCGCGCAGAGTTCTTTATCAAAAAAGGAGGCGGCCACGATCATGTGTAAAGGGGGCATGTCCTTAACCCAAAGAAGAGTTTGCCTATACCTATACATGAGCGCAGCAGGAGAAGCTCACTCAGCGGGTCCCCCAACTTGGGGAGGAGGCGGATTAAATCAACAGCGTTGGATGCCCTCTTCGTTGCCAGACATTGGATAAAATCTGCATTTCTACTAACAGCTCCTCCCAAGAGTTTCACCCCTAAGCCCGATCTACCAATGTCCTCTGGGAAGAGACCCCCACTGGACTTCCTACCGTCGCAAGAGGGCCAAAAGAGCTCAGTTTTCTTAATGTTTAGTACAATCCCAAGGGAAGGCCCTCTGTCTTTAATGATGTCCAACACTTTGGCAACCTCCCCAACATCCCCAATAACAGTCCCGTCATCAAGATACCAAGCATGAAGGAGAAGTTTGCAATTGTCTCGGATCTGGTGAACCAGGGGGTGCAGCACGAGCGCGAAAAGGAGAGGCCCCAGGGGGTCACCCTGTTGAACCCCCGTAGTGGATCATATATGATTATCCCCGAGATACAGTCTAGCAGGTTGCCCATACAAAAATTCAACTCAAGACGAAATAGACGGGCACCTCAACCTGACCTCTTGAAGCAATGATGATCTGTCCACCAGGTTAAAAGCATTAGAAATATCAACAGTTAGCATGGCCAGAGACCCATCCTCGTGTCGATCCCCTAAAACGCGATTAACACTATGCAAAATGGCCTCCGCCCCTCCCGACACACCAACCCCAAATTGAAAATCATAGAGGTAATGCGACATAATCTTACCAACCCCTTTCATATCAGCCTTGGAAACCAAACGTCTCCAAATAGTACCAACCGCAATAGGGCGTATCCCATTATCAGGCTTTAATAGCGGTGTGAGAGGAGCAGATGCAACAAATTCCGCCAAACAGACCGGGCATCTCCCCCTAGCCACAAATTGACCACCGAAGTAATGGCCTCAAGAAGGTCATTGGCAATGGCAGATCCCTCCCCACATAGAGCATCAAGAATGTGTTGCGCCCTCAGGCCATCCCTCCCACACGATGTCCCTTTAGGAAACGATTTAATGCACTCCAGAACGCTATCAACGTTCGCCACCATGGGAGGCTCCGAATAAGCAACGGTCGGGAAGGATGGAGGCGGCACATGGGGATGTTTGGCCTCTAATGCACGCGTGGTATCCCCATTATAAGGCGCAACACCTGACGAACATAGCACTTTCACCGCCGCAGTAAAGTGGCCTTCCGCAATCTTCCGAAGGCACTGCTTAATGTTAGTGCTAGCAGAAGTATCTTTATCAGGATCGACGCATTGCTGACTAGAGGCCCCCTCCCTGGAGCTGTCTAGAAGGCTTTGAACAAGTGATTCGACACCATCCTCCCTCCCCCAGGTAGCTAAGGAAGTCATTATATAACGGCATTGCATGGCCTTTCTATTCCCAGATCTACATTCTTACCGACTCTGAGGTCTGAAAACCCGCAACGTACATCGAGGAAGAATTAACAACCTCACCCAAGCGTTAACAGACCCGGGTTGCATTACCACCCTGAGGATAGCAGATTTTAAAGCTTGGGAGAACGCCATCCGACAGCTAGGAGGGATGCTTTTGACAGTTGTGGCCCGCACCTTGAAAACCCTGTCGAGGAGCTCCCCATCCAGAACAAATGAGCTATTGTTAGTGGCCACCCCACCAACGGTGGCAGGTTTCGGGATCCCCAAAATGCGTCTCTCTACTCCGGCCTCATATGTAGAAAACTTAACGACGCCATGGGGATGATGGCAGCCACGACTCAAAGCATGGATTTTCATGCACTTCCCACACATCCAATATCCAAAAGTCTGCAAGGTATTTTCCAGCGCCGTGAACACGTCAGGGTCCGAAGAAATAACCCCACGCAACACGTCACGGCGATCATCGCTAAACAGATGTAAACTTTGATATGTGGGATAAGCCTTGAAATCCCTTTAGCGCCAATTTCACCGTCAGCACAGTAGTGAAAACTTCGGAAGGGACACGGCCACGAACCACCGGACGGTAAAGGTAGGCCAACCATAACAAAAAAAAAGGAAAGGAAAAGGAACCAAGTTTTGAGGTGAAGCGCGAAAATAAACCAAATACACCCAAGATACGACCGCGCGATAGACCAACAAAGAGTTGGCTATCACCGAAGACCTACCCCCGGGCTACATCACCGAACAAGAGGCCAAACGAACACGACCTCTAATGAACCAAATGGGCGACCAACCGGTTCGTTGGCAGCCCCCGGCGAACCAAGAAAATAAAGGGAAAGCGAACCAAACCCCCCACCGGCGAACCAAAATTAAAACAAAAGTTTTAACATGATATTTAAAGTAACCGAAGACCGAAGTGGCTGAAAATGGGTTTACGATCCGAAGGGCTGAAAAAGGGTTTACGATCAAGATCGAGAACAAATTATCGAAGGGCTGAAAATGGAATTTTGAATCGGTTGAGGCTTTAATGGGTTTACGATCCGAAGGGCTGAAAATGGGTTTACGATCGAGATCGAGAACCGTAGGAAGCAGCTCAACAAACAAACGGCTAAAATTCAAATTCGCGCTGACGTCATCAAACGCAAAATCCAACCAAGCTTTAATCAGTCATAACTTCTTCAATCCTGGTCGAAACACAAAACTGAAACCACGGTTGAGATCGAAATTGAAAAATGATTCAAACGAGATGCATATTGATATGCATTTGTTGATGAACTGAAAAGCCGAGGTCGAGCGCCGGAGATGCGCAAGGGAGCGGCCGGAGAGAAGCAGCCGGTCACCGGCGATGGGATTTAAGTAGAAGCAGCCGGTCACTAGATTAAAAACAATATTTCCGAACCGTTTCCTTACAGTATCGGCAATCGGGGACGTTGAATCGGAGATTGGAATCAGAAATTCCAATAACGGTTGTATCCAGATTATGATCGCCGATTCTAAAAGATAGGTTGTTTATGATTACATTTTAATTTTTTTTAATTTTACAAAATATATGACTATGAGGAAAGTCACATTTTTAGCACCTATCTTTGAACCGGATAATATTAATCCATATATATATTTTTTAATTCCGGTGATGTTCCACTTGCTTAATTATTTTATGTTATCCACAAATTTTTTATGTATAAATTATGATGTAAGGTGTTTCTAACCCGTTTCGATTTTTAAGTTCTATATTTGTTGGCCTGTTTATGGAATCTGAAATGACGCGAAACGATGATGAGTGACGGATCAGCAACTGATTGGATGTAATCGAGGTGAACACAACAATTAAATAAGAATGTGTTGTATTGAATCACAAGAAGACACAATTACACACTCTCTAGTTTTTCTCTCGGATACAAAGATTCACTCTTAGAAGATCTAATTTGGACTCCTCTCAAATGAACTGAACACAAAGTATTTATACTAGTCTACTGTCCAACGAACCGACCAGCAACGAACCATTTGGTTCGTTGCCTACGAACCATTAGTTTGGCCCTTGGTTCGTTGAGACCAAGACCCACAAAACTTAAGCTCTATTAGATACAACACACGAGACATTAAGACGCATACAGATTATGCTCTAACAGACTCCACCATAATGTGTGATGTATTTATACTAACCAAATCTCTAATATCTAATCATCAACATTGATGCATCAGATCTTCATCTTGAAATTTTTTGTTAGTTGTAGAACTTGCATGGTTGGATCAGGATTTGATCAACTGAACCATTTGTGAAAGATAATTCAAGACTCCCCCTTTCACCATGCTTGATTCTTGTCAATACAACCTGTAACTTTAGAAGACAAAGTGCGGTTTTCCTTTTCATTTTACCAATATTAATTTAATTTTGAGCAATAATCTCATTTGGAGAGCCAAGATATTTGATTTTGAAATTTGTTTTCAAATAACTTGTCGATGAGTCGAAAACAAATAAGAAATAAAATCATTTTGACTTTTGAAACTTTATATCAAAACACACCAAAATAATTTTGATTTATTTAAAATTTATGCTAAAACACACCTAAAATCTTTTTGGATTTTTTTAAAATGAACAACACAAATGAAATACTGAGTTACACTCTATTTTTTTATATTTTGCAAGAAAGATCACGACTTGGAATCATATTAGTCATAACGCAATGAACTACACTTCACAATTAATTCAGCACATAAGTCATATGGATTGCTGGTATGATTTTTCCAAATTTAAACTTATCACAATCATACTAGATATGCATGTTAAGGTATTGATTAATTTGCTTTGACCAGTAAACCCCACACTTTCAGACATATTTAGACATTTCTCTTAATCCACATCTTATGATTTCACTTGTGATTTAACACTTGGTGATTGTAATTTTGATAATGTCAACTATGTTCTATGCAAAAAGAAATAAAAACATTAAATCGTCTACCTTAAGGTCGATCTTTCAATATGTAGATAAGGCCCGGATTTAACAAAATAAGAAAATAAAAACAAGTTAAAACTGTATAATTCAACAACGATCAGGTCGGTCTTGTGGACACGCAGAGAAAGTCCGATGAATTATACGAAACACCAAGAAAAATAAAACAATTAAAGCCTTAAATGAACAACTCAAGTCGGTCTTGTGAACATGCAGACATACTCCGATCGTTTAAGAAAAAGAAAAAAAACAAACAAGTTTAAATCTTTGCAAAATGAACACATGTACATTTTCTTTTCACATTATTTTTATTTTTGTTATGAAATACGCTTCAAGATGTTGTCCAAGCATGAGTATTTAATGTATATCACATTTGAATACTTTTTGATTTGTCGAGCGTACCTAGCACATCAATCAATGATCCTATGGCTTTTTCATCCACTCTATCCATGAGTCAGACACGTAAGCCAATGTACCATCATTTCCCAATTTTGTCGGATAAATTTCTCATTTTTCTATTTTTTTTATTTTGTATGTATTCACTATCTACAAATATTCTCCCCTAAAATGAAAAGCTGTATTTTTTAATTTTTCATTTTCTAAATGCAAAAACAGACTATTTTTGGCTTTTTCAATTTTATCTCTCTAAACTAATCAAACTCACCCTAAAAAACGAGATGGAATATAAAGAAAGAAAATTAACCAATCGACATTGATATTATTCAGTTTGAGTTTACAAAAAAAATGGGTTGTTTTAGAATAAATTAAGCATGATACTTCACCATCAACAACTTTCAATCACCGACGCTCTTCTTGAAAAGTTTTTAAGCTGACCCGAGCCCCCGGATACAGGTCGACCAGTGTCTTGAGCTCCCTTGGAAACCACCTTAGGCTTCCACTGCATCTGTGGTATAGCAGTTTTTTATGAACCATGCTGATTAGCATTAGAAGAACAACCTATATTTTTGTCAGTTTTAGCTTAAGAAAAATGTTTTTGTTTAGCCTTAAAGCTAGTAGGTTGCGGTTCATTAAACACCATGCCTTGTGCATTAATGACTCGCTTATATGCATCACCACATGTTTGACCTTCAGCATCACCAGCAAACTTCAATTGTTGTGGACAATTGATAGCAAGATGTCCCTTTTGGCGACATTCACAGCATAAACGCCTTGCTATTTTGGTTTGATGTTTTAATCCCTGCACATCATCACCAACATTATCGAAACCAAAATTATCACATAAATCATCAAATACCTGGAATCGATGGTGGTGCACCCATTGTGAATTCGGGCTTCTTGGAATTGAATTTGAACCACTTGAAGAAAAATTAGGTGAAACGTTTTTCTTCAAATTCACTTCAGCTTTCTCCAACACAAAAACTTGAGCAACTTTATGAACTTCAACGCAATATAGCGGAAACTCTTTATCATAATAAACATGCTTCGAACCCTTTAGTTTGTAGAACCTCTCAGAATGAACTTTTTCAGCATTGAACATTTTCTTCTTAACTTGCTTTAGCCCAACTTCCCTCAATTTTTGTTCAACCATTTCTTCAACACCTTGATCAACATCAAACATTTTGATCTTTTTCAGAATGTTTACTTTTAAAACTCGACGTTTCATGCATTTTCTTGGCTAGACGAGAAAATTCAGCTTTAACCTCAGGAATCCTTTTCTGTTCATAAAATATTGATTCATCAATATTTGTATGTGTAATAATCTTTTCCTTTGGTATAGTCGGCTTATCTCCTTCAAACGACAACCAGACACAAATTTTGACATTATTGGAACATCAGAGGGCTTTGCAGCTTTCATTCATTCTTCTTCGTCTTTTTCTTTTTCTGATTTTTCTCCTCCTCGGATTTCGGATCAGGAAACTTTGATACAGCTTCTTCCTTTTAATCCAAACTATTGATCGATTTTGTGATGACAACGGTGGAGGAACAGTCTTCTCAAAAATTCTTTGAAAATTTTCATCCTTTGATAGAAAGAATGTGAACGATTGAGAATTTGTCACATTATTCAGCTTCCTTTGAGCATCATTCTCTTTAATCTTTAACTTGGAAATTTTTTGTTGAGCTTCAGCCAAATTTTTCTAGTATTTATTAACTTCTTGGCAACTCTATTTGTTTTTGCCCTTTGCAATCTTCTCTCTCTAATTCATAATACAACTCTTTTGTAGCTTGTTCCCACTTTTGCTTATAAATTTCCATATTTTCCTTCAAAAGCTTGTTGTCATCAATCAATTCAGCTTTTTCAGCAACTAAAATTTTATTATCGTTTTCAAACCCTTTGGATTTTGCAACGCACTCATCACAAGTGTTATTGAGATAATCAAGTGTAAGACCTATCTTAGGTTGGTGGCAACTCAAACATTACACCTTAGGAGTTGGTTTCATCCTTCACTTGGGTTTTGCTAATAACACTAAGTGATTTCATAATAACAACCCTTAGCGATCCCATAATGATTCCTAGAGTTTTGGGATTGTTCTTAGTGATTTCTAGATAGTCTTGGTGATTTGGACACTGGTCTTGGAGATCTGGTTTTGTTCTTGGAGATCTCGTTTGTTCTTGGAGATCTCGCTGATAAGCCTTGGAGATCTCGTTTGTTCTTGGAGATCTCGCTACTAAGCCTTGGAGACCTCACCAACCTTGGCGACCTCACCAAGACTTGGTGATCTGGGCTTTGTTCTTGGCGACCTCACCAAGGCTTGGCGACCTCACCAAGTGTTCTTGGCGACTTGGGCAAGCCTCCTTGGCGACCTCGCCAACCCTTGGCGACCTCACCAAGGTTGGCGACCTCACCAAGCCTTGGCGAGGTCACCAACCAGTCTTGGCGACTTCAGGCTCATTCTTGGCGATCTCGGCTGTCTGATGTCATAAAATGCACTAACTTCAATAACATTCTCTTGATTTCAGCACAATCACGACCTGTGCTCTCTCTAGTATAAATAGCCTCTCTAGAATAACCCTAAAAAAACTCTTGGACGGCTGTTTTGAAGATAGAGAGAACTTGTGTGTGAAAACCCTCAAGTTCTTGAGTTTCAGAGGCGAAATCTAAGGATTTCAACAAGCAAACACTATGATTTGATCATGGATTCATGATTTCCGCACTTGAATCTGTGTATTGGATGAGTAAAGGCTCGAATTTGGTCCTGACAAATGGTATCAGAGCCATTGTTCTTCATGTTCTTGAGTTTTCTCAAAAACTTGAAGAATCACTCATTCAAGTCATCAAATCTAGGTGTTTGTGTGATTCCTTGAACCATTTTGAACGAAATTTCATAAGGAATCTGTTGGAATGCTTAGATTTCATCAATAATCACAATAAATGGGTCAATTTTTGAGATTTCCAGATTTATGCGAACACAGAGCATACGTGCTGTGCGTTTCTTTTGAAAATAAATGTCTATCTTTCACTGATTTTGCGTCAAAATTGAACATGCATACATGTTAGACTCATGATTTAGGGATGATAGCAACTTGAATCACTCAAAAACATCAAGTATTGAAGATTTTAGAGCAAAAATTGTGTTCTTGGAAGTTTTACATAAGAATCACTGTTTGATCCGATTTCACATAGATTAAGTGGTTTTTGGAGTTTGTTGTAGTTAACAAATCTGTTCCTAAGCAAATTCCTAAGCTATTGGTGCAATAAAAACTTGATTTCGTGAAATTTGATTTTGACCTGGTGATTATACTCAAGAACATGGCTGGAAAATTTTCTAAGTCTCGAAAATTTGAAAATTTCAAATTGACTTAATTACTTGATTGATTCAAACTAAATAAACTTCAAGATGTTTGTTTTGTAGGTTCTGAGCAATTAACCTCAATCTTAGCATCCGTTGAAGCAATTTCTGAGATCTCGACCCGTTTGACCCATTAAGCTCTTTTGTGAAGAAACACAACTTGTTTCAGCATGTCTGACTTTAACTCTGGAAATCAAATGTTCCAAGCGAATAACATGCCTCCAAAACAACTACGGGGGTTGCAACATGGATCGGAAGTCAACCACCGGAGGAGCTCAATCTTGGGAATCGATTGGTTTCGTGGCAATGTAAGAAGCAGTCAACCATGTCTACTTCACCTGCTGAAGCGGAATACATTGCAGCTGCCTCCTGCTGTTCTCAAGTCCTCTGGATCCAGAATCAGCTTCTGGACTACGGTTTGAATCTCATGTCCACCCCTATTAACATAGATAATACTGCTGCCATGTTCATTGTTAAGAACCTTGTTCAGCACTCTAAGAGCAAGCACATAGAGATTAGGCATCACTTTATTAGGGACTGTCATGAGAAAAAGCTTATCACCATAGTTCAGGTTTCCTCTGAAAATCAACTTGCAGATCTCTTCACCAAGGGATTTGATGTTTCTAGGTTAAATTTCCTAGTTCAATAAGTAGGAATGATTAACTTTGAGTAAGCTCACCTTTAGGTTCCTTTTAAGTTATTGCCTTAGTCTTAGGTTGTGTAGTCTTAGAGGTATCGTCTTTGTTCGCTTCCTTGCCGTGCAATAATCTCGTTATAGAAAACCCAAAAAGATTTTATTTTGTTTCAATCTTTCTGACACCAAATTAAGAAGCCAAAAAGATTTTGTCTTTAAAATTTTGGATGAAAACACAAAAATATTTTACCTTGTTTTCTATTTTTTCAGATCCCAACATGAAAAACCAAAAATACTTTATCTTTCAATTTATTTCTCTTTTTCTGAAAAAACGCAAAAAAAAAAATTTAACTTTAAATTTTCCTTTTCTTGGTCATCCTTCATGACTAAATAAGATATTTCATAAGAGTCAATCCTATATCCAGAAAATACCAAAAATATTTTTTCTTGTTTTATTTTGAGTCTTTGTGTCAGTCGGTCTGGCCTAAACCGACTCACGGTTGAAAAATTAGAGAAAATCATAAAAATTTGCAAAAATAAATAAAAATCACTAAAAATAGAATCGGGTCATTTCAAACAACTTTTGTGAAGACACTTGTTGAATACCTGATGTCAAAGTCAAAATCTTGAATTTTTAGTGATGCTTCAATAAATACTGAAAAATTGAAGAAAATTCCAAAAAATTGAAAAAATAAATAAAAATCATGTAAATTAGAATCGAGTAATTCCCAACAACTTTTGTAAAGGCACTTGATGGGGACTTGAGTCTAAGCACAAGATTTTTGCAATTCTGCAATGCCTAAAATAAACTTTGAGAAAGAAAACCAGAAAATTTTGGTTTTGGATGGGCAAACTATGTGGAACATGATATAATTCTGGTCTTGTGATCTGACCATAGGATATGATCCAATCGATCAGTAATTCTATCATTCGATGTGTCGGTAGGCTCAGCAAAATAAGAACTAGGCAAATCATGTGATTAAACACTTAAAACCATGAAATTGTGGACTTTAAGTCAAAATAGTTAGCAAAATCCTTTAAACTTGCTCAAGTCTGTGCTAAGTAAGTTAACCAACACACTCGAGTATTTCTTTTGCGGAAAGTGCTGATTTCAAACCTTACAATAAGTGTGAAATATCACACATTACTCAATAAGTGTGAATCATCACACATCCACCAATAAGTGAGAAATATCTCACATCCATCCATTGACCGTGACACATCTGCTGAGGAAACTCTGACCTTGTGTTCACGCGTCCCATCATTATCATTGAAAACATTCCGTGACACATCTGCTGAGGAAACTCTGACCTTGTGTTCACGCGAATAAAAAAAACACACATCCATCTTGAAATCAGTACTTCCCTCTAAAGAAATAGGGGGCAGAAATTCCATATGTGTGTTGTGCATGACTGAAGTGCTAAATAGACAAAGCTAGGATAACTGTTTGACTTTGTGGAATAAGAGGTCAACACAATTGTCATTAAATCAAACTAAAACATGATAAATGACATCACAGTGATTTTGCTGAAAATTGCCTTGCTTGAGCTTAAGTGGATTACAATACCGACAATCTGACTTAGGTTACTGAATCTGAGAGGGAATTTGATTTGTAAGTGTCTACGATCACGTAATTGACCGGTTTGATTCCTAACATAGTCCAACCTTTACCGAGCAAAAATATGCAAAATTAAGCAAATTACTGGAAATTACCAGAAAATAAGGATTTAACGGTGCAAATGAAAGCACTATGCTTTGATATAACCAAATTTGTTATAACATGTGAATTTGGGGTGCTTTGTGCTTAAAAACATCAAGTTTGGGAGAAATTTGTCAAATTTGAGGTCCATTTGCATTCTAAGTCAAAATCAACCGTTTTGGTAAGTTTGGGCTGGTCTGACTCAAGTTGTTTTGATTCAATAAGGTTTTTGGTCATGTTTGTGAATTTTAAATGTTCTGAGTCAATATGGTGTTTTTTAACATGTCATACACTTAAATTTTTTTAAATATTCCCAAATTGCCCTTAATGAGTTCATTTATAGTTTTTGCAAATCACTTGTTCTCATTTGAGAATTGTTAATGCTTTTGCTTCGGATGTTCTCATTTTGGTTGAAAATGCATCTTAAACCAAAAGGTTTTTTTTTTCATAAAAACAACTTGCTGTCAAATCTTCCTAATGACAGATCTTTTTTTTGCTATTGGCGATCTCGAAACTCCCCTTTGGCGATCTCGGGGTACCTTAGCTATTCATTAAAAATAACCGAGAGTTTAAGCTTGGCGATCTCGCCATAAAATCAGTTGGCGATCTCAGCAAACCAACTCATTGGCGATCTTGCCTGACTCTTGAGTCACCTTTGGCGATCTCGCCAAAAAGGCTGTTCTGCTTTGGCGATTTCGCTAAGTTTACTCTTGGCGATTTCGCTGAGGTTAACGATTGGCGATCTTGTTTGGTCCAAGATTCTTCTTAGCGATTTCGCTAAGTCAATAATAACCTTAGCGATCTCTGACTTCCTTGGCAATCTCGTTTACCTCAAATTTAAACCCTAAGTTTGTTTACGACCTCGCCTGTTCTAATAAAAGGGGGAGTCAATTTCATTACTCTCATTCAAATATAAGAACACTCACTGCCCGCTCCCTCTCTCTCTCGGCGAAACCTCGACACCTCAAACTCTCTCCTCCGACCGTGATTCCTCCAATAATCGATCCTCAAATCAAGAACGATTGATTCGCACACTGTTCTTGAACATAGAGGTCAGTTTTGCTTTAAGGTTTTACACGGGATTGAACCTATTCTCCCTCATCGAACCATAGCTCAATCGCGACCGTATGTACACAATTTCTCACAAATGTTGTTGGTTTTTGCACAGATTGAGACCTGTTTAGTGCTAGGAATCATTGTGTGCACCATTACAAGGTACCAATTTCGTGTCTTGATTTGATAATTGTGTTTTGGGTTAATTTGTGGTTCAAGAACCGCCCCTGTGAAAAAAAATTTGAGGTTTAGGGCTTGCAATTTGTGTTGTTTTGGATTCAAAAGAATTAGAGTTAGACAGTAGTGACATAAACATGTTGAGTGATTAAAATTTCAGCTAGTTTTAGGCTATTGCTTTGAATTTGATCATTACAAATTGTGTCTACAATAACTCACTATTACTTTCTCTGTTTTTGGATGAATTCTGAAATATGAATGGGATGGATTGAATAATGAGATGTCTTGGTTATGGATGTTTCAAAACATCAATGTGTTGCATTTGGTTGCTTCTAAATGCAATCCGGGCTTCAAAAGCTTCAAAATTGATGCTAAAACTAGACATGGTCTTAGTTTGACCCGTTAAGGTAATAAGTTGATTTTTGGAACAATTCATGTCAAAATTCAAAAAAAAATCTTGAAAAAAACAAAATGATGAGTTTAGTAAATAAGTTAAGTCCTAAATGAGATAAACTTGATGTAAATCTCATGCTTTTGGTCAAAATGGTAAATTTTTATCAAACTTTACTAGTTTGACCCAAATTGGACTTTAAAAGATCTAAACTCATATCAATAAGAGTCATTTGACTCAAATAACTTGATAAATGGATTCTTTGACATAAAGTGGTAATATTTGTTGCTTTTGTGTTGTTTTAAGAATAAGATTGACCAAAGTGACAACATAGAAGCTATTCTATACCATTTTTGACTGATTCCATCTTTCAATTGAATCTCACAGGATATGTTGCTTTAAATAATAGAATTAAGTCAAGTTCCAGACTTTAACCTGTCTAGCATAGATTTGAACTCAATGTAGGTTAAATCTGCTGTGGTTGACTAGTCTTAACTTGATTTTTGACAATTGCATGCATAGTTGACTTTTTAGGTCAAACCTGGTGAAATTCTCTCATGTTTAATGAATTTGACCCTATTTAGGCTGTGTGTGGCTACCAATCAATTGTTTAACAAATTTTGCCTCATTTAATAACAGATTTCTATCCAGAAACATTCCAAGACATTCTTGTCTCTTAAATTGATCTTAGCTCAATGTAGATCATCAAAGAGGTATGTGTCTTAAATTTATGGCAATTCTTGATATACACCTATTGAGCTACACAGGGAATGTTCATTAAACTCACTCAATCAATTTGAATCACATTAGTCAAATTCTAATCAATTCATGATTAATCACAAACAGGATCAAGCATTGAACCTGTTGATTTCTAGAAATATCTGAATTAGATCTTAGCAAACATTAGATCTTCTTCGAGGTATGTCTTCTGATCTCTAATAAATATTGGAAATTTGACTTCTGACCATTCAGGTGGATTGTTCTACTTATTATGCAATAACTCAATAAATTTCATGAAATATGACTTAGCATGCTAAATTTCTGCAGTTCTGAGTAAGGTTTAAAACTATACTTGATTTAATGAAATTACATGCATATTAGTCATTGTTTTATGAGTCTTTATCTATTATTCTAAAAAATGGTTAGGTTAGGAACTATTGAAGCTCATATCACACTTATAAGAAAATAAATGCTAGCAAGGTTAGAATTTAGGGCTGATTGATCCTATTTGTCTCTGACCTTGATGTTGATGCTCATGTTAGATATTGAATGCTTCTTGTTCTTTTACTTGACTTTATTTGACTTTGGTTATGTGATTTAAGCATGTCAGAACTTCATACATGTATCCTGATTCATCATTTAACATCTTGTATATGCATAAGTGAAAAAATTTCATATTACTCCCGTACAAGTAGTTAAATAGAATATAAGTGTCTGTAAGTGTCTCAAATTGCTCAAATCATGTTGGATTAGGAATACTTGGTTCAAGAATCTTGTTTGACCCCAAAATTAATAATCCAAATTGTGAAAAACTCAAGTATAGGGGGAATCACTTCTTGATTCCTTCTTAAGCTTTTTGAGTCATTTGAGTCAAAATGTTGACTTTTTAACAAGAGTCTACTCATTTGAGTGAAATTTTACACAAATTTCTCAAATTCTATCATAACTTGCCATTACTTGTGTTTTTCATCAAATAAACATCAAACGGCATTCTTGAGTCAACATTCACCTTGTCCTTCGCCAAAGTCAACATTTACAATAAAAGTTACTATTTCAAGGGAAATTACTGGAATTTGGGTCATGTCTACTGACATCCTCTGTTAAACTGAATTGATTGTTTTTGAGGAAATTTGAGCCTATGTCTTAAGTAAACTTCTTTTATGTCTTTGTAAGTTAATTGAAAAGCTCTGTCACTATCACGAATCTAGTGTGCCATGACATTCAGTTAACTTGTCAAATTTGATGTAATCATGTTGTTTCTTATGTGCAGATGGCTCCCAGACAGGAAAGAGCAGCCAATGCCCCTCTGGATTTCTCCAAGGCTCATAATCAATTCTGTGAATTTAACAGAAGCTGGACAGATGCCAGTCTATATGAACAGGCTTTCAGAATTATGGAAAACTCAAGTTGGATCACTAAAGATAGAGCCATACTTGGTTTCTAGGAGAATGATGCCCGGTTCTTACATGCATTACCGGCTGGGTCAGTATGATGGACCCGAAGTTCCATTTTTCCCGAACATGATTGAGGGAATTGGTGTGGATGAAGATTAAGGAAATAACAATGATGATGATGATATGTCAGATGTCAATGCTGCTGATCCTGATAATAATGCAGCAAATCTACAAGATGATCATCCAATCAACTATCCCATTCATGATGACCCTATGCATTCAGAACCTGAAGACAGAGCTTCAACCAAAGATGCAACTGAATCAGACAAATCAGAAGATGAAGATGAAGAGTCTGGTATTGAAGCTGATGAGTCTGGCAATGATGCTGACAATAACTCAAATAAATCTGGATCCAAACCCGAATCTGGGTCAAGATTCCAACCTGGATCAGAATCAAGTTCTGACTCTACCAGTTCTGATACTAGGGGTCCAAAAAAAAGAAAGAAACTGAAAACAAGAGAAAAAGCCAAAGTTAGTGAACAACCTATGGCTCGTGACATGAAGAGCGATAGGAGAATAAAGACCATGCAAGATCAAGATGACCACAGAATCCTGAGTACCTTGAAGAACTAGATCATGGTTAGCCAAAGGATTTGTTATCTCTCCCGTGGTTCACAAAGGGTGTTGGAGCTGTGGAACTATTCTGATTTGAATAAATTTGCGCGGGAAGACCTCTGTAGATTATATTCCGAACTGAGCATTTGCTTAGATGATCATTATATGTATCTTGCTAGGAAGTACTCGAGGTTCTTGCTAATGCTACTCGGACAACTCAGATAGTTTGTCAGTCTCACATGTTTGTATTGCCACCAAAGGGGGAATTTGTAAGACCTATCTTAGGTTGGTGGCAACTCAAACATTACACCTTAGGAGTTGGTTTCATCCTTCACTTGGGTTTTGCTAATAACACTAAGTGATTTCATAATAACAACCCTTAGCGATCCCATAATGATTCCTAGAGTTTTGGGATTGTTCTTAGTGATTTCCAGATAGTCTTGGTGATTTGGACACTGGTCTTGGAGATCTGGTTTTGTTCTTGGAGATCTCGTTTGTTCTTGGAGATCTCGCTGATAAGCCTTGGAGATCTCGTTTGTTCTTGGAGATCTCGCTGCTAAGCCTTGGAGACCTCACCAACCTTGGCGACCTCACCAAGACTTGGTGATCTGGGCTTTGTTCTTGGCGACCTCACCAAGGCTTGGCGACCTCACCAAGTGTTCTTGGCGACTTGGGCAAGCCTCCTTGGCGACCTCGCCAACCCTTGGCGACCTCACCAAGGTTGGCGACCTCACCAAGCCTTGGCGAGGTCACCAACCAGTCTTGCCGACTTCAGGCTCATTCTTGGCGATCTCGGCTGTCTGATGTCATAAAATGCACTAACTTCAATAACATTCTCTTGATTTCAGCACAATCACGACCTGTGCTCTCTCTAGTATAAATAGCCTCTCTAGAATAACCCTAAAAAAACTCTTGGACGGCTGTTTTGAAGATAGAGAGAACTTGTGTGTGAAAACCCTCAAGTTCTTGAGTTTCAGAGGCGAAATCTAAGGATTTCAACAAGCAAACACTATGGTTTGATCATGGATTCATGATTTCCGCACTTGAATCTGTGTATTGGATGAGTAAAGGCTCAAATTTGGTCCTGACATCAAGCTTTTCCTTTGACTTTGCAAACCAATCATCAAAAACTTCACATGCATCTTTAGCTTGATGTTTGTATATCTCAACTTTTTTCAACAAACCATCATTCTCTTTAGTAAGCTTGGTAAGTTGTTTCTGAGCTTTCAAATCATTCTCAGTTGCTTCATTACTAATTTGATTAAAATTATTATATTCTACCTCAAGACTTTCATAATTCTTAATTTCCATCTTCAAATTGTCATTTTCAGTCATCAACTTGGAAATGTTTGCAAACAACTCTACTTTTATACTTGTATACTTATTTATCCACATCTCATTTACTTCATTTTAAACATCTTTTTAGTCAACTCTTTATTTTTATTTTGAACTTCAACTTTTTACTCAGCAGCTTCGACACAAGTATCTCGAAGACTTTTGCATTTATTCAATGTAACAATCATATGTAACAGATAAATCTTTAAATTTCTTTTCACTTTTCTTCAATTCTTCTTTTGCGCTCTTCCACTCCTTATGCAAATATGCATTTTCATCAAGTAACTTTGAAATCTTTTAACATAATTCTACACCCTCAACCTGAAATGTCATTTATATAACCTATTCCAACTCTACTTCTATTCTTTTACATGCAATAACCAACAATTCCTTTTCTTAAAACCATTTCATGAATCTTTTTGTCCTTTTGTGAACAGAATTCACAAACTGGCTCATAACCACCACTAGACCCGGATTCAGTACTAGTCAAACAACTATCACTCTGCTTAATGGTTGCCATCAAAGCAGATTAATCACCAAAATGCTTACTTCAATCATAACCCTCATCACTATGAGTAACCAAGGCTTTCTAAACTTTTAATTCAGGAGTAGTAGCATTCTGACTTGTTGCTTTGGCTTGAACATTCCCTGGAAAATTGACCTAGATTGGAACATTTGTAGCACTTGACTTTGGATTTATCTAAGCCAAACTTTCCTTCAGAATTAGGACTCTGTTTCCTAGTTTTCTGCAAGAATTTGTTAATCCATCTTGTCGACATTGCCACTTGCCAGTTGAAATCCATCTCTTCTAGATTATCAACATCAATCTAATTGAAATCTTCATCAACCAATTCAATACTAGTGACTTTGCCACTAAGAACGCCATATGATAAAGAAATCAATGCTAATATGATTGCCAAATAATCATCTGCAGATTGAATCAAGAAACCACTTTGACTTGTAAAATTTAGGATTGTGAAATTGCAACCTTCAGAATATTTTTCAGGAGAACTATTAGTCCCCAACATTCTGTCAGCTAGAAAAGTTGTTATCGGAGTTGAACTTGAAATAGATTTTGATTTTGAACTCAAACTTGCAGCATTCTGACCATGATATACCTTAGGATTTTAAACTTGAGTGGAAGTTTTGTTGACATTCAACATTTCCATCTCTCGAACTTGCAACTTACCAGTTAATTTGTAAGTCCAAGATGAATATTTCTCATCATGTGTAAGAAGAAGCACATACTTCTCTCACTTAGATGGTAAAGCTTCGAGAATAATTTCTTTCAAATCATCATCCTTCTTCTTGACATCAACAAATTCCATTTCACTCACCAAATGTGTAAATCTTGATATTAGATCAATGATGCTTTCATTATCATAAATTTTGAAGTTATCAAACTCTTGAATCAACACCTTCTTCCTGCTCTTTTTGTATTGCTCATTACCCTCACACCGTTATTGTAACGCATCCCATAATTGCTTTGACTTGGTACAAGTAGAAAATTGATGCAACAGCTTCTTAGGTAATGCCATAGTAAGAATACCATAAGCTTTTTGTTCTTTCTCATACAACTTGTTTCCTTCCAAAGTATAACTTCTCCTCTCTTTTTTATCACCATTATCATCAACCGGATAATCATACCCATCTTCAACTAGATTCCACAAATCAACATCATTCGTGTCGACATAAGCTTCAAAACGTTTCACCCAACTTTGATAATCTTCCAATTTGAGTAGCTTAGGAACTTTCTGACTTGCTCCAATTTCGTTATCAAAGTTAAGTAGCTTGAATGGTGGATTGAACAGCAGAAAATGCTTTCACTCATATTGAAATTTGTCAACAATATGTTCAACGAATCAAAGTTGATCTTTCAACGAACCAGTGAAATTTGACTAACCCAAAAGTCAACAGAAGTCGTCAAGGAACCAACTTAGTCAACGGACCAGAAAAATGATCTACAGGCCAAATGAGCTTAAAGAACCAGTAATAGTGAGCAAACCAATGGTTCAGCGGAGTAACTACCACGGACCAAGAACTAACCGTCACGAACAGGATTTTGAAAATTCAATGAACGAACCGAAGACCAAATGTATCGAACGAACCAAAATCGATGATGATATACAACATAAACCAACAATGAACTAACTGTACACTTGAAGATATGAAGAATGAACCAATACATTTTTAACGAATCAACACAAAAATCACTGATTTTGACAGAAATGAATGAGTTGACACTGAATTTGAACCAGAAATGATGAATATATCAATCAGAAGACAATAGAAAGCAAGATAGACCAGAATCACTAAAAATGCAAGTTTTTTTAATGAAACCCCGCTTGTTTTGTGTAGAAAAAACTAGAAAAAACCCAATTTTGATCAGAAGCTGAACCAGGAAGCTCTTATACCAGTTGAAAAGACGTGGAACGGTAACGAGCGACGGATTGGTAAATGATTGGATGTAACTGAGGTGAACACAACAAGTAAACAAGAATGCGCTGTATTGAATCACAAGAAGACACAATTACACACTCTTATGTTTTTCTCTCATACAAAAAGAATCATGCTTAGAAAATCTTATCTAGACTCCTCTCAAATGAACTAAACACAAAGTGTTTATACTAGTCTATTGTCCAACAAACCGACCAGCAACGAACCATTTGGTTCGTTGCATAAGAACCATTGGTTCGGCCCTTGGTTCATTTAGACTGAGACTCACAAAACTCAAGCTCTATTAGATACAACACACGAGACATAGAGACGCATACAGATTAATTATGCTCTAATAGAATCCAATGATCATATATATTTGACTCGCTAAAGACGATGAAATTATGATTACTCAGTTTGTAAACCAGTATTATTTTGATCTTATACTTTATTTCAACTGTTTTACTTTATAAACATAACATGAGTAGTCTTCATGGATCTTTTAATGTCACTTTAGATTCCTACCTGCCAATTTGGTACCTTTCTCAATTATGAATGATGAATAGCACCTCTTCCTATATGTAAATCATTATTTATGTCGGGTTTGATTTTACACAAGTTAGTTTCTTTATTATGTATTGATGTTTTATAGGGAAATGAAAAGTAGTTCTTGTCATGATCTTTTTTGTGGACCCCATAGATGGGTGTTAATAACTTAATAAAAATATGACATGTTACTTTGTTAAACTTTTAGTAAATGTACGCACCCATTTATCTATTAATGGGTTGATAAAGGTCAAGGTTTGTTCTAAATGAGAGGAATGGTAGATTCTTATGTCATAAAAGATAAGTGAAATGGAGTTAAATCCCACCTAATAAAACAATATAAACATGTTAGAAATAATATGACTTTATAGTTTATTTTTTGATTTATGTGAAAAAAAACATGAAAAAAAAATTAAGTCAACCTAATCTGACTTTAGGAGATAGTTTAGTGTTTATTTTCGATTTCTTTGTTTTTAGTTAGGGAATGGGCGGTAACCTAACTTATATATTTTACCTTAAGATCTCCATGCTCTTAGTGGCGAACATAGGGCATAGCCTTGGGGTTCGCTCGACATCCATGAATTTTTTGGCGGTGTAGTATTTTTCTGGATTTTTCTGAACCGAACCCCAAAACATTTGGTCAACGAACCCCATGAAATTTTTACACCAACCCTGAGGGATTGGATTCGATTATGCTACGAAATCACAATTTATGGTGTAAATCTATAATTCAACTCTCGATTTACCGAGTCTTAATTAGGGATTTGGGAGAGTAAAACCTTGTCCGATATGTTGTCCCGAGTTAAATGGTTTCAGGTGTTTTGAGCTAATTGACCATTTCTGTTCACTAATCTACCTATTACTATGTTGATTATTAAGAGGATGTACTAATTATTATGCACTTTTGTGTTCAGATGTATCGTATTAAAGATCCAAAGGTCAATCTCAATTCGTGCATACGTTACATTGTTCTACTTACAAGCAACAACTTCAAGAGGAACATCGTTATTATGTCTTAAGCGACTGTTGAGATTGTTCATTTTCATTACAGTTAACGTTTGTTGTTTTAGTTATAATTTCGTGAGTATTACTTTTGAGAATTGGAAATTAGTGCATAAAATAACTGGATTGAGTTAGTCTAGCTTGAAGGAATTGACCCTTAGGCTTACTACTTACAATCCTGAGGTGTACTTTTGGAAGTTGTTTTCGTAATTTTGGAAGATGTTTGTTATACATTTTTTCCTCCATCTAAATGGAGGACCTTGATTTGAAGTGAAAGTGGAGGGATTGTTTTCATGATTTTGTTTTGTGACTTACTAACCACGATAAGTGGTACGAGGTAGCTTTATAATGTATATTTTCTTCTAATCCTTTGTCATCATCCACTATAGTACTATGTATGCAGCGACATTGAGTTTATTACGCGTTAGACATCACCGCATGACGACACGTTATATATATATACTTTTGGTTATGTGTCAAAACATTTTGAAATAAATAATTTTGAGAGTAGAAACATTTTGCACGTTACTAAATATACTTTGGCCAAATAGGTGTGACACCTCGTCTAAAAATTCAGGTAAAACCTGTTACTTTGACTTTTAGTTATGTTAATTTCGTGCATTACTTGATTAGTTTATCTGATGATTACTAATTACAATTGATAAATCCAAAGTAAATAATTCCCGTGTTTGTATTGGAAACATATACCCGTAACACATAAGAGTTTTCATAAAATAAATTATGGAACTTTAATAATAAGAAAATAAATATAAAAATGTACTTTTTATATTTTTTTCTTAAAAACCGATGTCACGGATTAACTTCAACCACACGTCAAATTTTTAAGTGATTATATATTTAAAACAACTTGGTTTTAAGTATTCGTGACAACATTGTCAACACTCGTGTATTTAAAAACCTTATTTCGTAACAACATTTTGTAAACTAAAAAAGTGACTCAATATAGCATTTATATTCAACTCAAACATATTAAAACATCACATTGTCAAGACTTGATCAAATAAAACCATTCCACTAAACAATTAGTCGAAACCGAAACCGAAAACCCGTTCGGGCCCAATTCGGCCTAACAAGCCCAAAACATTAAAGCAAAACCCGAAACTTAACCCGGTAACCTGACCCAACCAACCGAGGATCCGACCCAACCCGCCAACTAGTGTTATCATATCTATATGTTATCATATCTAACTAGTGTTATCATATCTAACTAGTGTTATCATATCTATATGTTTTGACATGGATTAATTCATAAAAAGTCTTAAATCATTATTTACTAATCATAAATAAATAAACATAAGACTTATATTGTTATGGATATTTGGTCACCAAAAGTCTAACACATAAAAGTGTTAGTAGATTTAATGCATAAAAGACTCAAAATAGATTATATATATTGGCTAAAACTAGCAAAAATGTCATTTATACCAAATATTTCTTATGAAACATTTCTTAGGCTTTATTGTAAACTATATAAGGCATGTTTATAAACTTTGAGACTTTCTATAAAAGACTAGATACAAGAATATGATTTTTACAAGTTAAAAACATAATTTTAAACATCAAAATTTTTATAAAATTTTTTATAATATATAAACATGACCAGATCTGAGTTTAGACATATTTTTCTAAATATTTTTAGTGTTTTTGATGAACCAAAGTGATCATAATGAAGGGACGTTGCGTAGTAAGAAAACTGGGATCAATACGACGATATACGCAACGCGAAAACGCAATAATTGCAAGATAATGTCAAACCGACCAAACATTGTATTTTGATCTTGCAAAATAATTTGAAAGTTTATTTTAACATTTACATGAAAACCTATAAAGCCCAAGCGTCATAAAATCATTCATAAACAAAAACGGTGACTATGCTTTCTAATAATAGAAATAAATATTTTAGTTTATAAATTATTAAAGCGATTTCTACCATCTTTAGAATACTAAATATCTTGACTCGAAATTAATTATTTCATATGTTTAACAAAAGCATAAGCGTTTTCAATTGATTAAGCGATAAACGTAAACGTTTTACGACGTTATAAACTTTAAATAATTATTTTTCTATCATATATTTATTTGTAGAGTGTTAAAAACCTATACTTACTAAATTAGTTATTTATAATTATGAAACAATAATTATAAACCTTAACTAAAGATATATATATATATATATAAATGCATAAGTGTAAATAATAAAACATTGATATTATTTTCATCAATTTATGTTATCCTAATTAACCCTTGTATACATTTACCAATTTATGGTACAATTTCTTAAACATGATGTACAATCCATACATGCACTAGCTTACAACTCTTAATGCATGCCTCTTTATTGTACCAATTTTGATGCGTGTTGTACATCTATTAAAGCATTATTTACAACACTATATTGCATGCCTTATAAGGAGTCAAGTCCATGTAGGCCCATCTCCACGTGCTCACAGCCATTTCTGGTACCATTTTTAAAGCAGGCTTTACAACTCAAAGTTGCAAAATGAAAGAAAGAAAATCTGTAAAAGGCATGGATGTCTTTATTCAGCATGTGGGCCCATTTACCCACCAAACATTACAACCAATAGTATTTTTTTAATAACTAACATACAACCAAAGCACAAACGACAACGTGAGAAGAGGAGCAGGTGAGCAACTCCTCCACATCTCCTGTCTTTTATTTCCTATCAAACCCTAAATGTCGCACAACCCATATCCGATCAAATATTTTCCTTTCTCCATCTAAAGGGTTATCCGGGCGGCATAACATCGAAGCTCTCCATCTACGTTTCATCTTCGTCTGTACCATCAAAGAAAAACCCTGCAGTCGCTCAAGTTTCAGATCGAAAAGGAAACAAAGGGTGGAAACGGCGGTTTATTTGGGGTTTTAGCCACCGGCTATTTCTCGGTGTTTTTCCTTCCTCTGATATGTATCTATGTTCTTCGGTTTAATTTTTTAGGTTTTGTTTCTGTTGGTTTTGGCTTTATTTTGGATCATTCGTATTTTTCTGCTTCTTTGAGGTTCTTGATGTGTTATTTGCAGTATATTACAAGAACGTCAACCATCTGTCGAGTTATTTGTGTCATACATGTGGTTTATATGCGGCTTTGAACCTCTGCAGAGTTATTTGACCCTCTATAGAGTTGTTGTATTATACCGATGGTGAATGTGAGGCTGTATGTTTTTCGTTTTGCTATATGTATCGTACATGACCGTATATATGATTGATTTATCATACATAAGACCTCAGATTATTGATGCTTTTGTGATGCTTTTTTTCTTCCTTTGCCTTTTTCACAGTTTGTAGGTTTCCAAAGTTGCTTGCTTCTTTGGAAGGGATCTGTTATGTCTTCAATGCAGTTATTATATGATTTTGAAAGGTATATATTGGAATGAGGTTGAATAGGTTAAATGTCTTTTTAAAGCATTCAACCTCAGTTAGAGGTTGTGATGACATAAGGTTATAACTTTATTGTTCCTATTTTTGTATAGGAAATTCCTGGGCATTCAAGTCAGGTTCATGTTTTATCTTAATTGAACGGGTTTAACGGGTTGTTATTCACTGTGTAAATGGTTAACTTGGTAATGATTTTTGTCCATTTTCCTTGCAGGTATGTGTGACTATTCCTCTTTGATCTCTGTTGGTATGTGTTTATCGTTCCTACTCTTTTGTTCCTTCTCCTGATGTAAAATTGTTAGTTCCGTTACTATTTATGACCTCATGTAAAAAAATTGATGTTTTGCTCTTTATTGATGTGGTAGATCATGAAAATTCATTTGTGTGGTGTATTACTTAAGGTCTGTTTATGATGATGTACATATTTGATTTCTAGCTGTTATAGACTGATTATGATTCCTAGGTTATGTATGATCAAAATAATCATATTGAGAGAAGCAAGATCCTTAAGTAAACTGATTAGCATGGTAAATTCTTTAAGGAGGCTTTGAAAGTAAGATGCTTATATGCAAACTGATTATAGTAGGAGTACCAATTTGGAATCCATAGGGACATTAACCATTTAGTTTCAATCCACTTTGTATATCACTAATTCTTTTATTTTTTGTTAGTTGGTGATTCCGCATGCATGGTTTATACTAATCGTTGATAAACGAGTCTAATTTTTTGTTTGTGATTATGGTTTTTTATTGTTAAAATGTATGCAACACCACCGCTGTTGACATCAGCAGGTCACAAAGATGACAAGAAACCAAGCACGAATGAAGCATTAATTAGCAGCATGAAAGAAACCGTTCCCAGCAACAAGCAACAGGTATACTTAAAAATCCCAAATAATCGGATTTCTTTCTTTCCTTTCAGTTCTTATGCCCATAGTTTGTGTTCCATGGAACTAACACATGTTACCTACTTCGTAACTGTTTAACTTTTTCCATACAGTTAACTACTAAATTTAGATTCTTTGTTTAAAGAGCTGAGCAAATGGGGAGTTTGCAAAGATTCTATGCTTAAAAGTGAAGTTTGATTGACATTCGACCCATTTGACCCGTTACCTTTTTGCATAACCTTCTATATCTGTTTGACATGTATCATGCATCATTTTTTTTGGTAAAGATCCAGATTAGAAAGAAATTAATGATTGTAATGTTTATGTTGTCATAAAACATTTGTCTAATAGGTTAAGTACATTCTATGATTCGATGTATAGAGGACTTGAGTTCTACCGATCAATGTATATAAAAAGATACTTTCTTTTGAGGAAATAGAAGTTACATCATGTTATAGGTAGCTTGGATTAATGATTGCAGTGAGTCAAATTATGAACTATTTTTTTTAATATCTTAAATCTAATTATGTACCAACTTTACTAACAATATTATTCAACATTCACTAAACAGAAACTAATGAAGGATCAAGCAAAAAGGGGCTTAAAAGCAAGGATGACGAGTAGATCAGCAACAATGAAGAAAAACTGCATGAATGGTTTTGATTAGGTTATGTTAATGGGAATTTTTGGAGTTACATTACATGAGCTTTTTGACCGGGATACCTAACTTCATTTATATTAATACTAGGTGTTTTCATTTCTCATTCATCTATTTTGAGTCGTTTCATTCTAGGTGGCATCAAACGTCGTTTCTTTCAAACACTAGCACTTTGTTTGCCTTTGTCAGTATTTTTCAAAACATTACGTTACGTCGTAACGCGTTCAAACCAAGTCGTTTATTTAAAAGGCGAATTGATTTCAAAACAAAGTTTTATATTCATAAAACTTAGTCATTTTACTCAAAACAATACTTATATTCATCTAAACATTCGTTTAGATTTAAATGTCCAAATCAAACGTATTATATTTTCCCTCAAACGACGTCTTTAATTATAATCAATCGAAAACATTCAAGTGTACATATCAATCATCATAACATCAAGACATGTGACATCCAAATCTCGTTCGTTCGAATAAAACACGACGTTTATTTTATCCGTTTTATATATTTATATAAATCGTCCTAACTCGTGTCAAAAACATATTCACTTTCGTTTATCGTTTTGGCTCAAACAAATATTCATTGGACTCATCTCCATTGGACCCGAGACCCGAATCAGCCCGATAAGCCCAATGGGCGAACCGGCCCATTCCTTTTCTTTCCTCCCTTTCCCGGCCTGCATCCTCTAGCCCATTTCTTTTCTCCGGCCCAACGGACCCGCGACCCGCTTCTATTCTTTCTCATCTCCATTCCGGCCTGATTCGGCCCAGGCCATCGGCCCGTTTCCTTCTCTCTCGGACCCGAGTTCGATCCCCTCTATTCCTCTTTTCTTTTTCTTTTTCCCGGTTTCTCCCTTTCTTTTCTCCATTCGGTTCCAACTGAACCTCAACACCCTCTCAACTAAGTTGGTTATCCTCTAAACAACACATGCCTAATAAACCTTGTCTAAACCTCTAGTGTGTTCCCAAGATTCCTTAATTTGTAGTGTAGATATTGGACATTCTTGTTGGACAAGTACAAGGCAAAGCCATAACCTTTGGTTATTACCCAATGGAACAAATTTTCCCTCCCTTTCTTGCTCTTCCTTGAACCGGCTCCCAAGCACATCTACATGCCCACACTTTACTCATTCTCTAGCACCAACCCTCAAGAGACTAAACATTGATTCAAGTCACCATCATCCTCCTCATCTTTTCTTCTTCTCGACTTGAACCCACCACCAAACCGAGCCGACTTCTCGGTTCACTTAAACTGATCCAAACATCCCTCTAGCCCCATTTAACCAACGTATATACATATACCTATCTCCACCCACATTTCAACACCTAAACTCCTTAAACACAAACACTTTTCTCTCTTGTCTCTCTTCTACCTCTCGGCTATATACTAACCGCCACTACCACCTAACTTTTCTCAACTTTTTAATCAAATCCAAGCTCATACTCACTTCTCAAATTAAGGTAATTCATTATTCATTCTCATTTCTTCATCATTCTTTCCTTATTTCTTTATAATCATTCAATTCAACCCTACTAATTTCTTGTTTTCTTCATAATGTTCATGATCATTTCTCCTTTCTTTCATCACATCCTTCCACATTCAAGATTCAAGGGTGGGATTGGAGCCTAACCCTGAAGCTTAAACAATAACCCACTTACGTCATTACCGATTGTGTGGAAGCTTATGTGAGAATCCTAACTCTTCTTTAAGCTTTTCATGATTATCATCCTTAGTATGTCACAAATTCATGTTCATGATCTAAGTCTTGATGTTAATGTTTGATGATATACTAGCAAACCATGTTGTTAGTAGCATGATACACACTTTGATAGAACTAGATTATGGCTACACTTGTGGTTTTTGTCAAAAAATTATTATTATGTTTATGTCTTAACATAAATGACTTTATGTTATGAAAATACTTCGAAAATCACTAAGAATCATGGACTTATAAATATACTAGTATGTATGTTTTAGTGAAATAGGTTATGTTAACTAGCCTAAAGACATATTTTTACAAAATATATGCATATTTCTAAAGATTGATAAACATAACACTTATAATGTGTGTCATAAAATATGTGTTCTAAAAAGTCCACATAAAATTCTATAAATTATCATTTTTTAGTATTTTAACAAAATAAAATAATAATAGTCATTTTATGAAAAATAAAATGCTATTTGTTAAAAGAAAACTAAACACAAAAGTATATTTCAATAAATGATTTTTATGACTTAAAAATCATAAAATGTGGATTTTTTAGTAAAAATAAATATGACAAACTTTATGATGAGTTGAGACCTAATAAACAGGGGTTAGTAAGTTGCCAAAACAGATTCTAAAGTCCAGACCCAAAGTGTTAAACATTCAAAGACGGAATAATCGGAACCCGTAACGCGACTTTTCAAACTAAAATATTCAATATTTTTTAACAAATTTCAGATCTGGTATAGAACTTAAAACACACTCATTTTTATATATAAAAATGTTTCATGAAGTTCAAAAATGGAAAATAATGTTTTAGAAGCAAACCGGACAAAAACTGTGACTTTCGGTAACTCAAAAACACTGATTTTTACAAGATAAACTTCCACCAGCACACTTGGCAACTTAAAGCCCTAAAACACATCAAGAAAAAGTATAATAACTTTTTCTAAGTGTTTAGAAAACTCAAAACATCGTAAAATAAGTTATAACAGTCAACCCGGTGAAACCTGCTAACTACCGGGCGAACCGACATCAATTTTACCAAAATATAACTTCTTATACTTTTGGAAACATTTCTTCATACAAATAGACATGTTTTCAAGTGTCAAAATTTTCATTCGTAAAACGGATTAATACCGTGTATTGACGCGCGATAGAAACACGTGTTCAAACCTTAATAAATGAAATTTTTTGTAGATACATGATATGTGCGTCGTGTGAAGTATCGAGCTAGAACAAGACGGAGTTCAAGACAAGTTCATATGCTGCCAGCCGAACTTGGTCCAAACCTAGAGTTCGGATCAGACGAACTCTAGGTTTGCCTGAGGTTCGGCCGGTTGCTATAAATAGTGGGTTTTTCTTGGTATTCGTTACGAGTGAGAGAGTCTAAGCTAGTGTTAAGTGTGTGTTTGTCAAGGTGTCTCTCTGAGTCTGTATTCTTAGTGTTAGACTTATTGTAATTGTTCTTTGATCAATAAAACAATCGGTTAATTACTTGTTTAGTATCCGAATTAGCTAGATCGAGTAGACGATCCGATGCTCACGCAATTTCAAGTGGTATCAGAGCTATCTGGTTCATTCTACTGATCTGTGGTTGTTTTTTTCGGGTTTTTGAAACAAAGTCTGTGGTTTTTTAGTGTTTTTACGAGTGTTTGGTCATTTCGATCGAGTATATTTGTGAAGATTGAGCTCCTAAATCATTCCTTATCACTTTTTCTAATCAACTGTCGCAAATCTCGTCAAATTCTATCCAAATTCGAAATTTTTGAATCAAGTATGTTTATGTTTGGACTAACCGTTGTCCGAACCTGAAGTTCGTCTGGATAACCACTCCGAACTTTGAGTTTGGATAGTGTTCGGTCTCAATTCTTGTTCGGAAATGTTTCGGCTAGGGTCCGAAGTTCGAGTTCGTACAGGTTTCGGTCAAAGTTCGAATAATTTTCAGTTTCAGTTGAGGTTCGTTCAAGGTTCGGAAGTTTAAGGTTCGGAAAGATTTTGGAAAGGGTTCGGATAGTGTTTTAAGTTCGGATTGATTTGTGTTCGGCTAACGTTCGGCTAAGCTAGGTTCGGATCACATATAGAAGTTCGGCTAAGGTTCGGACATTCAGAATTCAATTTTTTTCTCAAGATGTCGGAATTTCAAGCTTTTGCCGCTATGCAAAATGCAATAGCAAACAATGTTAAAATTTGATAACGAAATTGAAACAAGTCAGAAAGTTCCCAAGTTGTTGAAATTGGAAGATTATCAAAATTGGAAGAAATGATTTTCTGCTTACATAAGCACGAATGATATCGATTTGTGGATTCCAATTAAGAAGCTTTATCAACATCCAACTGATCAAGGAGATTTTAAAGAAGTTCATACATTCGACATTGCTGAAAGAAAATCATATGAGGTTGAACAAAAAGCGTTTGGTTATCTTATGATGGCATTATCCACTGAGTTGTTACATCAATTTAGTACTTGCAAGAAATCAAAACAATTGTGGGATGCTTTATCAGCAAGGTGTGAGGGGAATGATCAATACAAGAAAAGTCATAAGAAGGTGTTGAGTAAAGAGTTTGATAATTTTCAGCATTATGAGAATGAAAACATCACGGATCTTGTCTCAAGATTTTCACATCTTATAAGTGAAATGAAGATTGCAGGGATTGAGAACACTGATGAAGAGTTGAAAGAAAAGATTATGGAAGCTCTACCAGAAAAATGGGAAAATTATGTGTTGTTACTTACACATGATAAAGAATTTTCCACATTGACATTTCATGATTTAACTGGTAAACTTCATGCTCGTGAGATGGAAATGATGAATTCCAACAAGTCTAAAGCAAATCTGCAAAATCCCGAATTGTATCATGGTGAGAATGCTGCTAGTATGACGGCTAAAACTAAGCCAAGTCTGAGTTCTGCACCACCTACTGCTTTTTATTTCTGGAAATTCTGAAAGTAATTCATCACGGGTTGTAGCTTTACAATTCCAGAATCAAAAAATCAGAATGCTTTTTCTGCTGACACAATGGATGATGGATGATTATACTAAAATGATTGCTGCTTTGATTTCATCATCTTTTGGGTTAGTTATCAAGAATGTCGTTGATGCGAAAATCACAAGGGATGATCTTGATGAACTTGATGATGATCAATTAAATGAATTAGATTTATCTTGGCAGTATGCTATGCTGGGTCAAAGATCAAAGAGGATTTTCAAGAAACATGGAAGAACTACTTATGATTTTAATGGGAACTTGGGTTTTGACAAATCGAAGTTGAAATGTTACAAGTGTTCAAGGCTAGGACATTTTGCTAAAGAATGTCAGCAGGCACATATTAGCAAACCCAGTTTTACTCAACCATCTTCAAGTAATTCAATCAAAACAACGTTGATGGTTTAGAATGATGGTGTTTATGATTGGCGTAAACAATTTGATTCATCTGCTTTGATTGTCACTCATGATCAACAAGAATATTATTGTTCCGATACAAGTTCAGAGCCATGTTCATGTGAATCGGCTGAAAATATGGAAAGTTTGTTGAAAGAGAATGCTTCGTTATTAAATGAAATTCGTAAGCTTTCTGATGATTTGAAGTTGGTGAAAGAAGAATTAGAGATTTCCAAGAGAAATGAGAAGGAATTTGAATTGAAAAATGAGTCTTCGATGAAGGAAGTGAATATGTTTAATGAAGTTCTTTATTCAGTCAAAGAAGATATTAATATGCTTGAAGTAAAAAATGAAACATTACAGGAAGAAAAGGAGGAATAGTTTAAAGAAGTAAAGAAATGGAAAGATGAAGTAGAGGATGGTGCAAATGATTTTCAGAATTTGTTTGATAAATCTATAATCAAACTTGATTTTCTCACAAAGAATTCTGCGGAATATGTTGCTAAAATTGAAGCATATCAGGTTGATATGGAAAAATTGTTGGATGAAAAGCGTGAGTTGGTTAGTGTGAATAAAGTTCAAGCTGCAAATTTGGAAATTCAAAAGCGTAATGAAGATAAAGTGCGAAAGGAGTTGTTTGAATGGATGGAAAATGTCAAACCCCCAATTTCCACTAACGGAGTATAACCGTGTGGGGTGTGATCCAGACCATGATCCAAGTCATTAGTTACAACCAAGCCATAATGAAAGGTAAAACATACTTATATTTGAAAGGTAAAACAGACTTATATTGCATTTTACAAAACAGAATTTACATTGAAATTCAGCGGAAACATTAAAACTTTACAAGGTTGTTGTTTAGTAAAAGTAATTACTAAAGTATCTGAAATACAATTTCTAAAAGGGTTTTACAAAAGACAAGTATTGTCAACGCCCATGCCATCCATGATCCTCCTAGCAACCTGAAAAGCGTTCAACAATCAAGTGTCAGCAAAAGCTGGTGAGTTCACAAAAGCAGTCTACACTACACCATGTAGACCAACAATGCATACGGATAGTATAAGATCAATTTGTAATTAAATTAAACAATTTGCAAGTAATATCCATATAAATAAGGAACTAGCCTATGCTTATGTTCACCTGAACATTCGAAACCAAGCTGACATTGTGTCACGGGTATAACATTTCTAGTAAAGGTGTTGGTCTAGGATTTCAACAAAAGGTTAATTCAAATGATGGTATGAAAACTCATATAACATCGGATCTAGTGATTTGTACACCGAATTTGGACCGAAACTTACCCCGAACTCAAGAACACAAAATCGTAAATATAACTCAGTTTATAGCTCAAATTGATCAGAGATTACATGATATGAACTCGTTGAACGATCCTAATCAATGATCTAAACACAAAACTCTCTGAAATTCGCGTTCAAAAACTCTTCCCTCCAAGACAGTTACGAGAAAAACGGTTATGCCCGAACTCCTGCTTGTTCCGAACTCCTTGATATATATATACATTCAGATTGAGTTCGGCCCACCTTCGGATCCCTTTTCTACGTATCACATAAATGTGATATATAATATATCACTGTCAAGCCCCTCTACTTTATTAGATTGACACAAACTACCCTATGAAAATGATTTTACTAGTTTAACTATATCAACTAACGAAACTAACTGATACACACACGACACACATATTTTGCACTAACAAATTCCCCCTTGACGTGTGCTGTATCTGTAGGTCCGGAAATCTCCCAAACACACGATATAATGATCTAACACGAGTGCGGAATCCTCGTGAGAGATTGATTCAAGAAAATAGTAGATGAAGAGATTAGATCTTAGAGAAAGATCGAATCTTGAATGGAAATCCGTCTACTATGAAGCTTAGAACACCGATCGGAATCACACACACAAACAAGAAATCGTAAATAGGTTCTCCCAAAGCTTACTTGATCATAAACATGAGGTGGTATTTATACCACCTCTTACAAGCACATGGGCTAATCATAAACCCAATAAGCCCAATCATAAACCCAAGCCCATGCCCAATCTAATAGTAAACTAGCCTAAACATAATAAAACTAGCCTACTAATCTAATTAAACCCTCTAAGCCCAGCCCAACTTATTTAATATTACAAGCCTCATAATCTAGCCTCTACAATCTTCCCCTAGGCTTGTGATATTAAATGTCTTCGATCTTTGAAATTCTTCTTCTTGAGTGGCTGGCATAGATGTTGATGAAGATTCTTTCCGCAGAAATCTTCAATGGGTTTCATGATGGGCACATGGGACTTCCTCTTGATCAGCATCAGCTCGAACTTCTTGAATTGAACAAGCAATGAAATGGAGGACTCTCATTGACTTGCTTCTTTTGAAAGCACTGGTTCTTGCTGAATCTTCGGTAACTGTCTTGAATCTCCAAAACAATTAGAGGGTTGAAATTTTGAAAACCCCTAACTTTGAAGACTTTGATTGTTGATCTTCAAACTTCATGATCTCTGACTGCTCTCTGTATCATTTTCTTCAACGAGACTTGAAGTCTTCAGCTTCCCCTAAACATGTGAACATCTTCTTTGAAACTCTTTTGAAGCTTTTGGAAACTTGTAAAGACACCAACAACTTCCCCTGAACAGTTGCTTTTCAGATGGAAGTCTTGTCCGGCTGGTTCTTTAACTTTGAGCAGCAGCAACATCTTTCTATCATCAACCTGTCTGACACACATTTGAAAAAATATACACTACCAGACATGTGATGACTGGTCTTTGGGTTAGGAGGTAATTATCATCTGTTCAGTTGATTCAAATTAACATAATTTTAACCAAAAACCCTAATATAGATTACGGGTTTTCTATAAAACTTCCCCTGAACCCAAAGACCTCTAAAGACTTCCCCTTAGCTGATTACTTCCCCTCAGCTAAGGACTTCCCCTGAGATAATACATATTATCCTCGAGTTCCCTTCGGATACTATGTATTATGGAAGTCTTTTCAGATAATAAGTATCATCCTCGAGTTCCCTTCGGATAATACTTATTATCCCCTCTCCTTCCCCTAAAAATTTGTCAAGATCTGACGGAGGAAGTCTTTTCCATTAGATAATAAGTATCATCCTCGAGTTCCCTTCGGATAATACTTATTATCCCATACTCCTTCCCCTAAAAATTTGGCAAGATCTGTCGGGGGCATATTGTCATGCATTAAAACCCATGAAAAACGACATTTTGACTTCTCAAATCAACCTGGCCAAGACGAAAACACACCAAAAAGAACTTAACGACTCACACACGAAAGATAAAAACTAAACAAATACTTACCAAACCAAACATGAGAAAGTTTACAAGGGATCAAACCGTATGAATCTGACTGAGGAACCCTTTTCAGCTTCAGTTACTCGACTAGTCCAGGTGATTGCCGGTATGTTTGTCCGCTTTAAACTCAAACCCGTTTAATCCCAACCGAATGCGTCATGCTTAATATAGTACATTATTACCGTCATGTTTAATTGTCCCCACACCCAAGCGTACACAGCAAAACCTACCCAACCTCAGAGTTTATTGAGGATTCACAAACCCCCAACTTGAGGAACCATGCACCACCGACTATGACTACCACTTATTTTCATTAACCATCAGTTGGTGATCAGGTCGGCCGCTAAGCACGCAAAGAAGACCAACTGAGTGATTATTTTTCATTTTCTTTTCTTTTTCATTTTTTTTATTTCTTTTTCATTTCTTTTTCTTTTCTTTTTATTATGTGGTGTAGTCATGACAGCAGAGACATGGCGTGTGAGAGAGTGAATACTAGGTATAATTACCACTCTCAACCCATTTTTGTCGGGACTCAGTCTTTTAAACCATGCAACCTGGGATGGGAAACTAAACATATATATCTTTTAAGTTCATTGCACTTACATTGGAGGTCATAAGTTTAGGTCGAGCCTACCGAGCATATCACCGTGGAGCTTGCCTTTCACTTCCGCCTTACGCGTGTCAGCCATCTCCAACCCGGACATTCATTTTACTTCCCCTAAACTTCTCAAAAACAAGACACAAACAATTAAAAATTGAAAAGCACACTATTTTTGAGGGGTCAACATTTTCATCATCTTTACATTTCTTCCCCTTGCTTTTTGATTTTTAATGTCACAATTTTGTGAACATCATTTTTTTTCATCATTTTTTTTTTTAAACAATAAAGATAAAACACACAAACACACTTAAAAGAACAAAACACAAAATTTTGAAGACATCTGGCCAAGCTAACTTTCAAAGTATTGATTTTGAAAATTTTAGAAAATTGGGTTTCATGACATGCACACTTCATTGCATTTGAAGTCAAACACTTCAACAAATCAATCACCAAGTGAAAATTTTAGAAAAAATGGTTTGACTCAAAACACCCTTTGTTGCCTCATCATTCAAACAACCAAGTTAAGAACAGTACCTTTCATGCTGATTTTGACATTTTACCTCTCAAAGAGACATACCTTCCATTGTATATATTACTTGACATGACATGAAGATGCGTCTCCTGAAACTGTGCCTGGAACAATCACTTATCAACAAACAAATTAGTAATAAAACGTTAGTGATAATCCTCCTTGATCGTTCCTGCACAGAGTGAGAGATTAGTTAGCTAATAGTACCCAGGCCATTGTTTTTCTGGGTACTCCTGAGGAATCAATGAATGAAATTTCTTTTAAAAACATTCCTTTTGAAAGATCAGGAAGTTGGGATGATTCGGTTGTAGCTGCCTTGACTTTTGGCTTCCAAATTCCAGGTGATTTAACATTTGTTTTAGTCACTTTTGGAGTTGTGACTTTAGGTATTTCAACCTTCTTCGTTTTAGATTCATTTTTCAAAACAGTTTTTGTTTTAGTCACCTTTGGAGTTGTGACTTTAGGTATTTCAACCTTCTGCATTTTAGAAATATTTTTCAAAACAGTTTTAGTTACCTTGGGAGGGGTAACTTTGGGTTTTTCAAGTTTTGATTGCTTTGAAAATGGTTTGATCACCTTTTTCTGAAAATTTTGGTAACTTGGAAAGCTGTTGTTTTGATTTAAAGATTTTCTTTCAGCTTTGGCAGCACCCCAATGTTGATCAGAGGGTTTAACCTTGGGAGTAACAGTCTTCATTGCCTTAGGTTTCTGCACCATCATCGGCTTAGACTTCACAGACTCCTGAGATGAAACCCTTTGACTTTTCGGAAAATAGGGTTCATAGGGGCGATACAGACAGTTCCTAGCAATATGACCAGCAATGCCACAATTAAAGCAAGTCTGCTTCTTTAGATAGAAGTCAGACGTGTACCCATTTGACTTTGGTGGCTGATATGGAGCTGGTTTGCTCTGTGTCTGCTTCTTTGGTTTGACTGCAGCTTCAGATTTGACTTTCTGCTGGTTCCTTGAAGCTTGAGTAGAACCTGTCCTCATCATCTTTGTGCTCTCTGGATTTCCTGATGAAGAAGCACCATTCTTGCAACTGCACTTACAACTGCATGAACCAACTGAAGAAATGGGAGACACAGCTACTCCCTTGAGTTTTTCATTCTTCACTCCATCTGTTGGCTTCATACTCGGATGCTTGATGGTAATCTTCGGCTTCTCAACTTTAGCTTCACCTATCACTCCATCGGTTATTCCCTTGAATTTGGAGGAGAAGGATGGTAATTCATATCCTACATCTGGTTCTTGGTCAAACATTGATCCAGATGTCATAAATATCTTCCCCTCAGGTCGTGTCGTCATGATCACCTTTTCCCTTTCAACTTTGTCGATTACTTTGAAGTATGGGGTTTCAATTTTAGGGTATGGTTTCAACTCTACCCCAACTTCATCAGACTTGGAATTATGACACCTGTTGTATTCTCGGCACTCAGCATCATTTTCTGATATATCCTTTACCCTCCCTTCACCATAAGTCATATTTGCTTCATTATCAATTTCTTCTTGTGTCAATGGTGTAGTTCCAACCAAGACACTATCAACAGGAGGAGGAGCTTCTTTATAATCAAGCTCGGTTCGTTCAACTTGTTCCTCACTAAGAAGTATTCCTATAATGTCTCTGGGAACTGGTGGAGGAATAATGCTGTTTGCAGCCAAGGCCTTATCAGTCTTTTCTGATCCAAATCCAGGTGTGTGTTTCCCAACTTGACCAGTCACAACAGCATGTGACAATTCCTTTCCAGCATCAAGCATTCTTTTGCTCCTCATTTGATTCATATCAAGTTTAACCTGCATCTCATTGTTCTTATGCTTCAGGTCATCTATCTGCTTACTTAGCTCAGCTATTTCTAACTTAGCGTTGTCATACAAATAGGCGTTCTCAGTTGCAAGGTTCCTATATTTTGCTATATCTAATTTCTGGGCTTTAACTTTTTCTTCATTCTTTTGCCATCTACCTTTAAATGAGCTCTTCTCGCACTTTGTCTCAAACAATTCTGACTGAAAATTTTTACAGATTTGCCTAAGTTCAGGAATTAATCGAGCACAAGTAGGATTGGGGCATATCTCAGCATCTTCGTCCTCCAATATATTCTTTTCTTCAACCACTGAACTCATTTTCTTTCTTTAGATATGCAGCTTCTGAAAATTTCGAAAAATCGGCAAAAACGGCAAAATGGCAAAATTACTATTCAAAGAATAGTGTCAAAAACTTAAAACTGAAAAACGGAGGCCTTCGGAGTGGAATTTGGGGGTCCAAACGAGCTCCCCTGGACGTTAGTCTGGGGTAATTCTGGGGCTTGATGTCACGAACGTCGTGTTCAAATTTGAGCTTCTAACTCCAAACGAGTCAAAAGTTACGCCCGTTTCCGTGAAAGTGAGAAAAAGTGACTTTTTGCCGCAAAAACCCTGTTTCCGATCGTAAATCCTGTTTACGATCGTAATCACCTGTGGATCGTAAACACCTGCCATCCATGATCCTCCTAGCAACCTGAAAAGCGTTTAACAATCAAGTGTCAACAAAAGCTGGTGAGTTCACAAAAGCAGTCTACACTACACCATGTAGACCAACAATGCATACGGATAGTATAAGATCAATTTGTAATTAAATTAAACAACTTGCAAGTAATATCCATATAAATAAGGAGCTAGCCTATGCTTATGTTCACCTGAACATTCGAAACCAAGCTGACATTGTGTCACAGGTATAACTTTTCTAGTAAAGGTGTTGGTCTAGGATTTCAACAAAAGGTTAATTCAAATGATGGTATGAAAACTCATATAACATCGGATCTAGTGATTTGTACACCGAATTTGGACCGAAACTTACCCCGAACTCAAGAACACAAAATCGTAAATATAACTCAGTTTATAGCTCAAATTGATCAGAGGTTACATGATATGAACTTGTTGAACGATCCTAATCAATGATCTAAACACAAAACTCTCTGAAATTCGCGTTCAAAAACTCTTCCCTCCAAGACAGCTACGAGAAAAACGGTTATGCCCGAACTCCTGCTTGTTCCGAACTCCTTGATATATATATACATTCAGATTGAGTTCCGCCCACCTTCGGATCCCTTTTCTACGTATCACATAAATGTGATATATAATATATCACTGTCAAGCCCCTCTACTTTATTAGATTGACACAAACTATCCTATGAAAATGATTTTACTAGTTTAACTATATCAACTAACGAAACTAACTGATACACACACGACACACATATTTTGCACTAACAAACTCCCCCTTGACGTGTGCTGTATCAGATCTTCAAACTCTATGAATCTGTTATTAGTTGATGTAGAGTAGGCATGGCAGGAACAAGACTAAGTCAACTGGACCATTTCCGATAGTGATAAACTCTTTGACAACTTTGCAACCATGCATGAAATCCATTCTGAGATCTTTATCTGAAAACTTTGATGACTTCAACCTGCAACCTTCAGAAGACAAATGTGCAGTTTCTCTTTTCCAAACATAACTTTAATCTTGGAAGTAAAACTCCTCCTTTGGAGAAACTAAGACATTTAGATTTGAAAATTTGTTGTATCCCGTGTCGATTAGATCAAAAACAAAGAAGAAAGAAAATCTTTTTGGATTTTACAAAATTTATATCAAAACACACTGAAAATCTTTTTGATTTTTCATAAACTGAAACATAAATGCAATATAGTATTAAACTCTATTTTTGTTTTTGGTGAGAAAGATCACAACATGAGATCATATCAGACATAACGCATCGTACACACTACAATTTCAAAATACTAAGCATGCAAGCTATGCTGACTGAGAATACAACCATTTGATTTATTTCAGCTCAAGCAGGTCATTGTCTATAGCTTTCTGATATGAAATTTAGTGTATTTATCGAGCATTGATAACATGGTACCCACACAATCAGGAATACTGGCAATCCGCTTATTTCATATTTTTGTATTTTTTTATTTATTTTGTATTCAAGCCAATTTACTCGCAGCAGATTTCTCATACTGATATTGTAAACTTGCTTATACTGAATCAAATGCCCTAGAGATAGTCAAGTTCATGGTGTTTCTTGCAAAAAGAAAGCAGAACCCTAAACAAACAACAATCAGGTCGGCCGGTAGGCACGCAGAGAAAGTCCGGTTGTTTAGGAAAATAATAATATGCAAAATAAAGCAGAAGTTGTATAATCCAACAACAACCAGGTCGGTACTCAAGTACACACAGAGAAAGTCCGATGGATTATACAAAACACCAAAGAAAATAATGCAGAACGTCAAACAAACAACAATCAGGTCGATCTTTCGATACGCAGAGAAAGTCCGATCGTTTGACAAAATAAAGAAAATCAAACAAGTTGAAATCTTTCAAAATAAAGCAAGTGTACACCAGAACATCTCTTTATTCTATTTTTGGTATTTTCTCATTTTATTTTGCCAGATATGCACAGTACCCATCATGATTTGTAACCACAATTATCAAGCAAACGTTATCTTTATATCATACTTGCATATATCAGAATACTCAGCACATTCAGGCAAGTCAAGCAAGTACCTACAGCCTTTCTTTCTACTTTATTCATGGCAGATAACGTATGCTGATGTACCAGCATTTCTCACATGGTTGGATCAATTTCTCTTTTTGAGATTTTTTTTTTAATATTTTTCATAAAGGAAACAAACCTCACACTATTTTTTTTTTATTTTTTTTTTCAAAATATTATATTCTCCCCCTAAAATTCAACAAATTATATTTTTTGAATTTTCCAAAAAATTTTCCTTAAAAAAATATGAAAGAAAGTAAAAGAAAATAAAATTGATCGACCAACACGGATACCTCACATTTTAGATGTTGAAAACCATTTTCTCAAAAAAAAAATGTGAAATATCAACTCTGTTAAGCGCTAACTTAGGCAAAATACTCCATTATCAGCAACTTTGCAATCACTAATAGGTCTTCTTGAAGTACATGCACACGACCTCAAACAATTTTTAGTTAAATACGGGAACCCAAACCGGCTTGGGTCGTCCCGTATCCTCAACAAAATCGTTTCCCGCCGAGGTTGCCATTTTCAGTCTCCAAGAAAAAAATGGTTTAGACGATTTCGCCCGATGCGAATCAGAATCATTTACATACCGTGACAAGTTGGAAACAATGTTTAACAACTCACCAACTAACATTTTCTCAGATTTTGGATGACGTTGGTGATGTTGTCTAGGCCCATAATAAGAAAAATCATTTGAATAAGGCATTTTAAACTCATTTTGGAAAAATTGTTTTTGTTTTGAAAATTGTGGTGACCAATCATCATAATTAGAGGTTTTACCAATAACCGGCTTCTTATAAGCTGGGTTTCGTTGGTTTTGCTGAATTTGTCTAACAGGTACCTCATTGAGAATCATCGAATCGGATGATGGTGATCGATATGAACCATGTGAAAACCTTTTTCGAGTAGCACAATCACGAATCACATGTCCCGTCTTGTTGCAGTAAAAACAAGCTCTCCTATCAACTGACTTAGGAGATGACATGGATGCTATTGACATTGTAGAATGTTGAGAAGAATCACTCTCTAGACTCTCTAACTTAGAATTCGTTGACAGAAAATCAACATCAGGTTCACACAAGATATGATTCTCAAGTGGAATCTCCTTTTCTTTATGAACCTTGATATCCTCAACAATGTCTTCTATCTCAAGCACATCTTGAAAATCATTTCCAACATTCACATTCTCGTCTTTGCTTTCATATCCCAGACCACCGTACTTTTTATATTTATCTAGTACCGACTTAGGTTTCTCATGACCTTGTGAAGCAAGTCGAGAAAACTCATCCTTGATGGCATTTAAATCATCTTTATTAGAAAGCAAAGATTCATCAATCACAATCTCTGAAAATTTGTCGACTTTCACTTTTCCTGAATTACTGTCAAAAACCTTTTCCTTATCAAGCAATATGGATCTTGAAACAAATTTAGTTCTCTTGTTAGCATCAAAATTCTCTTCATTTTTCTTCCGCGACTTTGACTTTTTCTTCTCAAAAGAATTATCGGTAAACTTTGAATAATCATGAACTTCTTCCGTTGCTTTCAAAGTATTGATAGAATTTTCAATAACCTTAGGAGGTGGAACATTTTTCAGAATAGCATCACCAAAAATCTGTTGAAAATTCTCCTTTTTGCACAAAAAATTTGTGAAAGACGATAAATTATTGAGATTATGCAACTGTCTTTTGAAATCACGAACCTCAATCTTCATGTCTGCAATTTTCTTTTGCGCTTCAGCCAACTCTTTTTGTGTTGCAATAAGTTCTTCTGTTTTTCCATTCAGAGTAAACTTTTCTCTCCTTAACTGATCATGAGCATCATATGTTTCTTGAACAACCTTTTCCCATTCTGTTTATAAATCTCAACATTCTGCTTCAAAAGCTTGTTTTCACAAAGCAATTCAGCTTTAGCATCTAACAACTTCGTGTTGTCCTCTTGATGACTTAATTCTTTAGCAGTAAGATCAGCAACTTCCTTTTCTAGACCTTCAAGTTTCATCTTTGATTTTGCAAACAAAATCTCAAAAACTGCTGCCATATCATTTGCTTCTTTCTTCCATTTTTTAACATCCTTCATCAAGTCATCATTTGTTTCAGTCAGTTTTGAAACTTTTGCCATTAACTCTGCATTCTCATGTTGAAGCTGCAAATCATTCACAACAACTTCACATTTTAAAGATTCATCTTTTTGAACTTCTTCCGTAACTACAAAACCACCTTTATCAGACATCTTACAATGTGCACAAGATTTAGATTCCTCAGTTTCAATCTCCTTTCCAGATTCATTCAATTCCGCATATTTCTGAGCAAGAGCATTCCATAACTCTTTCGAAGTCTTGAACTGTTTGAACTGACAGAGGATCTCTTTAGATAATGCCATCATTATAACATAATAAGCTATCTTTTCTCTATCATGATCTATAACCTTATATTGGTTCCATTTTGATAATATCATCGGTGGTGGTATTCTTAGACTCATATCTTTTATAACTGGGAACTCATATCCATCTCGAATTGGGTTCCAAAGACATCTCGAATTTCCATTGGAACTTCATTTTCAATCTTTGGGAAAGTTCTCAAAGTCCAAGAAAAATCATAATTCTAATAACCTGCCATGTTCTCTTAATCACACCAATTTCAAAAACTCTTTGAATTAAGACCTTGAATCTCTTGAAATCACCAAAGTTGTAAACACCTCGATAAATGTGAAACCCTTTGTGTCACAATCTTAGTGATAAAATAACCCGGATTTTTTTTTAATAACCAAATGATCAATCTTACACAATATCTCTCCAACGTGTTACAAGCTCTTGGAGTACAATCTCAAATCTTTCAAATCACTTTTGAGTAACCACTTTGAAGACTCGTCAAACTAATCCTGCGTTTCAACACTTTGATGAAGTCACCCAACTCTTTTTGAATAACAAACTCGATCCTTTAACCGCAGAATTCGATCAACTTTTCATAAGTTTGAAATAGAAGATATTCAATAGTCCAGGGTTTATATTGAAATTTTCAATCATCTGAAGGGTTTAAAATGAAACTTTGATTCATTGATACGTATATATGAATCTTAATTGAATCAAAACTTTAATCGATCGTAACTTCTTTACAACTAATCGAATCACAAAATTGAAGACACCGTTGTGATCGAAATTGAAAATCGATTCAAACTAGATGCATTGTTGATATGTTTTAGTAGAAATTTGAAAACCCGAGATCGAATGATGACGTGGTTAAGAACAATGAACTGTGATTCGATTTCTGTTTGTATTCGACCCAAAATCAACTGATACACCAAATTAACAATTGCGATGAACTCAGAAATCAAAACCAAGCAAGTGGAAATCGAATCTCACAAAAAAAAACGTTTTTTTTTTTTAAAAAAAAACTGTTTAATTCAGAAGAAAACGACAAAATAGTCGTGAAGCGCCGGAGAACAACAAATTCCAGTGAACTTTCCGGTGAAACATCCGGCAAACAAATCCCAATCTTCAAACTAACATATCTCACTCATTTTTGAACCAAAATTGATTCTGAAACTTGCGTTGAACTCGTATCGACGAACCAAATCAAACTAGTACCATTGTTATACAGTTTTGATTTGATTTTCAGGCTTGAAATATGAACTCCGACAAACTCACGAATCCGAAACTTAGAAATCATATAAAATGTGCATGAAATTCAATTCCGATTGTTGCTATAGCTTTCTGTGAGGAAAACGAATCTGTTTCAACTGATTTTAATCAATAACATCAAGTAATCGAAGATCTGCCATTGTTGAACATGAAGAACATATCAAGGTATTGCGAAAATGCGATTCAGACCAAAACACAGCCAAAATGACTTCCGAGACTTGCTACAGATGCGAAATTACTTGTTCAATCTAACAGTACCGATTAGAAACATCAACACGGTGTAATTTGATCCAATTTTGCAGTCAAATGTTGAACAGTTTGACTTCCAAAAGTCAAACTCGATGAAATTGAGCCAAATAACAACGATTTCGATCTATAATCAGTGCCTCCTTAACCAATTGAAAACTCATATAACATCGGATCTAGTGATTTGTACACCGAATTTGGACCGAACTTACCCCGAACCTCCACCGATCTAGAAAACAAACTCCGAACTTCCTACGAACTTAGCACCGAACACAATAACTCCGAACTCTCTCCGATCCTGGTCCGAACTATCTCCAAGACAGAATTTCTCACCGAACTCTCTCCGATAGATCACCGAACTCTCACCGAATCGAAAGTGTGACCGGACTCTCACCGAACTCGACACTCGGAGCGGTTTCACCGAACTTCAAGTTCGAACGAACGTAAAAAAACTCGAAAATTTTCAGATCTCACTGGAATATCCTCACAAATGGACTCAAAACACTCAGATGACCAAAGACGAACAGAAACAAGGAAGCTTGACACAAAACATGATGATTTTCACGTAAATTTTCAGAGAGCAACTTGAAAAAACGAACTTCGATATACGTAAAGCAACAAATCGAGCCAAACAGCACCAGATAGCTCTGATACCACTTGAAAACTCATATAACATCGGATCTAGTCATTCGTACACCGAATTTGGACCGAAACTTACCCCGAACTCAGGAACACAAAATCGTAAATATTGTAGGACCGTTGATTACTTAGAGAAATAATCAAAACAAGAACTCTTTACTTGCAGATCACAACCATGCGGAATAAAGTTGTATCACACTTGTTTTTACTTAAGCTTTGTTTTACTTATACTTGTAGTTTGATTGTATTGATTGCATAAACTAGTGAACACAAGATAATAAATTTCTCGGTACTATTTGCATTAACTCAAGTTCAAACTGTTACAAGTGTAAGCACTAAATCTGGTACTTGTGAATGAACTAGCTAACAACTATATATAGTACTAAGGAGATCAACTACAGCCGTTGATCTCATACGGGCTAATCTAACCGTACATGAAAGTCAAACAATAAACTTACTAAAAGAACATTAGTAAACATACAAAAGAGGAAATGTGCAAAATGCATTTATCTATAAGTAGGAGACGGCTAGGATGTGACTTTGGAGAATAAAAGTAGTTGCAGGCCTGATTTCTGCAAAAGTAAACTTTCAGTACTTTTCCGGTTGAACTCTTAATACTGTTGGATAAAAGAGTTCACCCGGAAATGTTCTCCACTTGAGCTTTTCCGGTTGACAAGTCTTCCGCTTGAGTGTTTTCCGCTTGAACATATCTTCAACCGGAAATCTTCATCTTGAACCGGTTGACTCAGATTTTCATTTCCTTACAAATATAACTCAGTTTATAACTCAAATTGATCAGAGATTACATGATATGAACTCGTTAAATGATCCTAATCAATGATCTAAACACAAAACTCTCTGAAATTCGCGTTCAAAAACTCTTACCTCCAAGACAGCTACGAGAAAAACGGTTATGCCCGAACTCCTGCTTGTTCCGAACTCCTTGATATATATATATACATTCAGATTGTGTTCGGCCCGCCTTCAGATCCCTTTTCTACGTATCACATAAATGTGATATATAATATATCACTATCAAGCCCCTCTACTTTATTAGATTGACACAAACTACCCTATGACAATGATTTTACTATATTAACAATATTAACTAACGAAACTAACTGATACACACACGATACACATATTTTGCACTAACATGGTAATCAAGGTTCAACTTCACAAGATATGAAGAAACTGACATTGAAGCAAGTTAAGAAGGAAATTTTCAAGGCTGAGAAGGTTCAACCTGAACGGTTTTATAAACTCAAGGGTTCAGAACAATTTTTCTCTGATAAAGAATTCCCTCTTCATTGTGTGGATGCTTGAAAGATTTCTGAAGTTTTGATGCACCAGACATTGTCAAGTATTCAAGATCAAGCTACGATCAAGTTGAGGAAAAGTTTGTTCGAAGATTCACTTCATTGGACAAACGGATTCTACATTTGAGGGGGAGCTTGATTGAAGATACATAATGATGATGTTGATTAGATACTGCACATGACGAGGGGAAGTTTGTAGATACATGATATGTGTGTCGTGTGAAGTATCGAGCCAGAACAAGACAGAGTTCAAGACAAGTTCATATGCTGCCATCCGAACTTGGTCCGAACCTGGAGTTCGGATCAGATGAACTCCAGGTTCGCCTGAGGTTCGGCCGGTTGCTATAGATAGTGGGTTTGTCTTTGTATTCGTTACGAGAGAGAGTCTAAGCTACTGTTAAGTGTGTGTTTGTCAAGGTGTCTCTCTGAGTCTGTATTCTGAGTGTTAGACTGAGTGTAATTGTTCTTTGATCAATAAAACAATCGATTAATTACTTGTTTTGTATTCGAATTAGCTAGATCGAGTAGACGATCCAACGCTCACGCAATTTCAGTCTTTATTTATTATTTTAAGAGGTTCAAAACCTTACAAATTTTTAAGGAAAATAAATATTTATATATTTTCATAACGTTTTCTAGAAAAATAAGTATATTGTTCAATATAATATTTTTCTAAGTACGAAAACCCAATTATTATTTATTTATTCAAATAGATAATAAATTTCATAGCCTAAAATTATAATTATTCAATAAATAATAACTTAGGATTTCCAGCACAATCATTGGGTAGTAACTGTCAAGACTTAACATTGAAGATTGGGTGACGTATTCACTTACCCAAATTAGACAAACCCTGAGACGTCTCAATATTACATTGTAGACGCTTGCTAGGCTACGTTCAGTTCATATCCGTCAGTTCATATTCCTATCATGTGAGTTATTAAGGCCCCTTTTTTATTTATGTTTTCTAACTATGGAGGAGAATTCAATAAATGTGAATTCTAAATTCATTTTGTTTAACACGTACTGATTACATGTTCTTTTCATTTCCCCAATCTGTGTATTCATGTTGATTCATGTTATATGCCTAAATTCCCACTACTAATTGAATTCAATTAGTTCATTCGAAACGATAGCTTGTGAATAGATCTATTAGGGTTGACAACCCTGCCCTGATTTGGTCGCTCCAATCATGACTCCACGGTTATAGTTAAGGGGTACATTAGTTATTCTGGCCATTCGGTGTACTTGGGGAAGAACACCAGGAGTGGGTAAACAGTTAGTTTTGAATTCAAGGTTCATGCTTAATCTTTACAACCACAGTAATCAACTATATAATATTATGACGGCCAAACATTTTCAACACATGGATCTTAAACAGTTCTAGTGTCATTAAACCTATGAGCTCGCCAACAATTCTATTGACTTTTTAAATTCTTGAATTCTCAGGTGTTTAAGGATGCAATTTAATGACTTTCTGCATAGATCTCGCTTGTTCATATCATGGTTTGTTTGCCGAATGTTCATGCATTTCATTTTGAAGATTTAGACGCATTACACCTTAGGGTTGTTATGTTTATAAATCTCATGACTATGTCTTTTGAAACTTAAACTTGTATTCACCACTACTACTTACCGTTGCCACCGTTTTAAATGTTTAAATAAATGTTAAAGACTTATGCTTTCGAAAGACAAATGGTTTAAATAAATGTTCATTTAGATGTCTATCATTCATAACCATGACCGTGATGTCAAATCAGTCACATGCCCACGTTTCGCCATTTCCGGGGTGTGACAAAGGAACATCTTGTGCTCTACGGATGGCCAATCAGTTCTCTAGGGAGTATCGCCTCATGTCACTCCCACTCCCAGACTTGGCTTTAGGAAGGGTCACTCATCAGATTTACTCATGAACACAAGGTACACAGAGATAACTAAAGTAGCGGAAATTAAAACTTTTATTTATATATATATATATAAGCCAAGTACAAGTAAGATAAACTTCTACAATAGTCATAGAAACTATAAAAGATAGCTGTTATAACTATGCCTCTATCTATAGTACTTATGCCAGCATGCCCGTACATTCTTCCTCCAACAGCTTGCTCATCTAACTCTGCTCAAACAGGAGCCTTTTCCCTTTATACTTGGATCATAATATCACCTGATATACATACTTTAAAGGATCAGCTTACACTGGTGAGTTCTACATTTTTCTAAAAGCGTTACCTTTATCTTGAAAGTTTATTCCAACGCTTGGGCCTAACGGCCCTCTTTTTAATAAACATGTATCAGGTATAAAACATAACAGCATTATACCAAAATATAACCAAACATAACAGCATTATACCAAAATATAACCTTTAAACCATTATCATTTATACATTTATCATTTAACAATTTAACTAAGCATTGTCTGGTGGAACCACGTTAGTTCCTCGGTAACCGTCGCCACCCGAATACCTTTTCATTATAGAGTAACCGTCATTACCCCGGAGAACCGTCATTCCCCGTTTATAGTTGTACAACCATCGTTTCCTTTTTACTCAGACAATATTGCTTAGACCATTTCTCAAAAATCCATTTGGTTATTCCTTTTCTCTTATAATAACATTTCCAATCCAGTCCATCACCTGAATATGGAAATAAGTATTTTATAACTATAATGTTATTGGTCTTGTTAAACCATAGTGATACCTACATTGGACTGAGTCTACATCATTTCCTTCTGTATTACAGGTGTTTATATATAGGAAGTACCACAGCGTATCCACCACACTGATGTGTTCGGAACGAATCTAAAAATACTATAAAACCTAGACCTAAACCTAGACCTAGACACACCTAATTTTACCGAAAATACCTAACTAAACCGAACCCTAAGGCAAGTGTACATGTCGGATTGTAGCTAAGCTAAGGCAAGACCGGGAATATCGAACCCTAGAGACACTCTATAGACAAAATTAACCTAGACCTAAGAAATGGAAATACTGAGTAATTTGGATTTGGGTTTTTGGAATTTGATTTAACTAAAATTAACTAAGCAACGAACAAACAGACAAACGCAGGAAACCTTGGGGAATTCAAATGAGAGGGAAATATACCACCTAGACCTAGACTCGCAATCGACACTTAACTTTACCTCAGCTCTAACTATTCTGATGGTGGCTAGTTCACCTTTTAAATCCTTCCTAGACAACGATTCTAACGCTCGAACAGGAGTTCACCTTTTGAGTACTTCCTACCTCAATTTGACCTAACCACCTCTGAACCTAATCTCGGGCACCTTAGACCTAACAGGAGCTACCAATAACTACCATGACCGACACGGAATAGCAAGATAATCAAAACCCTAGGACACTTCCTTTTGAGACAATGCAACCCTAGAATTCTAACCACCCCAACTACCCGACAATTCTTTACCTTTTAAGTCTTAGAATAGGCAGCACATTACAAGTAAATTACCAACCAATTATCAATGCAATAGTCAAGGAAACCCTAACTACAATTTAGCAATTAACCCTAAAGTCAACTACTTTAGCTAATCTACCTAAACCGAAAGACATTCGCGGGTAAATTAAGCATCAACAATTAATTAACAACCTGCTCATAACACACACATACATCAACCATGGCAATCAATGGAAATGAATAAAATCATAACATCAATCAACTAGTTAAAACCGAGAATAAAGTCAAAGTGTCAACTACTCATCAAAACAATCTAGGTGGCATAATTAGTTTAGCCTACAATCATGATCTGAACCATAAACATAGTAAATTCTGAAACTTGATTCAAATACATGATAGCAAGTAATGAAAACGAATTAATCGAAAGAACCGGATAGCGAATTGCAATGCAATCTTGGTCTCTCAATTCTCCTCCTTGATCCCAGCTCTCTTCTCCTCTGAAAATCGCCTTTAGTCTCTCTGAAATTCTTCTGCAAGTCGTAGAATATCGAATGGAACCCTAAAACTCGATTTTATATCACACGCATTAAGTTTCCGGAAAACACACCTCCAAGCGTATCGCTTGGAGGCCTTACACTTGGGCGCGATACGCTTGGACCCCACTAGGCGACAATTTAGTCGGGCTAACCGACATTGACTTTCGTTGACTTCCTTTAACCGCGCGTATCGCTTACAAAGATGAGGTCCCAGGCGATACGCCTGGGACAGCTTGTTCAGCCCTTATTCTTCTTTTCTTCTCAATTCTTTCCAACCTTCTCTCATAGCCTCGGGAATTCATCAAATACCTACAAAACTTATAAAAACACGAATAAAAGACTCAAGGACCAAACTTTAATAAAAACAATTAAAACTAAAGCAAACCGACCCAATTTGACTCAAATGACTAACTAAAAGACACCGGAAATGGGATGTGTTTGCAACACATCACCACACCTTATATACAAACAGATATGTTATAGAACCATCCCAGTGTAGATGACATCTTACAATCATAACAAGGTCAATATGATTATATTTACCCAATACTTATTCATACACGCAAGCTTAGACCAAACATTTACATTTTCCATTTCTCAAAAATTTATTCAAAAGTTTCATCTTTCGTATTACCTATTCATTATAACCTTCCCGATAAAATTAACAGGTAATCACAATTTAAAACAACTATAGGCATTGAAACATTTCACGTATGTGTAGATAGTGCACTTTACCCATACAAATAATACCTCCATATCTTGAGTGCAAACACTACTGCAGCTAACTCTAAATTGTGAGTTGGATAGTTTGTCTCATGAGGTTTTAGTTGTCGTGATGCATAGGCAATCACATTGCCTCGTTGCATCAACACACAACCTAACCCTAGATAAGAAGCATCGGAGTATACTACCAAATCATCAGGCCCATCCGGAAAAGTTAATACCGGTGCCTGAGTTAATCTGGTTCTCAATTCTTCAAATGCATTCTGCTGTCTGGAACCCCAAACGAACTTGACATCTTTCTTGGTCCACTTGGTTAGAGGTGTTACGATCTTTGAGAAGTCTTGAATGAATCTACGATAATAACCGGCTAGACCCAAGAAGCTACGAATCTTCGAGGGTTTCTTTGGTGGTTTCCAGCTCATTACCGTTTCTATCTTGGAGGGATCTACGAGTACACCATCTGCATTTATGACGTGACCAAGGAATTGCACTTCCCTTAGCCAAAACGCACATTTGGAAAATTTAGCATACAACTTTTCCCTCCTCAAGGTTTCCAACACTTCCTTCAAATGCATGGCGTGGTCAGACTCGCTTCTGGAATAAATTAAGATGTCATTAATGAACATGATCACGAATCGATCCAACATGGGTTGGCATACTCTATTCATGAGGTCCATGAATGCTACAGGTGCATTAGTCAATCCGAATGACATTACCAAGAACTCATAGTGACCATATCGCGTTCGAAAGGCCGTCTTCGGAATATCTTCGTCTTTAACCTTCAACTGATGGTAACCTGACCGCAGATCAATTTTGGAAAACCAACTCGCCCCTTGTAGTTGATCGAATATGTCGTCAATTCGTGGAAGTGGATATCTATTCTTTACCATCAGCTTATTCATCTCCCTATAGTCAATGTACATTCTTAAGCTTCCGTCTTTCTTCTTCACAAAAAGAACCGGAGCACCCCAAGGCGAGATACTTGGTCTGATGAAACCTTTGTCAAGCAACTCTTGCAGTTGTGACATTAGTTCCTGCATTTCGGATGGAACTAATTAATATGGTGTCTTAGCTACATGGCTCTCGGCACCAAATTGGTTCCGAACTTTATTTCTCGTTCAGGAGGAATGCCCGGCAGGTCTTCTGGAAACACGTCGGGATATTGGTTTATTACCGGCACATCCTTTAGCTCCTTTGGTTTTAGGTTCGAGTAAATAGCGTAAGCTAAGAACGTCTCACACCCATGACTCAAGAACTTACGTGCTTTAATCATAGAAATAATCTTTACTGCAGAACTGTCGCGTTCCCCATATACGGATATGACGTCTCCAGTTGGCGCCCGAAACTAAACTTTCTTCTGATTACAAATAATTTGTGCGTCGTTTTCTGTGAGCCAATCCATGCCTAATACGATATCAAAACCGGCTAAAGTCATAGGGAATAACGTAACAGGCAATTTATGTTCTTCTAATTCTATCGGGCAATCATCTATCATATCAGAAATTATAAAACTCTTTCCTGAGGCAGTCTCAACTTCAAAAGGTTTCTCGGTCCTACTAGTCGGTCTATCAAGTAATATATGGAATTCATGTGATACAAAACTTCTACTAGCACCAGAATCAAATAACACAGTCGCAGGCACATTATTGACGAGGAACGTACCTGAAACTACGTTAGGTGTTGCTTTTGCCTCAGCAGCAGTTATTGTATATGCCACACCCCTAGCCTTCGGGATTTCGATTGTTCGTAGTGGTTCCGGATTCTTCAATAACTTGGGACAGTTTGGCTTAATATGTCCCTGCTCTCCACACCCAAACATTTCTTCAACTCTTGACAGTTGGTAGAGAAATGACCTTCTTTCCCGCACTTGTAACAGTTTCTCGATCACAATCTACATTCTCTAAAATGATTTTTGTTGCATTTGTGGGATCTCGGCTTGCCAGCTCAAGAATCATTCTTCGGCTTCTTACGGTGACCTCCATCGAACTTCCTTGAATTTCCACTTGCCTCAGACCAGCTCCTTTGTGTTCTCCTGGTCTTCCTCCTTCACTGTATTCTTCATCGTAAACTGTAGCACTAAGATCTATTGCCTCTTGATACATTCTAGGAGCATGAGGCTTTACTATCTTTCACACCGCTACAGGGAGAGCCTACACATATCGTTTCACCTTTTCTACTTCCGGTGTCACAATCTAGGCACCAACCTTGACATCCCGTCAAACGTAGTGGTGAACTCCTGATGAGTTGAGTTACCAGCTTCTAGCCTCATAATGTTAACTTCAATCTACTCAAGCTCATTCTTCGGACAAAACTTATTCATTACCAGAGTCTTTAGATCGTTCCATCGCATGGAAGCAACGACTTGTTCACCTTGGGACTGTAAGACAGAGTCCCACCAAAACAACTCTCCACCAAAAAAGGAATGAGCTGCATATTTCACAGCTTGATCTGCACGGCATTCACTAATAGCGATGACGGCTTCCATTTCTCGAACCCAGCGGACGATCAAACCATCATCTCTCTTTCCTTCAAACGAAGGAGGCTTACATCCACTAAAGGATTTGAACGAACAGCCTCGTCCTTCTAGGTTGACATTTCCTACGTTTGCATCAGCACCATTATTTTCACCATTAGCCTCCAGCACCGGCTCCACCGGCAGCTCCTTGAAGCAGAGCTACCAGGTTAGGTATGGCAGCCTTAAACGCGTTTGCTACTTCCACAGCCATAGCGGCTCGTTGTTCCTCAGTAAAGACGTTTCCTCTTCTAGCAATATTGGGTACTATAACTATGCCCGTACGTTTCCTCTTACAGCAATAGTTATAGAAATTATAAAAGATAGCTACTATAACTATGCCTCTATCTATAGTACTTATGCCAGCATGCCCGTACAGTCTTCCTCCAACAGCTTGCCCATCTAACTCTGCTCAAACATAAGCCTTTCCCTTTATACTTGGATCCTAATATCAACTGATATACATACTTTAAAGGATCAGCTTACGCTGGTGAGTTCTACATTTTTCTAAAAGCGTTACCTTTATCTTGAAAGTTTATTCCAACGCTTGGGCCTAATGGCCCCCTTTTTAATAAACATATATTAGGTATAAATTATAATAGCATTATACAAAAATATAACCTTTAAACCATTATCATTTATACATTTATCATTTAACCATTTAACTAAGCATTGTCTGGTGGAACCACGTTAGTTCCTCGGGTAATCTTCGCCACCCGAATACCTTTTCATTATAGAGGAACTGTCGTTACCCCGGAGAACCATCATTCCTTGTTTATAGTTGTACAACCACCTTTTCCTTTTTACTCAGACAATATTGCTTAGACCATTTCTTAAAAATCCATTTGGTTATTCCTTTTCTCTTATAATAACATTTTCAACCCAGTCCATCACCCGAATATACAAATAAGTATTTTATAACTATAATGTTATTGGTCTTGTTAAACCATAGTGATACATACATTGGAATGACTCTACATCATTTCCTTTTGTATTACAGGTGTTTATATATAGGAAGTACCGCAGCGTATCCACAACACCTTATATACAAACAGATATGTTGTAGAACCATCCCAGTGTAGATTACATCTTACAAGCATAACAAGGTCAATAAGATTATATTTGCTCGATACTTATTCATACACAAAAGCTTAGACCAAAAATTTACATTTTCCATTTCTCAAAACTTTATTCAAAAATTTCATCTTTCGTATTACTCGTTCATTATAACCTTCCCGATAAAATTAACAGGTAATCACAATTTAAAACAACTATAGGCATCAAAACATTTCACATATGTGTATCAACACAAGCAGGTAAAAGGGCGATTCAAATACTATTCATATAAACAATTGAATATATAACTTTGTATGTATATCAACCCAAAACATTAAAACATTTAAAACATTTAAAGAGTGGGCTCATAGAACTCATCGTAGCTTTGTGTGATATTATACTTGGTTTAAGTCCTCGCAACTCAGTTATTTAACCGCTTTACATTAGATATCCCTATCAAGACATCCTAGAGGTTACAATAATGTTATATGTTAACCCTAATCCCAATCTTAATGGACTTATCATTTATTTTGTCAAAATGACCATTTTGCCCCCTTATAGATGAAAGCATATTTTTAATGATAATATGAAGACACACATTCATGCGACAACATTCATGCGACAACCTCGCTATGCAGACGCTCACTCCGGAATTTCCCAGTGAGGTATGCTAGGTCCCAGTTGGGATTTATGCGACAACCTCGCTATGCCAGAAACCCCAGAGTACAGGCGCTTACTCTTCCGGTCCGCACGAACTTCTAAATATCCGATTAACTCGGTATTTTTGATACTTTATAATTTATCCAATTTAACTTATAAATTTTCATTTCATTTCATTTTATCAGCAATCTATTAAGAAAATAAAAGAAAAAAGACGTGAAAGATGGAGATGGGGATTAACTAAGATGAAGATGAGAATGGCGATGGTGGATGGCGGGATGGGAAGATAGTGACGTACCTTAAAAATATACACATTTTCTATACAAATATCCTCCACGTATTGGGTAAAATCTGACTAGCTGTCACAAGAAAACAGTGTTTTTGTCTTCTTTGTAGTTTTCCAGGTTTGATTGAGCCAAAATCACTAAAGGAGCAGAAAATGAAGAAAAACTTATCAAAATGAGCAAACTGTGATATCTGGAGTTCAACACGCCCTGTTCCCGTCTGTAACTCAGCTCCGACAGCCTTCTGATAGACACGCCCTCGTGCCTCTGAAGCCTCTGCATGGCACAGCCACATGCCAACTAACACAGAAGATGGCGATCTCTGGACTGACATGGCATGCCCTGTGCCACTTGTCAACACGCCCCATGCCAAACTCAAAATCTGCCTATAAAAGGAGGCCTTGGCCTCCATTCCAACTTGCTCATGAGCACTTACTCACCTCTCCCACTTACTTCTACCATCTTTTATTTTTTAGCCATTTGTTTTAGTGTTCTTGTGTCTTCTCATCAAAGATTGTAAGAACTTCAACTTTTGGTGATAATGAACAGTTATTTGTCTATGAATCTTTCATTATCTCTTAAGCAAATCTTTAGGCTAACAATTGTTAGCCAAACTCTTACACTCGTTTGGGAATAAACGTGTCTTTGGTGGGTTGTTAAATAGTTTTTGTAAACTTGCTTTAAGGTGAACTAATGACTTTATAAAAAACCTTTTTATTGAAAGTTTATTACCGGTTTTCTGAACCAAACGTGCTCTATGTATCACAGACCATTTGGGAAGTCGAAATCCCAAGGACCGGACTTATGACACCCGGTCAGAGGACGATGCATGATCCTTCGGGTGACTCTCATCCCATGCTACATAATACGTTCAGGGTCCTTATGTCTATGTATGCAAACCTGGCTGACCACGCAAGTGCGTGCTGAAAGTAACTAGTTGGGAATGGGGGAAGGTAATGTTTTGTCACTTCACGGAAGCCGAGATGGTACGTGTTTGTGAACTTGGCTCTGGTTACGCCAGACGTGCATGCGCGAGAGTGGTGCCCGGAAGAAACAGACCTTAGTCCCTTAAAATTATCATTTTTATAATAAAATAATCTGGCACGCAGGGTTGTTTCCCTGCTGGTTCATGATGGTGTTTTAAGTGCGGTGTATTGGCCTGAGAGGGGGTCCCGCAACTAAGTGGCATTAGTTTCACTATATTTGTTTGCCAACAGCACAGTTCCCCGGGGTTCGTACTCCTCGCAGACGATCACCCGGGAGAGTAATGATACTAGATTTGAGGCTGAGAGGCGGCTTGTTGCCTGTTATCGAATAATCTTACGGGAAGGGTATAATTTACGGGTTACCATCATCACCACTGATAAGTCTCCCAAATGATATTATCTGTGATCGAGTCGACCAAGACACGACTTTTATAGTATTATATATATTATTACTATTTTATTTTATATATCTTTAATAACATCTTCACTTGAAGAATAGCCAGGTTAGACGTCAACAACGGTGAAGTATCTAGAGCCCTCTTTTTCCGTTGTGTCTTTGAACGATCCCGATTCAACTTGCCGCTACTATACTGCTCCACGATGGGTGCACTTGCCTGTGAATTTGGTGAAATAGTAGTAGTTTAAGTAAATCGTGTTTTATAAATTTAAAATCTTAACTGCTAAAAATGTGTCACAAATAACGTAATATTTTATATACACCACATGCACACATCAAGCTTTTTAGCGTCGTTACCGAGATGAGCAGCGGCACATTAATGATTAAATTCGGCGACCAGGAAGCAACCTTTGACGTGGGCACGAAAGTGGATGGTACTTTACAAGTGGTGGACAGCATCGAGTCAGGTCTAGACTTCGCATATCAAATAATGGAGGAAGCCTCTCCCCCATTATCACTCTTCTAGACCAGGACTGTAGGTCTAGCCAGTAGGCCTGTATACTAAACGTGGCGTGCCATGGCGGCTTACCATGGATGTCTAAGGTAAAAGCAAAAGAATAGGACGGACTTCAAAGAACACATCTTAAGGACAGTCAGAATTCCGCCCCTTCCTTTTCTTTTCACTTTTATTTTAGATACTTATCGTAGTTTAGAGTACTTTAGTTTTATTTTTCAGTATTAGTACTTTAGTTTTATTTTTCAGTATTAGTACTTTAGTAGTTTAGTTTTATTGCTAGCACTGGAGATTGAGGTTCGCCTAGTGTAACTCTGAGGCCTCAGACCAGCAAAGAATAATCTTGCTGAGACACGACAGATTTACCGGATCTACAGGACAAGTATTTTATAGTTTAAATTAGTCTTGTAGGTAATTAATAAGGAAGATGAGCGAGGAGGAGCAGGCAGAAGTCAGTACTTTCAGCCAAGCCATGCAGATTGAGAAGCACTACGCAAGTCTGAAGGAAGTAGTCGGTGACGAATCTCTTTCCCTTAAAATATTTAAATCACATTATCGCTTTCTTTTTGCAATTAATAAAGCACATTGAAGGCAATGTGAAATTTAAGTGTGGGGACATGATTGTCAATCTTAGCTGGAAATACAAAACGCTAAAACTTTTGCCTTGTCTATAAATTTTTTTGAAATTAAGCCAAACTTTGTCTTCTGAAAAACCAATAAAGAATTAATTATGAACCACAATCGCGTGAATAAAAACTATGTTTTCCAAACATAAAAAGATTCAAAATCCATTTGCATTATTCGAGTATACATTGAGGTATTTTTTGGTACAGCAAAATGAACCTAAAGTTTATTTTTTATGCAACTGGTACTTAAAACCCTTTTTCCCACATTTTCAAGGAGTGACTGAGCCAAGCCCTGTACATATCTAACATGCTCATCATTTACAAAAATAGTGAGAAACCAGGTGAGTCATTCAAGCTAGAACTTGGTAAGGTATACAGTCCAAGATGGACAAAGTCGGGAAACATGTTTTCATGTGATTGAGGCCCCTAGGATAAACCCTTCTTGTTTCTTTCACCTCAAATATTTCTTTACCCCCAAATTATCCCCTAAAATGAACCCCTTTGAGCCTAAACCTTTCGTTTCAAAACCCGCAAAGTTATTTTGCACATCCAAAACCCTCTACCCCCAAAATAGCCTTTTTATTATTTTACACCTCCTTATTTTCCTAAAACAAAATATTTTGAGGAAAGTTTTTCAAAAATAAGTGACTTTTTCTATCTTCAGGATATGATGTCATCCACTCGGACAGTTGCTATAGAAATTCGTCTGATAAGAAGATATCTATGTTGATTCTAAAAACAAGTGTTGTTTAGTTTTTGTTTGTTTCTGGAAATAAAAGAGCAAATACTCTTCAGTGTTACTATCCGATTGGTCATAAATTCCAACATTTAAACTTTTCCGGAAAAATAATCCATGTTTTGCAACTTTTAACCCTTTTTACATCACTTTCGAAACCTTAGCCTTAGCCTACCCTCAAAACCCGTAAGCCCTCATGATGATCACATGGATTTTGGTGGGATCTGTGGCGGATCAATCCCTTCACAAGCCTATGACCCTTGCTTGTTTTCACCTTGGTATAAGTGATCCTTCAAAGTCTGTACATATACTAACCCCGAGTGTCGAGTGATCCCTTGTGAGGTGTACATAGTTGTATAAATCTAGACTTTGTAGTAAACTTTTCTGTAGCTTTTAATACTTAACCAAATGGAGAAAAAGGATCAAAGTAATTGGAAAGCATGTTTCTAGGTAAGTGATCGGTTCATAACAGGTCAAGGTCAAAATCAGAAATAGGTGAACGACGGCTATTTTCTAAGTTTTATTTGAGGACAAACAAAAGTCTAAGTGTGGGGATGTTTGATGTACCTTAATATATACACATTTTCTATACAAATATCCCTCGCGTATTGGGTAAAATCTGACTAACTATCACAAGAAAATAATGTTTTCGTTTTCTTTGTAGTTTTCAGGCTTGATTGAGCCAAAATCACTAAAGGAGCAGAAAATGAAGAAAAACTGATCAAAATAAGCAAACTGGTGATTTCTGGAGTTCAACATGCCCCATGTGTGACAACTCGTATATTTAAGGTTATCTCTAATATTATATTTACGTGCAATTAACTGAGATTCTATGTGCATTAGAATTAATTTATCCAAATTAGGTAAACTTACGTGCGAACTTAGATAAAATAGGTCCGCCAACATTTACCCGTAGTGGAAATCAACCTAAAGTTCCATGACTATTCAAGATGGAACTTCAATAACAAGAATTTCATAAATATTGTTTCTGTGGAATTTTAATATAAAATAGTCATTTTATATATTTTTAAAACTCTACGTCGTGTCGAAACGTATTTCAAAACGAAACGTTCATTCGAACAGCAAGTCATTTCAATCAAACAAAGTTTTGTATTCATAAAACATGGTTTTTATTTCCAAACTATGTTACAATTTTGTTTAATAATTATTTAAACGTGTCGCCAAAATTTCAAACGAAAAACGCTCGTGATGAGCGAAACTTTAAATCAAAGTTCCTAGTACATCATTTGTGTATGATTAAAACATTAGATATCAAGACCTGTGACAATCCACGTTCGTTAAAACTAAGCGTGACGATTATTTATTTTTATTGGTAATTATATAAACCATCCGTTTTTGTGCTAAAAATTAAGTTCACGTCCGTTTTTATCGTTTTAATTCAAACAAATTTTATTAGACTCGTTGGATCAACCCGGACTCGTCTCACCCCGACCCGAGACCCGATTCAGCCCATTGAGCACAATGGGCCTACCGGCCCAATTTCCTTTCCTTTTTCTTTTTCTTTCCTCCTTGCGGCCCATACCCTTTGGCCCAATTTCTTTTCCCTTCCGGACCACAGGCCCAGACCGGCCCGGTCCACCTTTTCTCTCTTTTGTTTCCGATTGGTCCCGAGCCCATTTCGTCTCCTCTTTTTCTTTTTCCCGGCCCATCCCAAGTTCGAACCTCTCCCTATTCTCTTTTATCTTTTCTTTCTCGATTTCCTTCTTCCTTTCCTCCCATTCGGTTCCAATCGAACCGTAACACCCTTCTAACTAAGTTGGTTATCCTCTAATCACCACATGCCTAATAAATTGCCCTAGATCCTCTTTGATCTCTTGATATGGGATAAGTTTGTCTCCATAGTACATTAGGTGGCTAAATCCTTTGGGTAATACACAATAGACCAATTTTTCCCACTCCTTTTTCCCTCCTCTTGGCCGGCCCTATACACCCACAAACACCCTCATTTTGTTCATTCTAAGCCAAGATATCAAAGTGGTTCAAGCCATCTTTCCACCCTCTTCTCCCTTGGTTCGGACCACATCAACCCGAGCCCTATCGGCTCACATTAAAACTGTGAATCAAGCCACCCACACCCACTTTTATATCACTTAATTCACCTCATTCTCACTTTCACATTTCAAGAACACTCAAACACTTTCCTCTCTTTCTCATCTCTTTCTCTCGGCCACCAAGAAAACTGCCACCACCACCACTTTTCTCCACCAACCACCACTTATATCAAGCTTCTAATCACGTCTCTTAGAAAGGTAATCCATCCCCCTATCTCTATTTCATCATCATTCTTTCTAATCATCCATTTTATTCATTTGTATCTTATGTTTCTCATCATGTTCATAACCATCCTTTCATTCCTTCATCATTATCTTCCTAAATCAAGATCAAGAGTGGGTTTAGGAGCATAACCGGAAGCTTATTCAACAACCCACTTGTGTCATTTATCGATCCGTTTTAAAGCTTAAGTGAGGAATCCTTACTTTTGCTAATTAGTTCTATATTTCTTTCCATATTATGTCACAAATCATGTTCATGATTCAAGTCTTGATATTTTTGTTTGATGATTTGCTAGCAATCCATGATGTTAGTAGCATTACATACACTTTGATGGAACTAGGATATGCTATGCTTATGAATTTTGAAAGATATAAACCTCATGGTTATGTTTATGTTTATAAAATGTCTTATGTTATATGACAAATTTCAAAAACTAAGACCTACTATGAGTTTAGAACTTACTAGTATGAGTATTTTGGTGGAAAAAGTCATGTTATAAAGTTTGGAAGCAAGGTTATGTAAAATATATATGATGCTAAAGACTAAAGGCATGGCACATATAAATGTGTGTCATAATTTTGTTTCACATTATGTATTTTATAAAGTTGTCCATAACTTATAAAATGGATTTCAAATCTTAAAACAAACATATTTTGTAATTATTTTGGATGCCTAAAATATGTCATTTGATAAAAGGTCACAAATTATAAAAGAAATGTATAAATGGATTTTTATGACATAAAAATATATTATTTGTAAAAATTACGTAAATTCTACCATGACAAAGCTTATGAAATCTTTAAGCATCGTGAGATGTTATTTAGGCTACCAAAACAGATTTCTTACTTACGTTTTGACCCGGGAAGTTAAACAATCAAAAACGGAATAATCAGAAACCGTAACACGACTTTTTGACGAAAAATATAAAACGTTTTTGAACTAACTTAGGTTTTGGTCCAGAACATACAACATACTCATTTTGATGTATAAAAATGTTTCATGAAGTTTTTTTTTTTTTTGGTAAAGGGTTACCCCGGTGATATTTGTATATATATACCGCAAGAAAAAACAAGTAGTAAGGAGATTCCTTACTAGTTTATGCACAGGACAGGCCTCATAGCATGCAAAACCAAAAAAACACAACCACACAAAGATCCAAGACAAAGCATAGCCACCTAGAACAAAAAATCTAGGAAAAAACTAACGCTACAAAGGCTACGTTGCTCCAGACAGCCCTCTAGCATGCTTCCCCACTCCCCATAGATCCATAATCTTCAGCACTCTAGGAGTCATCTTACACTTCAATCCACTTAGTCTGTTTTGAACCACTTCCAGAATTAAAGAAGCCATAACATCAAGAGGACGAGCATGATTGTTGAAGATTCTACTATTTCTCTCCTGCCACACAATACGCAGCAGCATGGACCACCAGCTTGTCCACAACAACCTGCACCGACTTCAAAGATTTTCCAATGAAATAAATAGATATATCATCCCACGAGCCAGAAACACCAGCAAAACTAGAATTGGTTCGGACCAACTTCCAAACTTGAGCGGCAAAGGCACACTGAAAAAACAGATGGTCATAATTGTTGTAACACAAAAGGTAACACGTCATGTTCATGTTTTTGCGTCTCGCTAACCCCCCAACTCAGAATTTTGTCTTGAGTTAGTAACCTCTTTCGCATAATCAACCACACAATGAAGGCATGGTGAGGAACACACTGAGCAAACCAAACAAAGTTTACCCATGGGACAACATCACCACGAAAACAAACCGATTCCCACACCCTTGAGGATGTAAAGTCCCCCCAGTCGGTCCTCAGATTTCCAACATAAGCTATCATTGGAAGAGTTCAGCACCATCCAAGAAGTATCATTTAACACAAGGAACAAATCAAGCCACGCCGAAGGCCATTTCCACCCACATGTTTCATGAAGTTCAAAAGCGGAAAGATATGTTTTAGAAGCAAACCGGACAAAAAACTGTGGCTTTCGGTAACTCAAAAACGTCAAATTTTGCAAGTTAAACTTCCACCGGCACAATTGGCAACTTAAAACCCTAAACCACATTAAAACAGGCCTAAAGACAATTCCTAAGTATTAAGAAAACTTAAAATGTCATAAAACGAGTCAAATCGGTCAAACCGGCTAACTACCGGACGAACCGACACTTAATTCTACCAAAATATAACTTCATATATTTTTTGGAAACATTTCTTCATACAAATAGACATACTTTCAAGTGTCAAAATTCTTTTCGTAAAACGCGACAAATACCGTATATTGACGCGCGGTATAATACAGGCGTTCGAACCTTAATAACTTAAAGGTATTATTTATTATTTTAAAGAGTTCAAAACCTTACAAAATATTTAATAAATTAAATATTTATATTTTCATAACGTTCTATGAAAAATAACGTATATTATTCAATATATATTTCTAACACGAAAATTCAATTATTATTTATCTATTCAAATATATAATAAATTCCATCAAACTTAATATTATTTATTAGCCAATAAATAAAATATCCTACACTTTACATCACCATCATCGGGTAATAGCAATCGAGACTTAGCATTGAACATTGGGTGACGTATACACTAACCAAGACAGCCAAACCCTAATACGTTATAACATTACTTTGTAGACGTTGCTAGGCTACATTCAAAATTCATATATGTCTGTTCATCTACATAACAAGTGAGTTTTCATGGCTCATTTTCATTTCTGTTTTCTAAACTTTTGGGGAGAATTCAATAAATGCAAATTCTAAATTCATTATTATCATAACTGTAACATGTACCGATTACTTGTTCTTTTCATTTCCCCTACTTGTGTGTTCATGTTGGTTCATGTTATATGCCTAAACTCCCACTATTAATTGAATTCAATTAGTTCATTCGAAACAATATCTTGTGAGTAGATCTATTTGGGTTGACGACCCTGTCCTGACTTGGTCGCTCCAGTCATGACTCCACGCTTATAGTTAAGGGGTACATTAGTTATTCTGGTCATTCGGTGTTCTTGGGGAAGAACTACATGAGTGGGTAAACAGTTAGTTTTGAATTCAAGGTTCATGCTTGATCTTTACAACAACAGTGTCAAACAAATTAATATCATGACAGGCCAAACATTTTCAAAGAGTTCAAGTGTCCTTAAACCTGTGAGCTCACCAACAATTCTGTTGACTTTTTAAATTCTTGAATCTTCAGGTGATTAAAGACTGCAACTCCAAGTTTTTCTGTTTTGATCCTTCTAGTCATATCAAGGTCTGCCTGCTATGTGTTCTTGCAATACATTTTTGGGATTTAAACGTATTACGCCTTAGGGTAGTTATGTTTATAAATCTCATGACATTATCTTTTGAAAACTCTATCATGTAACCGCTACTACTTTTCCGCGGCCATGGTTTTAAATATTTAAATAAATGTTTGAGACTTATATTTTCGAAAGACAAATGGTTAATTAAAATGTACACTTAGACGTCAATCATTCGTAACCATGATCATGATACGAAATCAGTCACATGCCCACGTTCAGCCATTCTCGGGGTGTGCAGACGTGGTATCAGAGCCAGGTTATAGTGAACTAGGATGCATCGGTCTGCACCTAGTTTATAACCTAAGCTCTGCATCATTCATTTGTGTGTGTGTGTGCATTCATGCATTTCCTTGTATGTGTGCTAACTTGCAAATCATGTGCCTTTTCTTATGAGATAAATGCCTAACATATATTATTGTATATTATTGTTATAACTTGAAATTGTCACAGCATAGCAAATAAGAAAGTTATCATGATACCAACCGACTTTGAGACAAATCCAGACAACACTCCATCTTCTCCTGAGCAGACGCCGCGATCGCCGTAGAATACACCTTCTTCACCAGTTCCAGAGACTATGCCTTTTACTGATCACACGACTCAGCCTGCCGCCGCGAAGGGCATTTGGGATCCATAATTAAAATTAATATCTAAATAAATTAGATATACCTTGGCGGGTTTCGAGCAACTGCTCGAGACACCCGTATTCAACGAACTGTCGCTAGCACGAACATATACATTGGACTCGAACCGGCGAGTCAGATCTTCGACCGATGTGGCGGCGATGGGCGGCGACGTGACCACAGGCGGCGGCGACGACAAAACTTGATCTCCCTTGTTAATAGGAATCGCGACTGGAATCGTCCCCACAACGATGCCGTCACCGGTGAAGGACGGTGGCGGCGACATGGTGGCGGTGGTGACCGGTGGGTACAAGGGAGCGGGCTACGATGAAGGGATCGGGCGCGGTGGCCTCGGCTGCGCCGGCAGCGCAAGGAACACTAGCCGGCGATCCGGTCGTGGCAGTTGTGAGGCAGCGGCGGCGGCGGCTTGGGTTGAAGCCTTGGCTTCGGCTGCGGCTCGGGCGTTATTGGCTTCCTCCTCTAATCGGAAACAAACGCTCGCTAAACGGGGATCAATCGGACAGGCGACGAATGGTGGTGGTCGGGCGCCGGCGAGGGGGTGGCGCCGTTTTGGGGTCGACGCAAAAGAGAGAGAGAGTTGGGATTAGGGTTCCTTTTGATTGCTTGCTCTCTACTCCTCTCCCTCCCTATTTTATTAATAAAATCACGGACCGGGGCTCTGACGGACTGGGCCCGGTCGCGATCTCCACCAGTCCACCAATCTGATCAGTCTGTTAATCCAGTAACAACTGATCAGTCCATTTAATTAATTAGCGAGTGTTTTAACCGTAAATGTTTTGTCGTTTAATTAAATAAATGAATAATTATTTATTTGATAAATCAATTGTTCGTTTAAATACTAATTAACAGGTAATTAGATTTATGTTCCGTTGACCCAGGTGTAACTCTTACGGGTCAATATCAGGTCGGGTTCGTAAATTTTGTCAGGTCAGGACACCCTTTTCCAACAGTCTCCCACTTGGACTGAACACAACAGTATAACGAGGGTGGTCAGAGGCACTCTAGCTATGCATGGCTACACCAACCAATATTGACACTTTAAGTTGTCAGCCAAAGTATATCTGATTGCAGATCAAGCAAACTTATGACTTGTGCATTCATTGTCATATGTTCCTTTCTGTATAAGACATTGATGAATCATGAGACATGGAATCTCATATACGATTCATCGATTCTTGTTCTCGATATAATTCGAAGTGATCCAACAAACACACAGTAAGTTTGAGTGAGGCCTCACATTTATCACTTGGAATCAACGAGGGCGCCTTTATGCCTAGCTGTTGCCGAAGCAAGAGTACAGAATTCCTTGTTGAGGCATACAGCTCCCACTAAACTTCAGATCCATTCCCAAAAGTAACCGTTATGGTTGGCAGTTATGCGACAACGTTAGGCTACAATCAAAGAATGTTCTTTAGTAGAAGGGAGTTCGGATATGCGTCTCAGGTCTAAGCATACATTAGAGCATGCATTAATCAAGCAAGCAAGACTTCCATGTTTGCGTTGCATGATGCAAGTTACGTCCAACATCATTCACCAATGAGGTCCGTGAGTTTGAACCTTAAACGGCTTTAAGGTTCAAGTGGTCACAATAGTTTTACTTTAGTATAGCTCCCACTAAACTAATCGACTACAGACATTTAGAACAAGGACTTTTTGTTCAATGATTAAACGTATTAATATTAAACACAGTTATGTAATTCATTATTGTATTAAACAAATGGAATAAGAATAATATAGATAACTGATGATGTTCATACATCCAAATAATAAATCAAAACGTGTCTTTAGCTAATCTAAGCCCTATCGCTTCTCTGTGGCGTATATGAGTCTCTTGAGTTATAGGCTTAGAGAAGGGATCAGCTAAGTTTTAATCTGTGTGTACTTTGCTTATTTTAGTTTCATTTATGTCGACTACTTCTCTTATGTAGTGGAATTTCCTTAGGATATGCTTGGCCTTCTTGTGAGACCCTTGCTCATTGGCTTGAGCTATAGCACCTGTGTTATCGCACAGCATCTCGATTGGCTGCCTAATGCTTGGCACGACATCAAGATCGGATATGAATTTCTTCATCCATACAGCTTCCTTAGCAGCTTCTGAGATGGCTATGTATTCGGATTCAGTAGTAGAATCTGCTACTACTGGCTGTTTTGAGCTTCACCAAGAAACAGCCCCTCCGTTAAGAGTGAAAATGAATCCTGACTGCGAGCGATAATCATCTCGGTCAGTTTGAAAACTAGCATCAGTGTAGCACCGTTGTGAGCTCCTCATCAACACCTTCGTATACGAGAAACATATCACTGGTTTTTCTCAAGTATTTCAGTATGTTCTTTGCAGTCGTCCAGTGAGCTAGTCCTGGTGTCTGTTGGTATCGACTAGTCACACTCAGTACATACGAGACATTAGGTCATCTGCAGAGCATGGCATACATGATAGATCCAATAGCAGAGGCAAATGGGATCGATGCCATTTGGCTTATCTCTTGCTTCGTTTTAGGTGCTTCAGATTTGTCCAAGATTGTTCCATTAGTCATGGGAACGGCTCCTTTCTTGGAGTTGCTCATGTTGAACCGTGTTATGATCTAATCAACGTATGTGCTTTGACTGATACCCAAAAGGCGCTTAGATCGATCTCTGTGAATTTTAATTCCCAGAATATAAGTGGCTTCTCCAAGATCATTCATAGCGAAACAAGATGAAATCCATTTCTTAACTTCGTTAAGCATTGATATGTTGTTTCCTATGATCAGTATATCATCTACGAACAGTACGAGGAACGATATAGTGCTCCCACTTGCCTTTCTGTAAACACAAGGTTCATCTTTATTTGATCAAAACCAAACTCTTTGACCTTTTGATCAAAACGAAGATTCCAGCTTCGAGATGCTTGTGTGAGTCCATAAATGGACTTGCTCAGCTTGCAAATCTTATTTGGATTCTCTGGATCGACAAAACCATCTGGCGGAATCATGTAGGCATCCTCTTCGAGTTGTCCGTTCAGGAAAGCAGTTTTAACGTCCATTAGCCATATCTCATAGTCATAGTATGTGGCTATGGCAAAGAGAATCCTGACCGATTTGATCATGACAATGGGCGAGAAGGTCTCATCGTGGTCAATCCCTTGGGTTTGAGTGAAACCTTTTGCTACAAGTCGTGCCTTGTAGGTTTACACATTTCCATGCATGTCAGTTTTTCTTTTAAAGATCCATTTCCTCACTACTGCCCGTGAACCGGGGGTAGCTCAATCAAATCACAGACATGATTGTCTCGCATGGATTGCATCTCAGCGTTCATGGCTTTAAGCCATTTATCAGATTCTAGATTTGACATAGCAGCTTTGTAGTTAGTAAGCTCATCGTTAGAATCGACTACTAAGAGAACATCAATGGCTTCATGATAGCCAAGGTATCTTTCGGGCTCTTTGCGCGTCCTTTCGCTCCTACGAACACTTGCGCTTGTGCTTGGATCTGATCATGCGATAATCAATTGTCGGTCAGATACAGCGACTGTTTCAGGGTTAGGTGTATCTCGAATCTCTTCAAGATCCACTGGATCACTATTTTTTCCTCGAGTAAGAAATTCTTTCTCAAGGAACTTACCTTTCCTTTTGATGGAAATTGTATTTGCACCAGGATGGTAAAAGTAATAACCAATATTACCATAGTATCCAACGAAAGTTACCTTTTCGCCTCAGGGATCGAGCTTGTTGTTAGATTCACTGGTGACATAAGCTTCACATCCCCATACCCTGAGGTATGATAGATTAGGAGAAGATCCATGCCATATCTCATATGGTGTCTTCTCCACTTTCTTGGTCGGTGCCAGATTTATTAGGCGGGCGGCGGTTAAGATGGCATACCCCTAAAAGGAGTGTGGCAAGGTGGTCCTGCACATCATCGATCGAACCATGTTAAGCAGAGTTCGATTCCTCCTTTCACTTATGCCATTTAACTGGGGTGTGCCAGGAGAAGTAGGTTGTGAAACAATTCCAAATTCCTTCAGATGATTCAGGAATTCAGCTAGGTATTCACCACCTCTATCAGATCGAAGTATTTTAATAGTTCGACTCCGCTGATATTGTACTTCGTTTTGAAACTCTTTGAACTTTTCAAAAGTTTCATGTTTGTGTTTCATCAGATAAACATAAGCATATCTGATGTAGTCATCGATAAAAGTCACGAAGTAACGTTCACGATTTCTCGTTTCGGCTCGAAAGGGTCCACATACGTCGGTGTGAATAATGCCTAACAATCCTTGGGCCTGTTCACCTGTATGGGTGAAGGGTGACTTGGTTAATATACCAAATAAGCACGTTTCGCATTGATCGAAGGAATCTGCATCTTGGGACTCGAGAATCCCGGCAGTTTGCAGCTTCTTAATGCGAGCCTTGCTTATGTGACCAAGTCTATGGTTCCATAACGAGGACTCGTTACTATCAGCTTTGCTTCTTTTAGAAACATGATAGAGCTGGTCATTTGTTTGAACTTCTATCTCATATATTCCATGTCGAGGTTTAGCCTCGAAATAAAAGATATCATTAAGGTAAGTATTAATTGAATTGCCATTGAATTTATACCGAAAACCTTGTTCAAACAACGAAGAGACAGATATAATGTTTCTGGATAAACCAGGTGCATATAAATAGTAAACTAATGTAACTACAAGGCCAGTCTGGCATGAAAAAGAATATGTGATGGTCGCAAGTAGTGGGACTCTTTTCCCGTCACCAACGATGAGGCCCATGATGCCTTGATCTGTCTTCTTCCACTTCACAGGTTCCTGCAAAACATTAACGATGTGATAACCACATCCAGTATCAAATACCCATGAATTGGAGGAAACAGTGAAAAGTTTAATAACATGTATTGAAATACGTGATGAGCAACCCTTATTAGGGTTCTTGGTCATCTTCAGCTTCGCAAGATAAACGGGACAGTTACGACGCCAATGTCCCATTTTGTTGCACTCATAGCACAGGCGCTCCTCGGGAGGCTGCACCTGTGGTTTCTTGCCTTTGCCTTCTTTAACCTTCTTTAATTTGGAGATTTTGTATTTGCAACTCTGAGCACGTCCGGCATGGTCCTGATCTTCAAGTTGGGTATCAACGGATAACCTCCTCGATCGACTGAGCCAAAAAATTAATCGCAAGAATGCGATAGTGTTCTGGCAGAGATCTGAGCACTACATCAAGAGCCATCCCATCTGAGATGGAGTAGCCGAGGTCGATCAGCCTGTCGCGATACGCTTTCATCAGCATGACATGATCGTATGGTGAGGACTCGCTAGCCATAGAGCAGTTCAAAAGTGCCTCGGCTTGCTCGGTTCTTTGACCCAACTCAAATAAATCCTTGAGTGTACGCATGATTTCATAAGCAGATATTCCCACGAAATTGTACCGATAATCCTGAGTCATGCTAGATAACATCAGGTCAGTGACGTCCTTATCATCGTCAGTGTGCTTTTGGAGCTTAGATCGCGAGTTCTCATTTAACAAGTAAGATGGAATAATTGCGATAGGTCGGTCAATAACATAGAGTTTCCCAAAGAGCCTTAAAAGGTTCTCAGTGTAGTCTGCCATGCGAGAAAGTCAATCTCAGTGAAGGGGTCGAGTTGTACCATTGAACTTAATGGTGGTGAGTTTTCATTAGCCTTCTGAAATAAGAAAAGTAGATTTAATGTATTTTTGATGTTTTATATTTCTTTAAAAATAAGTTGGTAAGGTTTATTTTTAAGAAATCGAGAATTTGTTTAGGCGACATTACTTGAGACCGCCAAAATGAGCCTCAGGAGCAAGGTCGTGTAAACAAGCTAACAACAGTTGTCAATTGTGAGACTCAAGTCACAACTCTTAGTGTGAGGCCAGTATATATATGCTAGTGTATTTTGCGATACGTTTAGCCTCATTCGTGCCCACTTTAACAATATACACCCGTAGCGCGGTGTTGAAATACTCCAACACTACGAACATATACGTCTAAAGCGATAGAAATCCTAAATGGTCGATGTGACAGACACGGTGTTGAAATAATCCAATGTCCTCACCTCAGAAGGTACCCTCGGCATCAAGTGCGGTGTTGAAATACTCCAACACTGATGCTCCGGTTAGTACGTTCCAAGTTCGACTTGAGATAGGATGGCACGAACTATCAGTTTTTAATAATTACCATATAGGGATATTAATTATCATCAGACACGAACGATAAACCCTATCACCACTCGGGACTAGTAATTAATTTATCCTAATTAAAATTACTAAGTTGTCACGAATGGCATATTGTGTGTTAACCGGCTTTTGGTCATAACCTCGCTTGAGCCATATAAGCGAGATCATAAGGGACTTATTTAAATAAAATTAAATAAAATACACGGTGAACAACCAAGGAGGAAAACAGTGCGTTCTTGGATCTGGTTTAGCTCCCACTAGCTTTGACATCCCTCTTAGCGTGTGTCCAGTCTTCGAGTCTAGGTTTTTACAACATTTACTATTACTAAACTATTAGTAATCTAGCTCTAAATTTAATACAACTTTTAAACCCTAAAATGGGTCCATCAAAACCAAAAACGAAAAACTAAATGGGCCAAACATTTGGGCCAACCAGAGAAAACAAACACGCCACAACATAAACAATCATGTAATTTGAAGAGGAGTCGGCCGCAACACACAATATAATACTTTCGAAATTGCGATTCACCGGTTACAAAAGTTATACAAGTAAAATTAATTCTAATTCGCAATTTGAATATTTCTTTCGAAATTGCGATTCACCGGTTACAAAAGGACAGGTTCTGGTTTGCGCGCGGTGACAATGGATCTGCTACCACTGTCCGGTTTTACAGTGGGTATTCGGGTTACCGATTTTAATTTTTATCCGATTAAAACCAATTTAATTGTAGAAATTAATACAAGATTAGTTTAGCAGCGGAAACGATTAAAAACTATATGAATACGAACTGTAAATAGGATCAGTCACCGATCGTAACAAACACAGAAAATAATTATTTAAATAAATAATTACAATTAATATCTAAATAAATTAGATATACCTTGGCGGGTTCCGAGAAACCGCTAGATACACCCGGATTCAACGGACTGTCGCTAGCACGAACATATACATCGGACTCGAACCGGCGAGTCAGATCTTCGACCGATGCGCCGACGATGGGTGGCGGCGGTGATAGTGGCGGCGGCGGTGGTAGAATGAGCACAGGCGGCGGCGACGACAAAACTTGATCTCCCTTGTTAATCATAATCGCGACTGAAATCGTCCCCACAACGATGCCGTCACCAGCGAAGGATGACGGCGGTGACACGGTGGCGGTGGTGACCGGCGGGTACAAGGGTGCGGGCCACGATGAAGGGACCAGGCGCGGTGGCCTCAGCTGCGTCAGCAGCGCAAGGACCACCGTCCGGCGATCCGGTCGCGGCGGTCGTGAGGCAGCGGTGGCGGCTTCTTGGGCCGAAGCCTTAGCTTCAGCTTCGGCTCGGCTTGCGGCTGCGGCTCGGGCGATCTTGGCTTCCTCCTCTAATTAGAAACAAACGCTCGCTAAACGGGATCCATCGGATAGGTGACGAATGGTGGTGGTGGCGTCGGGTGGTGATCGGCGGCGGCGAGGGGGTGGCGCCGGTTTGGGTCGACGCAAAAGAGAGAGAGTGGGGATTAGGTTTCCTTTTGATTGTTTGCTCTCTACTCCTCTCCCTCCCTATTTTATTAATAAAATCGTGGACCGGGGCTCTGACAGACTGAGCCCGGTCGCGATCTTCACCAGTCCACCAATCTGATCAATCTGTTAATCCAGTAACAACTGATCAGTCTGTTTAATTAACTAGCGGGTGTTTTAACCGTAAATTTTTTGTCGTTTAATTAAATGAATAATTATTTATTTAATAAATCAATTGTTTGTTTAAATACTAATTAACGGGTGATTAGATTTTGGCCCGTTGACCCGGGTGTAACTCTTACGGGTCAATATCGGGTCGGGTTCGTTAATTTTGTCGGGTCAGGATACCCTTTTCCAACAAGTTCCTGTTCACCTACCCGACTTTCTTTCGATTGATTCCCGTTGGACGGGCACGATGACGCCATCCGTCGGTCATCGCTGAGCTTCGATCGTTACTGTCATATCACACCATTCAGTCTCTAGAGTTACATCTGTCTACCATTGTAGATCATGCTGTTGCTGTTGGATTTGCTATGGATTACCTACACGCAAACCTCACAGATGTATCTGTCACACCCTGTAAGATTTGTGTCGGGATGTGAAACAATGTTATCACAGTCAAGGTTACGAATGTACCCTGGATGGTTCAACAACTAGAGCCGTTATGGAAATTGTTAAAATCGTTGGAGTAAATAGGAGTTTTTCCAATATCATTACGCAGCGGATTAATTGTAATGCGAAAAGTAAATAGTTTAGGTTTATAACAAATAAGTTTTCAAAGGATTTTTAGGACATGACATCGTTAGGTGTTATGTCAGGAAAATCTCCAAAGGCTAAACCATATTTCAGAAAGCAAATGAAAAGTCCTAAATGTAATGACAGGAAACAATCAAGCAGGTCCAATGCATGCATAGCAAATAAGATTAAGTACCTGAGAATTCATATGAGAAAACGGTCAACAAATAATTGTTGGTGAGTTCCACAGGTTTAACGTGCTAGCAGTTAAAAGTTGAATGAAAATTGTAATTTGGAAACAGTTCATGTTAATAGTTGACAATATCGGATAAGACTAGTTGAAAAATGTTACCATGTACCCTGAATACTGAAACTGACTGTTTACCCACTCTTGGTATCTTTTGTCCGGTTGATACCGCATAGATATGACATAACAACTTGTACCCTTTGACTATAAAGACGGAGTCATGATTGGAGCTACCAATCAGAGCAGTGGCGTTAACCCAATAGATCTATTCAAACGTTACCGTTTGCAAATGATAATTAATTGGATTCAGTTAATAGTGGGGTTTGGGTTATAGCATGAATGAACATGAGATAACAATTTTGGACAATGGAAAAGCACGTGTAACAGATATGATAACAAGGTCAAATTGTCTAACATGGAAAAGTATGTATGAATTCTCCCCCAAAGATAAAAATAGTTAAAGGAAAAAGGGGCCGTGAAAACTCACATGATTCAGTAACAGGAAATCGGTAGCACGATCAACGAAAGTGTAGCCCTAAATAATTATAAAGCATACAATAACTAGTTGGGTTGACAATCAATGACACTCTAATTAGGTAGGTCAAGTCTTGACGTCATGGTAGCCTTAGGGTTAAATGATTCGGAAAGTCAAAGTGAAAGTGTCTGGTTATATGTTTATTTGGAAATAAGGTAAAATATATATTTATAATTAAATATAATAATATAAAAATTCCCAAATAATATTTAAAGATGGTAAATATTTATAGAATTAAATAATAAGTCAAAATGAGGGTTTTCATATGAGAAATTGATTATTTTGACTAATTAGTTGAAAACCGGGTGCGATTTCGCGGTAACCGCCGATTACACGATATTTATCCGTTTAAGTTAGAAATCAATCAAGTACAATAAAATATTATTATTTTCTGTCCAAAATATGTAGATAATTATTTCAAGTATCGGTTTTCATTAGTTTGCCAGTTTTGTGTATTTTGTGTCGGTTTTACCGTTTTAGTCCCGTTTACCCGTTTAATAACACCGTCAGGTTCCTAAATTCACCATATCTATTTGTAAACATGTTTTTACCATTAAAATACCCCTATGAGTTCATTTTGACCAGATTTGGGTTTTATTAAAAAATGACGTTTCCGAGCCCGTCGGTGTCGGTTTTAGTCCCGGTTTGTGCCCAAATTCAAGTAATTTGTTAAAGGATCTTTTGGCTATGTTTTAGGATCATTTTAACCATCCAAACTTACTGTTTAAAGGCCTAAACTTTCTGGTCAAAACGGATTTGTATATAGATGCATTTTTCTAGGGTTTTAAAGTGTACTTTTGGTGATAAAAAGTCCCTATGGTGATTCTAAAGCCAAGTAAACTTCATAAAGTCCAAGGTAACATATTTTTACTATATTAGGGGGTCCAAAACGTGTCATAGGCATTCATGGGTTTAATATCACATCAATGGCACAAAACATACTCTATGTTCAAAGTAAGTGACTAAATAAGTTTTCTAAGCAAATGCTTGTATTATGGTCCAACCAAACTAAGTTTTGAACATAATATTGCAAGTAGATACTACCATAAGTTTGTAGTAATAAGATTCATGGTGAAAAATAGAAATAATTATAAACTAGTATACTTTTATGGTTCAAAATCATGTTTAGACAACAATGTAGTCTAGACTTGGTCATGGAGTGAACTAGGTATGAAATAGAACATAGAATAATCTCTAGATCATGATTTCATCAAGAAAAGTGGAGATTAAAACTCACTAGGAGAAGATGATGGCCGAAAATGATGATGATGATGATTGTTCTTGCCTTCCAAAGCTTCCTAGCATCATGAATCGTCAAGAGATTGAGTGTTTGAGTAGAAAATTTAGAGAGAGAGTAGAGAGAGAGAGACTTACGGTTCTTGAAAGGGAGAGGGAAAGAGGAGAAGTTCTTGAGTAATGAAGATGTAAATGAGGCTAGGGTTAGAATGAGTTGTTTAAGTATGAGTGTTAATGAGAAAGAGGAGTGTTTCGTCAAGTGTTTGTGTGGGTGTATGGCGGTTCAAAGAGAGAACCTAGAGAGAGTGAGAGCCGAGAGAAAGAGAGTTGGGAGATACTGGGTATTTGGGGTATATAAGTTGAAGTAACCCTTGAGCTAAGTGTGTTTATGTGTTTGTGTGTGGTTAGCCGAAAGAAGAAAAGAAAAAGATACGGGTTCGACCCTTGGGCCCGACCGGCTCACACACACACACACATGGAGAGGTTCCAACTAGTTTATGTCTTGTGTGTTTTGGAGGCCATAGAAATCGGTTTCACAAGGGAAATGGGGGGGAATTCTTGGACCATTGGGTAAAGAATCTTGTACTTGGGGTAGACAAGTTTAGTCTATGATGTCTTGGTCACTAGGGTGTGTAAGTTGTGATGGATATAGCATCAATCCTAGGTCAACCCATATGCACACAAAACACTAGTAGGGATGTTGGGGAATTGCTTGAAAATAATAAAGGTGGTGGTTTGGTTACTTGAACCGGCCAAGAGAAAGAGAGAGACGTAGGCTCGGGTTCGAACACGTGAGAGCCGGTTCGAAGGAAAGAAAAGAAAAGGGGAATCGTGACGGGGTGGAAGGGAGAAAAGAAAGAAAAGGTATGGAGAACCGGGTTGATCGAGATAAAAAAAAGTGAAAGAGAACGGGATCGGTTCTTGATTGTTTATAAAACATTTATCACGACGATAACTAATAATAAAAATGACTCGGATTAAAATAAAAATGTTCGTGGAATAATAACTTGAAAATGTTACGTTGCATGTATATATATATTGCATGCATGTAAAAAAGGTTCGTCGTGAACGTTAATAAATCTTTATAAAATGATTTGGACGTAAAATAAATTGACGTTTACGTAGGGATTGGATCACAAGTCTTGTTTTGTTGTCATTGTCTAAACACATCGTTGTTTAATACGAAATTATTTATTAAAGTCCTCCGCGAGATATGTGAATGATAATAGATTGATCAAAGTTTACGATTAAAATGAATGTGAGAATGATAATGATAATAATAATAAATCCCAAGTTTATGGTATCATGCATGGTACTTACTACAAAGTTGGGTAAATTTAATAAACCAATTTGGTTAGTGTTGATACATGGTCCTGATCGTCATGTGAAGTATCGAATACAAGACAAAACATACAAAGTAGTTGAGGTACGAACTCCCAGCGAACCTGGAGTTCGGACAGGTCCGATCGTGTGGCCGAACCTCAGGTTCGGCTGGTCGTGATTTAGCTAGTATAAATATGTCATCTTGTATAGAATTCATAAGCTTTTCCGTGTCATATTCTCTGAGTGTACTCTATGGTTCTCTGTGGTCAATACAAAGCATATTTGTATTTACTATCTGTGTTTTACTTGTTTACATTGATTTCATTACGACTAAGTATAAGATCCACACGCTCAAGCAATTTCAAGTGGTATCAGAGCATTTAGTTTGCTCTACTAGTCGAAAATCATTGTTTTTTGGAGTTTTGATTCAAAATTCTCGTTTTTGCTAAAATGTCAATCATTTTGAGTTCGTTTGATATTCTCCAGTGTGTTTCAAGTCAAAAATTCATTTCTTTTGAGTTTATCTGAATTCCTGTCGAAAATTCCAGCCCAAAACACTGAAAATCGAGAAAATGGTGTCGAGTGAGGTCGAGCTCATCTGAGGTTCGAACACGTTCGGTGTAACCGCTCTGAACTTGAGGTTCGAACAGCGTTCGGTCATTATATCGGTTCGGTGAGGGTTCAGTGAGAGATCGGCCCACGTTCGGACTGAGTTCGGTGATACTTCGGCATTCGTTCGGTCTAGGGGTTGTTTTAAGTGTCCGAAGGTTAGGTTCGGACGAAGTTCGGCGAGTTTTAATCTCGGACTAGGTTCAGAGTACGTTCAGAGGAAGTTCGGCGAGAGTTCGGAGGAAGTTCGAAGTGAACAGTAACCAGATTTTTCAAAATGTCCGATTTTCAAGCGTTCACAACTATTTAAAATTCGGTTCAAGCTACGATGCAATCGATGATGAATTATGATAACGAAATCGAAACTAGTCAGAAAGTTCCTAAATTGCTCAAATTGGAAGATTATCATAGTTGGGTTACACGATTTGAAGCGTATGTCTCGGCGAATGATATTGATATGTGGTTATCATATTCTGATCAATATGTCTATCCTAAGGGTGAAGATGGGGAACCAATTCTTCTAAGGAAGCTTTCCGGTGAACAAAAGAAAGTGTATCAAGCTGAGAAGAAAGCATATGGTACTTTAACGATGGCATTGCCGACAGAATTATTACATCAATTTTCAAGTAACTACACGGCAAAGAGTTTGTGGGATGCTTTAGAAAAGAGATGTGAAGGTAATGACCAATACAAGAAAAGTCGACAAAAGGTGCTGAAAGAAGGAATTTGATAGTTTCAAACATTATCACAATGAATCGATTCAAAATTTGATTGCACGGTTTGCTCATTTAATGAGTGAAATGAAATTGGTGAATCTTACAAAAGATGAAGCTGATAAGAAAGACAAGATCATGGAAGCCCTACCAGAGAAATGGGAGAATTATGTGATGATGGTTTCTCATGATAAAGATTATTCAAAAATGTCTTTTAATGATCTGATTCAACGAATCCAAGCAAGGGATATGGAGTTAACGGTGAACAAGTCACTTCCTGAGCAAGTTCAAAATCCTGCAATGTATTATGGTAATAATGATTCAACTTTGAATGCTGGGAAATTGAATATTCTTAGTTCGGCACCTCCTACAGCATTTATTGCAGGTAAATCGAAATTCCAAGTTATTCTTCTGCTAGTTGTACTGTTTCGAGTCCTAGTTCTTCAACTCAAAGTGCATTGTCTGTTCAAACTATCGATGATTATAATGCTTTGATGTCTGTATCAGTATCTTCATATTTTGGTGTTATCACTAGTGCTGTGAATAATGTTGAATTAGCAAATGAAGATTATGATCAAATTGATTATGATCCTTTGGAAGAAATGGATCTGAACTGGCAATATGCTATGTTGGTTCGAAGGACAAAGAAATTTTCAATAGAACTGGTAAGAAGAGACTGAATCAGGAAGGGAAGATTGGTTTGGATAAGTCAAAGGTGAAATGTTATAAGTGTTCAGTTTATGGTCATTTTGCTCGAGAATGTCCAAGTTCTACAGAAAGTAAATTGAAGACTGGTCAACATGCACATTTAGTTTTTCATCCATCAAATGAAGCTAAAAAGGTTGAGAAGAAATCTGTTACTTTTGCTCATGATTGGACCAATACATTTTTGCATTCAAATGAATTTGCATGGAATGCAGATTCAGAAGTTACAAAAAATCATGTTCCAATTACTGTTGCTTTGACTGCTCGTCATGCTGATGATGATAGTTTTCTGACTGATTCTGATTCATATTCGAGTGCATCTTTAATTCAAGATGATTTTCCCAAAGTTTCTACTAGTTCAAAAGTTGATGAGTTTGAATGTCTTAAATGTAAGAAATTGCTCCAGACGGTTGCCAGTTTTGAACAACGTTGTTAACTATCAACTGAAGAGATTGTGGTGCTCAAGAAAGAGTTAGAAGATTTTCAAAAGAAGTATTATGAGTTGGTTCATGTTCATGAAGCTATTTTGAAGGAAAAGGCTCACTTGGCTAACGAATGTGAAAAAGCTAAAGCTGAAGCTTTAGATGCAGCTCAAGATTTTGAAAATTTGTTTGAGAAAAGTTATCCAGTTCAGCAAAAGTATGAAGAAGCTACTGCTCTTATTGCTAAAACTGTTGTTACTGTTGAGAAGCTTCAAAATAAGATTTCTATGCTTCAAGATGAGAATGTTCTTTATAGAGACAAGAATGAAGTCTTATCTAAGGATGTTGAGATTTATAAGCAGAAGAGAGAAAATGTTCTTGAAGAATTATATGCCGAATGTGAGATTCGGAAGTTACAAACTTATGAATATGATGATCTCAATGAAAAGTTTATCAAGTCACAGAAAGAGGTATTTGAGGCTCAACAAAAGATCAATGATTTGAAATTGGAAACTTTAGAGCTAAAAAGACAAGTGAAGAATTGCAATTTGTCTCCGACATTGCTAAACTTCTTATACAAACAAGATCATAGTTCAGAAAGTTCTCAGAAAGAGGATGTTCACTCGGTTCCTCAACCAGTGTATTTGATTGAAGTTACTTCTGCTCAAATTGATCCTCAAGCTGAAGTGCATGATTATTCCAAGTTTGCCACTCCACACAATTGGAACAAGGCTAAGTCTAAGAAGAAGGAGAAGTCTTTGGGTGTCGCTCCAAAATTTGTTTCACAGTCTGTTTTGTTGGAAGATGAAAAAGTTTTTGATAAGGTTGTGTCAAATTCTTCATCTGCAACCGACGAAGAAAAAGGGTTAATTGAGAAGAACAAGCTGAAAGATATCAAAGCTAAATTCACTAGTGATGCTAAGTCACGAGAAGCTTCAAGTTTTTCTTCCAATTCTTCAAAGAATTAAGGATCTAAACACAAAGGTTTGGGTTACAAAGTGAAGGAAGAACCTGTTCAAGCTAAGAAACCAGTGAAGGCTGAGAAGGTTTCTAAAACAAAGGTTGCAAAGAAATCACCATCTCAGTAAGAATTTTCTTATTCTTCTGGAAGATCGTCATCTTCAAGGAGTCCATCTCCTAGGTATGATTCTTCTGATGGTTTCTTTGATAATTTTAGTTTTGAACATTCATCTGGTTTTTCAAAATCAAAACAATTTTCAAACGATTTTAGAGAAAGACTTTGTTATGTATGTCGTCAACCGAGACATCTAACTGCTGATTGTCCGACCACTGCATATCTCCACAAAACCACCAGATATGTGGATAACAAAGGTCAAATTTTTTATGAGCCATGGTCTCTAAAGATTAAATCAACTCGTAAATTGTCTTGGTCTAAACGGAGTACGTCGGTTGAATCTGATTCAGGTTCCGATTAAAAATTAAAACTTTTACAACTTTGGAAACCGAAAGTTGTTTCTAAGACCAACAAAGACTATGTGGAAGACACCGGGCGACCCGACGCTGTTGAATCGGGTCGATCCCAGAGCGACTAATGATTCATTTGGTGTCTAGCAGGTGTTTCAGGAAGACCTTTCGGTGATTGCTGAATTACTGATTGTGAAATATCTGTTCTAATTAAGTTGACTTTCAAAATCAAATATTGTTTTTCAAAATGCTAAACTGAGAGTATTTGTGTTGGTTGATCAATTTTTTTTGGTTTTTCACTCCGTCTCATTCTGAGGGGGGGTTTGTTTTTGCAAAAATACAAAAATAGTGTGTTGTTTTTCAAATCGTATAAATGAAAATCTATAAATAGAGTTGTCATTTTTAGGGGGAGAAATTTGAAAAAGACAAAAACATTGAAAAATGCAAAAAGCCAAAAACATTGAAAAATGAGAAATTGTATCTGACATGAATGGGAAATGATGGTACATTGGCTGACATCGTCTGACTCATGGATAAAATAGATGAAAAAGCCATAAGACCATTTGATCGATGTGCAAGGTAGGCTCGACAAATCAGAAAGTATACATATGTGATATACACTAAATATGATGCTTGACCTAGTGGACAACATCTTGATGCATATCTCATGATATATCTAGAAAAAGATATGTGAAAAATAAAATGAGAAGTCACTGTGTATACATGGGTTCATTTTGCAAAGATTTAAACTTGTTTGATTTTCTTTATTTTGTCAAACGATCGGACTTTCTCTGCGTATCGAAAGATCGACCTGATCGTTGTTCGTTTGACATTCTGCTTTATTTTCTTTGGTGTTTCGCATAACTCATCGGACTTTCTCTGCGTGTACGGGAGTACCGACCTGATTGTTGTGTAGTTCTACAACTTCAACTTGTTTTATTTTTTTATTTTGTTAAATCCAAGGCCTTATCTGCGTACCGAAAGATCGACCTTAAGGTAGATGATTTAACGTTCTTATTTCTTTTTGCATGGAACACAGTTGACTATATCTACTGGTTACAATCATTATGTGATTAACATCACAAATGAAATCACAAAATGTGATAAGCAAAAGCATATCTGGGTATGTCTGATAGTGTGGGGTACACTGGTCAATGCAAAATTAATCAATATCTTAACATATCCAGATGTTATGAGTATGATTGTGCCAGAGTTTAAAGTTGGACAAATTATATCAGCAATCGGCATGGCTAGTGTGCTTCAATAATCGAAATTGAAGTGTAGCTCAGCATGTTATGTCCAAAATGATCCCAAGTTGTGATCTTTCTCACAAAAGACAAAAATAGTGTCTGATTCTGTAATGGATTTACTTTTCTTATCAGAAAAAATCAAAAAGATTTTAAGTGTGTTTTAATATAAAATTTCTAAAAGCCAAAAAGATTTTGTTTCTTGTTTGTTTTCGATTGATCAACACAAAATACAAATTCAACTTTCAAAATCAAAATATCTTGGAGTCTCGAAGAGACGTTTTGCACCAAGATTATTTATGTTGGCAGGTTTCTAAGTGAAAAGAGAACATCACAATTTCAAGTCTTCTGAAGATTGTTGATAAAGAGATTACACACGATGCAATATCAAGTATTTAAAATTGAACTCATCGTCAAGATCGAGGAAGAGTTTGATTGAAGATACATGATACAAGTGTTAATGGAGGAGATGATACTGCACATGCCGAGGGGGAGTTTGTTGATACATGGTCCTGATCGTCATGTGAAGTATCGAATACAAGACAAAACATACAAAGTAGTTGAGGTCCGAACTCCCAGCAAACCTGGAGTTCGGACAGGTCCGATCGTGTGGCCAAACCTCAGGTTCGGCCGGTCATGATTTAGCTAGTATAAATATGTCGTCTTGTATAGAATTCATAAGCTTTTCCATGTTATATTCTCTGAGTGTACTCTGTGGTTCTCTGTGGTCAATACAAAGCATATTTGTATTTACTATCTGTGTTTTACTCGTTTACATTGATTTCATTATGACCAAGTAGAAGATCCACACGCTCAAGCAATTTCAGTTAGTCGCTTTATTATTATTAAAGTTCCAGCGACCATTTCGTGCAAAGAAGTCGTCATGTTCAAGAATTGTTTTCAACATGGATTAAGGCTACGTCAAGGCTATGATCCTATTGTAATTAAGGCAAATATGGTAAAATTAACACATTGCAAGTAATCAGTTACGTAACATAGTTAACATATAAGTATATATTATCGGTTTAGGTCCTTGGAAACTTACGGGTTGTCACATCCTCCCCTAGTTGTGAGAATTTCGTCCCAAAATTCAGATTGTCATCATGGCTGAGCTGCTGCTATAGGAAAAAGATGAGGATACTTGGTGCGAAACTGGTCTTCGCGTTCCCATGTAAATTCAGAACCACTGCGGGAGTTCCAACAAACTTTAACGAGAGGTATACGTCTATGCTTCAATTTCTTGACTGCGCGATCGACGATCTCGGCGGGTTCTTCAACGAATTATAGGGATTCATCAAGATATATCTCATCAAATAGAACGGTAAGATCTTATTCGGCAAGGCACTTCTTCAGATTACTGACGTGAAAAACATTGTGAACGTTACTAAGCTCGGGCGACAGAAGTAGTCTGTATGCAACGGGTCCGATTGTTTTAATGATTTCGAATGGACCTATGTAGCGAGGGTTTAACTTGCCACGTTTGCCAAAACGAATGACGCCTTTCCGCGGGGATACTTTCAGCAATACCTTGTCGCCTTTCGCGAATGATAAGGGTTTACGAAGGTTATTTGCATAGCTCTTCTGGCGATCGCGGGTGGCTTTCAAGCAGTCTGGAATCTGCGTGATTCTTTCGGTTGTCTCTATCACAACTTCTGGGGCTGTCACTTGGCTGTCACCAACTTCAAACCAACAGATATGTGATCGGCACTCCCTACCGTACAGTGCCTCGAAATGTGCACACAGAATGCTGGTGTGATAGCTGTTGTTGTACGAGAATTCACACAATGGCAGATGTTCATCCTAGTTGTTACCAAAATCGATGACGCAGGCACGCAACATATCTTCGAGAGTTTGAATCATTCGTTCGCTTTGACCGTCAGTTTCCGGATGATAGGTCGTACTCATATCGAGGCGAGTACCAATGGCCTTGTTCAGAGATTTCCAGAAATGAGCGGTAAAATGACCATCTCTGTCGGAGATGATGGAAATCGGGGATCCATGTCGTGAGAATATTTCCTTCATGTACATCCTTGTTAAGTGTTCTACGGAATCTTTCTCCTTCATGGCGAGGAAATGGGCAGATTTCGTCAAACGGTCGACAATTACCCAAATGGAATCGTTACCCTTGCGGCTCTTGGGTAACTTGGTGATGAAGTCCATGGCAATGCATTCCCACTTCCACTCGGGGATGACGGGTTGGACGAGTAAACCGCAAGGTTTCTGGTGCTCGGCCTTAGCTTTGGCGCAAGTTAAGCATTTACCGATGTATTTAGCGATTTCAGCTTTCATGTTTGGCCACCAATATAACATACGCGGGTCGTGGTACATCTTATCAGCTCTGGGGTGAATGGAGTATCGGGTTTTATGAGTTCATCAAGGACTAGGCTCCTGAGTTCTCCGTAGATGGGCATCCACAAGCGATTTACGAAGTACCGTAATTCATCAGGCTTAGTTTCGAGGTGTTGTTCCATGCCACAGAGGCTTTCGTCTCGAATGTTTTCGTCTTTCAAGGCTTCTGCTTGTGCTGCCAAAACCTTAGTGACGAGACCGGTTTAAATGGTCATGGCAAGAGATTTGACACGAAGGGGTTTGACACGTTCCTTCCTGCTCAAGGCATCTGCAACAACTTTTGCCTTTCCAGGATGGTACAGGATTTTACAGTCATAGTCGCTGAGCAGTTCAATCCATCGGGGTTGTCTCATGTTCAAATCCTTCTGATCTAAGATGTGCTGAAGACTCTTGTGGTCGGTATAAACCTTGCATTCAGTACCGTAGAGGTAGTGTCTCCAAATCTTAAGAGCGAAGACGACGGCTCCAAGGAGCTATGCTAATAGATCAAGATGTCGTCAATGAAAACGATTACGCATTTATCGAGGTACGGTTTAGACGTTATTCATCAAGTCCATGAAGACGGCAGGCGCGTTGGTTAGTCAGAAGGGCATAACGAGGAACTCGTAGTGTCCATAGCGCGTACGAAAGGCAGTTTTCACAACGTCTTCTTCACGAACTCTTAGTTAATGATATCGAGAACGAAGATCGATTTTTAAATAATAACTGGAACCTTGCAATTGGTCGAACAGGTCGTCGATTCGAGGGAGCGGATATCGGTTCTTTACGGTAAGCTTGATCAATTCACGGTAGTCCGGAAAGATCCATCCTTCTTCTTGACGAAGAGAACAGGAGCGCCCCAAGGAGAGAAACTTGGTCTGATGAAACCCTTGTCAAGTAGTTCTTGCAACTGGTTTGACAATTCCTTCATTTCAGACGGGGCTAAACGGTAAGGGGCTTTTAAAACGGGTGCAGCTCCGGGTACCAGATCAATATGGAATTCCACTTGCCAGGCGGGAGGCAAGCCAGGAAGATCATCGGGAAAGACTTCAGGATAGTCCCATGCGATGGGAACGTCTGTTAGTTTCTTTTCCTCGGATTGACTAGCTGTTATCTGAACTAAGAGGGCAGGGTAGCCCTTACGCATAAAACTTCTGGGCTTTCATGCATGAGATGATGTCTAGCTTGGTTCCGCTACAGTCTCCTTGAATTGTCAGAACTTCGTCATTGGGGAGGGGTATCTTGACTCTTTTCTCATGGCAAATGATTTCGGCATGTTTTTATTCAACCAATCCATTCCAACGACTACGTCGAAGCTTCCCAATTGTACCGGCAATAGATCGATCGGGAAAGGATGACCGGATAAGTTCAATGAGTAGTTTGGAAAGGATTCTTCCGTTTCGATTTGTTTACCATCGGTTAGTTCCACTATATACTTAGTGTCTAATCTAGTTGGTGTGGCATTAAGATAGTTTCTAAACTCACTAGACACAAAGCTTTTGTCGGCACCAGTGTCAAATAGAACGGAAGCAAAATGATTATTGAGTAAGAACGTACCCGTTACGGTGTGGGGATCCTGACGGGCTTCAGCAGCATTGAGCACGAAGGCTCATCCTCTAGCAGGTTCTCGTTTGAGTCTTGGGCATTCATTCCTGAAGTGGCTAGTTCTGCCACACTCGAAGCAGGTTCCAACGGGGTGCGTCTTGTTTGAACGGTTTGAGCAATCCCGGTGAATGTGACATTTTGCCTTGCAGCCTTTGCAGTAGACATTGTTGCAATTCAGGGTATGGTGCAGGTTACATTTTCCACACAGGGGCTGGTTTCCTGTGTATCCAGGTTTTCTTGCATCAGGTGCGGGAGCTGTTACAGCATAAGCCTTCACGGCTTCAGGTGTTTTCTTAGTGAAGTCAGAATATTTCTTCCTCTTTCCAACATGGCCACATTTGCGCATGCGGTCAGAATTCAATTGGCCAGAGGGAACAGACGATACAGATACAGCTTTGGATTCAACAACCTTACGACAGAAAGACAAGCCTTGGTGGTTTGCCTGATAGGTCAGATTGTGGGCCAGACGGAGAGCGGCTTTGAGTGTTGCGGGGTTAGAAGCCATAACACTTCCCTGAATGGCGGGAGCAAGATCCTAGATGTATCTCCCGATTTTCTTGTGCATAGGGGTCACCATAGTAGGGCAGATGTGTGCCAATTCGTGGAATCGGCGGGTGTAAGCAGCTATGTCTGATCCATTCATGGCCAAGTTCTAGAATTCAACTTCCAATCATTACAGTTCCTCATGAGGACAGTACTCATCACAAATGAGTAGTTTTAGTTTGCTCCAAGCCATGGCATAAGCCAGGTCTTGTCCGAGGGCTTCAGCATGAGAGTTCCACCAAGTCGAACTCCTTCTCCAAAAACGCTAGTGGCGTGCTTGACCTTGTAACCATCGGGACAGTTACACATACGGAACATAGTTGTAACATCCTAAATCCTAAATTATATTTCCGTTAAAGTTTACGATTTAGGGTGTTAAAAGTTGAGATATTATCAACATGGTTGTGTTAATAAAATTGTTTTGAGAAAACTCAAGGAGTTATTATGGAAATAGGATATTTAGATTTATATAACCTAAATAGAAATTAGGCAAGGTCTTGAGGGATCAATATTGTATATGAGCTAAAGTTAAAAAATAGAAGTGCAGAGGTCTGGGATCGATACATCGATCCAGACTTTCGACCTTCATCCCCTCCCCATGCCAATCTCGAAGTTCCATCAATTGGAGGATCAAATCTGCGATTTTGTGATTTGGAAATCAAGATTTAGAAGCCTAGAACCCTTCTTAACTATTAGAGGCTTTGGTGGAGGTAATCTCTACATACTTGCATGCTTGAAATCTGAAATCTATGGGTAGAATACCACGATTGAAGCTGTGATTTAGTGTTGTGATGATTATATGATGATATGCCCATCCTATAGACACATAAATGCTTGAAATTGTGACCAAAACATCAAGTTTTGGTTGGGTGAACTCTAGGCTACGAAATTTAAGCCATGGGGGTTAAGTTTTTGGATTCCATGTTGTTAGATACTAAATTTTCATGTGTTTGTTTACTTGTATTAGTTAATTGATGCATGATAAGGTGAATCATTGTTGTAAAACCTTGATATGCAAGTTATGTAAATTAAACCTAAATCAAAGTAGGTTGAAATTATGATATCATGGTGATGCACACCAAGTGCTCGATGAAATGTCCGAATGAGCTTAGCAAATGGATGTTTATGAATGCTAAACATGAGGCCTTAATGTATTAAACAAATTTAAGTGCCAAAGATGTGAATATGGACTAATGTGAAATCCATGCTTATATAATGTGTTAAATGGAATGATGTAAAACCATAAAAATCTAGTTGCGGGGCTGTTTTGAAAGTGTTGTATAAGATCACTCGTATGTCCGTTTGGGATGTATAATATACGGTCGAAAAGCTTGTTGTGAATACTATATTTCGTGTTTGAACACTAGAAACTGATTCTGACTTATAATGGTCAAAAGGACACGCTAATATGGCCATTTAATTTTCCAGCATGTTGTTTGGAAAGAAATATCATTGGTGTCCTGTTTTTAGAAAAAGTGTATAAAGTCATAGAAAAATAGTTAGAAGGTGTACCATATATGCCTGGAAAGGTCTTTCAGTCTACTATGTTCCATGTTTGAACATGGAGATCTAGAAAATTTTATATAATGGTCAAAATGGACCGTTACGGCAGCATTACTGAAAAATGCTGCACAAGAAATTATGTTTCTAAAATCTAGTAAGAGCGAACAAGTTGAATTGCTTGTATATTGATAATTTGTGATATAAACCTAACATGGGTGATAACCTTAGTAGGTAACCAAGTGGAAGAAGCAGACGGAAACCAGGTAGTAATGGTTAAAGCTCATGAGGTAACATTTATGTTATGTTACATAGTTTGTTAACGACTCATATTTGCTACAATGATATAAAATGCATGATGTTTAGAAATGTGTTAGGCTTGGCCTACGTGGCAAGTCATTTAATGGCGTATAAGCAAAAAGTCAAATAATTAGAGATAAGCTCTAAGTAAGTAATGAGTCAAAGAACAATAAACAAGTAAATGGTTCATAGGAACCATGGCTATAAGAATGTATGACATTAGCGGTAAATGAATCGTAGGGTTCATGCTAATGGGTTAAACGGGTCAAATGATTCTAAAGGAATCATGAATATATATGACATTAGCGGTAATTGAATCGTAGGGTTCATGCTAATGGGTTAAACGGGTCAAATGATTCTAAAGGAATAATGAATATATATGACATTAGCGATAAATGAATCGTAGGATTCATGCTAATGTGTTAAACGGGTCAAATGAGTCTAAAGGATTCCTAGTATTGAGTCAGAGAGTAATACTTACTAACTGATTCATAGGAACCATAATAAGGGCCAAACTTTATTGTTAAACTAAATTGGTGACGAATGGTTCTAGGAACCATGAAGCCCAAAGTGCCAAATGGTTCTCCAATGACTAAATTTGACCATAGGTAGGATTCGGAGGAATCATATATCGAATAACAAGTTACAATGAGCGGAAATGGGCTTATAGAGCCTATGCCATGTAACAAAAGAAGAAGGATCATAAATGGTTTATAGAACCATAGATCCTAAATGCCTAGATATGGTCAAAAGGAGCATTGGGAAATACCAAAGGCAAGGACCCGTCTTAACGGGTCAAAAGAATAAATGGGTCAATTGGACATTATTTACAATGGTTATGTAATCCAATGGCAAGTAGAATGATAAGAATGAAATTACATGACTTGTGTCTAAAAACTCAAGTGAAATGTTAATGTGAAAAGCTAAACACATAATGGAGGTGTAGAACTAAACGTGTGCGCTTGCATGCAAATTATTTCGTGTTAAATTGCTTGCATTGTGTTCATAGTTGTTAAACATATGTGTTGAATCAATTCTGGATGGTAACCTATGGGGTTCCACAAAGAAATCCCTTAACGGGTCAAACGGGTCGAAAGAATCCCGTTAGTGCAAATTATGATTTGAATTCGATCGAGGTATATATATATATATGTCTAAACTTATGTTTTAGAAGTGAATTAGGAGTGTTGAAACACTTGGAAAATGGTAGAAAACCAGCTGGGTAAAATCTGGTGTAAAACAGGGTAAACAACCAAAATATTAGCTAAGTATGGAACAGGCCAAAATCGGCCAAATCTCTGAAAAGTCAGCTCCAAGCGTATCGCTTGGAGCATGAGACTGGGTAGGCGATACGTCTAAAATTTTAAGCGTATCGCCTAAAGATGTGGTCTTTATAGGCGATACGCCTAGGAATCATTTTCTGAATTTATTTATTATTTATCATTGTCAATGATGTTCATACATGTTTATGAAATAGAAACTCATTATTGAAAGTGAGTGAATTGCATGTAAAAGGGAAAGCCAAGCAGGGGATGCTCATCAAGACTTCGAAGAAACGATCACGTCAAGAACGAACCACCCATCATGTATTTTGGTGAAAGAACTTATGTAACAAGTTTATGATCATTTTTTAATGTCAAACTCAATATGAGTGTATTTTGTAAATGTAAAACCACGATGATGGTGGTACATGGTTAGCAAACAACACGTTTTGTTTAAAAATTTTCTGGGACCAGTTTTTAATGATATAAATGGCTATGTTTGACATCAAATTGTATACGGGTGTTACAATTTGGTATCGAAGCCAAGGTTTGAGAGAATTAAGTACTCGGGGAGTACTTTACCTCAAACCTGAAGCTAGGGAAACGGGAAAAAGTGATCGGTTCAAGCTTGATGAAGCGTCCGGGTAAGGTACTTAATCATAAATTGATTGTTATTGTTTGTGTTTAATAGGAATAATGATTCCTATATGCCGGTAAAGGCAGAGTCATTGACTATCACTCGGGGAAACGCACGGGGGGGGTATTTCACACCTGAACTGGGAGGTGTGTGAGTGAAGTGTCCCAGGTAGAAACGGGGTAAAGCTAAGGCTAGAAACGTCATATAAGCCTGTGAGAAGATATTGGCCATGACCAATACAATGTTATAAAAACCTCGTTGCGGGCAAACGTGACTAAAAGTTGTAAGCTAATGAATATTATAACTCTATAGATTAATGCCGGACAACGAGGGCGGTGATGCTACAGAGGAACAAAGAAGAGAGGCTTGAGAGCCCCAAATATCGGTAAGGCAGGTAGAAGCGGGGTAAAGCCTAGGCGAGAAACCTCGTATAAATCTGTGGAAGGTTATTGGCCATGACCAATAAAACTAGAAAACCTTGCCAAAGGCAAAGGAATTTGAAATTGATAAATAATTTTTGAATCCTACTATTTTAGGATCATGTTTTTGCTTTGTAAAAACCATATAATTATCAAATATGATACAATGGGTGGTAAAGGTTCTAGGGAGCCACCACCATGTATCATTTGGTATTTGATCATAAATGGTTCGTCAGAACCATAGATCATAAATGAGATGAAAATTGTAAAGGTAACAAGATAGCATTGTGACAAGTAATTGTGCAATGTTGTATCTTGAATAGAAATTTGATGATGTAACAAGATAGCATTGTGACACATAAGTCGGCAATGCTGTATCTTGAAATGCGTGAATATCTATGTGCATATGGGGTAACCTTGCTTCAGGTAAGGAAAACCCTAAAAGTGGTCAAATATGACACATTGATTTTGCAGGACAATTGCCCCCAAGCAAGTGGATGAATGATGATATATACGACTCCAAAATGCATTGGGCTAGGACTCGAATGCATAATGGGCATGTGCTAAGGTACAACCAGGTGGGACTACCCAACCTGGGTTACACTTTGATAAATGGTAATGCATACACGTGTCTAAATCAAGTCAAATTAAGAGGTTGGACCCATGAGGTCATAATTCGAACTTGAAATATAATGAATGGAAAATTGGTGAAGAAAGACTCTGTAGGAGTCGTGAAGCCAATTTAATGAATGGAAAATTAGTGAAGAATAACTCTGTAGGAGCCGGGAAGCCAATATAATGAATGGGAAATTGGTGAAGAACGACTCTGTAAGAGCCGTGAAGCCAATATAATGAATGGGAAATTGGTAAAGAACGACTCTGTAGGAGCCGTGAGACCAATATAATTAATGTGGTAATTGGTGAAAAACAACCCAAGAGGGGATCGTGAGGCCACTAATTTGAAACAAGGCTGCATTTAGGACATCACTAGATGTGCAAAGGCTGAACCTTATATGAAATGGTTATAAACGAAAGATTAACGAGTAACCATGGTACTAAAAAGTTGGTATAGTTCCATGTTTTTAATTGATAAACTCGTTGGGACGGTTCATTTACGTTAATATGTGATATCATAATATTGTTAAAGGATATCAAGTTATATAATGTGATTGATTTTCAAGTGATTTGGGGTAAAACCCAAGTCGAGAATTAAGTAAAATTACGAAATGGGGTTATTGCTTTATTGCTTATGCTAGAAAACCTGTAACCCTGTAGGGTTACTAGACATTTAACAAAAGGTGAGAGGTAACCTTTTTTAAACGCAGTAAAACTCATGATGTTGAGTCATGTTGATTCCCATGTAAGTTTTGTATAACTAATGGGGAATTGAAGTTGTTAGGTGGGTGATCGACCCAGCTTCATGGGTGAGACCCACAATCATAGATGATTGTGAAGGTAGGGAGGACACTGGAAGCGACCGTTCCCGAAGACGCACCGAGGATTGCTATGTAAGTAAGTGTCCTCAAAATTTTCCAATTAAATGTTGGAATGTAATATGAACAAGTAATGGTTCGTAAGAACCATAAATACATGCTAAAATGTTATGTGATCGATTAATGGTTAGTAAAAACCATGTCAATATGTTAAATTGTTTAGAAATTATCCTTAGGGATCATAATGCTATTTGTCGATTGCTAGTTAAATGGTTCAAAAGAACCATGGCACCACCAAAATATGTTAATATGCCAACGTGTCAAATGAACAATAAATGGTTCATAGGAACCATAACCATAGATCAATAGGCAACTGAATGATAAACAATTCATAGGAATTATGCTAATAGAAATAAGGCAAGAAGAATAAGGTCTATATTGACATGAATTAGTTGAATGACTCTTAGGAGCCATGGCTTGATTAAAACGTGTATATTGATGTGTAAATGATACAATGGAATCATAATTAATGTGGTAAATGTTAAAGGCTAGTATATAAGCCAATAATTGATAAATGTACGACCCGTCAAATTGTAATAGATGGAATGGTGTAATCCTAAAAAGGGTTATGAGATGGTATGAATGGCTTCTAGAGTCATAGGAACCATCCAACAAAAATGTACTACATTATCGAATGCGAAATGTAAACGGCAAGTGACACGCTATACACTTATAAATATTGTTATACTACTTAATATGTGTGGATACAGATAGACTGTGCAAGGATACAACTAGCAGGAAAGCTATGGGACGAAATTCCGACTAGGATTATCGTCAAGGTAAACATGAGCAAGAAAGTTGTATACATAGATGGTGATGACACTAAGGTACGAGTGCTATTACATTAACATTTGAACCTCTTACGGAGAGGATGATTATTTGAAATTTTGATTTTTTATCAACAAGGTCATGACACTAGTCATTAGAACCTTGACCCTAAATGACACGTGGAGTTATAAACTGTGAACTCCTATACACGTAAAATGGGGAAGATAAAGAGTAACCTAAAGTTATCATGCTAGTGCTGTCCTACCGGGCGAGTAAAGCAAGAAATAAGAATTGACGTTTGGTGACTTATATGATAATTACGAGATGAATGATTCTTAGGAGTCATGAAATATGTGTCAAAATAGAAATGGCTTTAGAAGGAAAAGTATGATAGAAACCTAGGAATGAGGTTTCGGGGACGAAACCCTCTATAAGGGGGTAGAGTTGTAACATCCTAAATCCAAAATTTTATTTCCGTTAAAATTTACGAGTTAGGGTGTTAAAAGTTGAGATATTATCAACATGGTTGTGTTAATAAAACTGTTTTGAGAAAGAGTTATTATGGAAATAGGATATTTAGATTTATATAACCTAAATAGAAACTAGGCAAGATCTTGAGGGGTCAATATTGTAAATAGGCTAAAGTTAAAAAAATAGAAGTGCAGAGGTTTGGGATCGATACATCGATCCAGACTTGCGACCTTCATCCCCTCCTCATGCCAATCTCGAAATTCCATCAATTGGAGGATCAAAGCTGCGATTTTGTGATTTGGAAATCAAGATTTAGAAGCCGAGAACCTTTCTTAACTGATAGAGGCTTTGGTGGAGGTAATCTCTACATACTTGCATGCTTGAAATCCGAAATCTAGGGGTAGAATACCATGATTGAAGATGTGATTTAGTGTTGTGATGATTATATGATGATATGCCCATCTTATAGACACATAAATGCTTGAAATTATGACCAAAACATCAAGTTTTGGTGTGGTGAACTCTAGGCTACGATATTTAAGCCATGTGGGTTAAGTTTTTGGATTCCATGTTGTTAGATACTAAATTTTCATGTGTTTGTTTACTTGTATTAGTTAATTGATGCATGATAAGGTGAAACATTGTTGTAAAACCTTGATATGCAAGTTATGTAAATTAAACCTAAATCAAAGTAGGTTGAAATTATGATATCATGTTGATGCGCACCAAGTGCTCGATGAAATGTCTGAATGAGCTAGTGATTAGCAAATGGATGTTTATAAATGCTAAACATGAGGCCTTAATTTGGTAAACAAATTTAAGTGCCAAAGATGTGAATATGGACTAATGTGAAATCCATGCTTATATAATGTGTTAAATTGAATGATGTAAAACCATAAAAATCTAGTTGTGGGGTTGTTTTGAAAGTGTTGTATAAGTTTACTCGTATGCCCATTTGGGATGTATAATATACGGTCGAAGAGCTTGTTGTGAATACTATGTTTCGTGTTTGAACACTAGAAACTGATTCTGACTTATAATGGGTCAAAAAGACACGCTAATATGGCCATTTAATTTTCCAGCATGTTGATTGGAAAGAAATATGGTTGGTGTCCTGTTTTTAGAAAAATTGTATAAAATCATAGAAAAATCGTTAGAAGGTGTACCATATATACCTGGAAAGGCCTTTCTACTATGTTCCATGTTTGAACATGGAAATCTGGAAAAATTTATATAATGGTCAAAATGGACCGTTACGGCAACATTGCTGAAAAATGCTGCACAAGAATTATGTTTCTAAAAGCTAGTAAGAGCGAACAACTTGAATTGCTTGTATATTAATAATTTGTGATATAAACCTAACATGGGTGATAAGCTTAGTAGGTAACCAAGTGGAAGAAGCAGACGGAACCGGGTAGTAATGGTTAAAGCTCATGAGGTAACATTTATGTTATGTTACATAGTTTGTTAACGACTCATATTTGCTACAATGATATAAAATGCATGATGTTTAGAAATGTGTTAGGCTTGGCCTACGTGGCCACTCATTTAATGGTGTATAAGCAAAAAGTCAAATAATTAGAGATAAGCTCTAAGTAAGTAATGAGTCAAAGAACAATGCACAAGTAATTGGTTCATAGGAACCATGGCTATAAGAATGTATGACATTAGCGGTATATGAATCGTAGGGTTCATGCTAATAGGTTAAATAGTCAAATGATTCTAAAGGAATCATGAATATATATGACATTAGTGGTAAATGAATCGTAGGGTTCATGCTAATGGGTTAAACGGGTCAAATGATACTAAAGGAATCATGAATATATATGACATTAACGATAAATGAATCGTAGGATTCATACTAATGGGTTAAACGGGTCAAATGAGTCTAAAGGATTCCTAGTATTGAGTCAGAGAGTAATACTTACTAACTGATTCATAGGAACCATAATAAGGGCCAAACTTTATTGTTAAACTAAATGGGTGATGAATGGTTCTAGGAACCATGAAGCCCAAAGTGCCAAATGGTTCTCCAATGACTAAATTTGACCATAGGTAGGATTCAGAGGAATCATATATCGAATAACAAGTTATAATGAGTGGAAATGGGCTTATAGAGCCTATGCCATGTAACAAAAGAAGGAGGATCATAAATGGTTTATAGAACCATAGATCCTAAATGCCTAGATATGGTCAAAGGGAGCATTGGAAAATACCAAAGGCAAGGACCCGTCTTAACGGGTCAAAAGAATAAATGAGTCAATTGGACATTATTTACAATGGTTATGTAATCCAATGGCAAGTAGAATGATAAGAATGAAAGTACATGACTTGTGTCTAAAAACTCAAGTGAAATGTTAATGTGAAATGCTAAACACATAATGGAGGCGTAGAACCAAACGTGTACACATGCATATAAATATTTTCGTGTTAAATTGCTTGCATTGTGTTCATAGTTGTTAAACATATGTGTTGGATCAATTCTGGATGGTAACCTAGGAGGTTCCACAAAGAAATCTCTTAATGGGTCAAACGGGTCGAAAGAATCCCGTTAGTGAAAATTATGATTTGAATTCGATCCAGGTATGTATATATGTCTAAAAATATGTTTTAGAAGTGAACTAGGAGTGTTGAAACACTTGGAAAATGGTAGAAAACCAACTGGGTAAAATCTGGTGTAAAACAGGGTAAACAGCCAAAATATTAGCTAAGTATGGAACAGGCCAAAATTGGCCAAATCTCTGAAAAGTCAGCTCCAAGCGTATCGCTTGGAGCATGAGACAGGGTAGGCGATGCGTCTAAAATTTTAAGTGTATCGCCTAAAGATGTGGTCTTTATAAGCGATACGCCTAGAAATCATTTTCTGAATTTATTTATTATTTATCATTGTCAATGATGTTCATACATGTTTATGCAATAGAAACTCATTATTGAAAGTGAGTGAATTGCAGGTAAAAGGGAAAGCCAAGCGAGGGATGCTCATCTAGACTTCGAAGAACCGATCACGTCAAGAACGAACTACACGTCATGTATTTTGGTGAAAAGAACTTATGTAACAAGTTTATGATCATTTTTTAATGTCATACTCAATATGAGTGTATTTTGTAAATGTAAAACCACCATGATGGTGGTACATGGTTAGCAAACAACACGTTTTGTTTAAAAAATTCTGGGACCAGTTTTTAATGATATAAATGGCTATGTTTGACATCAAATTGTATACAGGTGTTACAATAGATTCCATCTTCTCAAACCAGCAGATAAGTCCAATGGCTCCTTCGGTACCCTTGAAGGTAAGGCTCGATCTGCTTCGACGGCTGTAAGCGTACAATTGTAGTCATAAATCCTTGTAAGAGCACTCTCGGACACCTGTAAGTTACTTAAAACCTTGAATACAACTCGTACATTTGTAGTCATAAATCTTCCGGTCGTAGAAGAAAAGTCTTAGTCTTACCACTAGGGGATCCTGATCTCCTTCCGTTTGAGGCAGAAGCTCGATCTGCTTCGGCGGCTGCAAGCGTATCAGTTATACACTGGTTAATCAGGGCTTCGATAGCCGCGGTGTCCAGGGTTGAGGGATTAGTAGGGTCACTATCACGATTTGAGCGTCTTGACATTCTACTTTAAATTGCATAACAATCACCACAATATAACATAACATAGCAACACATTACATTACAAAGTACAGAAGAGTTGATAATAAAGGTACATGCTACAAAGTAATCAATTCTTGTCCACAATTGTTCAGACCAACATAAACATTTGTCCGATGATAAAAACAGATTCACCAATAATACAAGTTTCAAATACATCTAATACCATGAAAGAGAAACACTCACTCCATGAAATAACAACTCTAATGTAATGGTGCTTGATCAACGATGTCAAGGATGTCACGGATCTAGATAATCCATGTCAGCAACAAACGGATAATGCCGGCGAAGTCCTCCGCTGAAGGGGTAGTAGCTGCGAGAGTTCGGATGGCATGGTTGGCCTCAACGGCGACTCCATAAGCGTCAGACAAGTGAACATGCAGGGTATCGAGTTCCTGGTCCTGAGAGGTCACGCGGGCCTCCAGGACAGCAAGGAGGGTGGCAATGGTAGTGATAGTGGCTGGTGGAACAAGGCTACGGATGGTGGCATGAAGCTGACGGATCTCATCATCACGACGGGTGATGCAAGCGAAGAGGGAAGAAACAAGGTAATCAATGGGGATACCAGAAAGAACAGGGATAGGTGTATCAAAAGATGTTGGGGTATGAGATGACAGTGGCACGTCCTGGGTCTCAGCAGTGGCGGATGGCTCTCCGATCTCGAAAGTGTTGTCAGCAAATCTCACCCGTGTCTTGGGTGGCATCATCTCTGGTTTAGTGGGTAGCTCATCGGGCTCTAGGGAGAGATAACCGTTTATGGGTCAGCTCAGAATTAGCAACTGGGCCGGGAACGCGCTGTCTACTATGTCTGATGGACTTCCTAGGGGTATACATACGGAGGGGACCGTTAGGCGTGGAACGGTAAGGTCGGAATGAGGGTTCACGGTTAGGGGAAACAGGGCTAGATGCGGATAAAGTAACCGTGAGAGTATCTCTGTCCTGATCTGCATCAGTGATGTCAACGGTGAAGGGTGCGTGCTCCTCTGGGTCCTCATCAGTCGCAGAATCCTCCTCCGGCTCGGAGTCAGCATCATACGGGCCATCAATAATGCTAGTCGGTGAACGGGGAAATGATGGAGCCTCTGTCGTAACTGGTGACGCTGGCTGCTCCAAGTCAATGTGTGTCTCTGTCTCAGAGTCGGAAGAAGTCAATAGGTCCATTAGAAGCCATGTTGCGACAAGGTTTCCAAGTAATGATGATAATATATATATATATATATATATGTGTGTGTGTGTGTGTGTGTGTGTGTGTGTGTGTGTTACGTATAATAATGGAATAGTTAGAATAAGCAAATAGTGATGCATGCAAATACGACTAACAGAGCTTAGGCTAAAGTCAAGACCCTATGTGTGCAATCTAGTTCTATAACCTTGGCTCTGATACCACTCTGTCACACCCTGTAAGATTTGTGTCGGGATGTGAAACAATGTTATCACAGTCAAGGTTACGAACGTACTCTGGATGGTTCAACAACTAGAGCCGTTTTGGAAATTGTTAAAATCGTTGGAGTAAATAGGAGTTTTTCCAATATCATTACGCAGCGAATTAATTGTAATGCGAAAAGTAAATAGTTTAGGTTTACAACACATAAGTTTTCAAAAGATTTTTAAGACATGACACCGTTAGGTGTTATGTCAGGAAAATCTCTAAAGGCTAAACCATACTCCATAAAGAAAATGAAAAGTCCTAAAATGCAATGACAGGAAACAAGCAAGCAGGTCCAATGCATGCACAGCAAATAAGACCAAGTACCAGAGAATTCATACGAGAAAACGGTCAACAAATAGTTGTTGGTGAGTTCCATAGGTTTAAAGTGCTAGCATGTAACATCCCAAAATTTGATAGAATACGTAGCTACTATGAATAATACATGTAATATATGTGTTAGGTAGCTAAGGGTAGAAAATGCATGTTTACCCATTACCGGGTGATAAATCGATAAACGATAACATTGCATGAATAATACACGTGTTAATTCATAAAATGAGATAAGGAAATAAAAATAATATGTGTTTTATATCAACAGATAATTGATATATATGATATTGGCATGAAAAACGTAGGTAAACGTTTATATGATAGGAATGATTGGTAACCGGGAGAAAATGCCTTTACGTGATTACCTTATATTATATACATGTGTAAAAATATGTTTGAATAGCATGGATGCATGTGAAATATTCATTTGATGAGTATATATGTGGAAATACATGTTTAATTAGTTAAACGTGTGAAAATGCAAGTTAAATAGTTAACGGAAAAGTATAAGGGCTAAAAGTGTAATTTATGTAAAGTTATAAATACTTACGGATATTATACATGTTTATAACTTTTATAAGTATCCCAAGGCTTATAAAGTATTATAAAAATATCCTAAAGTGGTTCGGAACATAAAATAAGTGTTGTAAAGTTAGAGGGGCCAAAGGTGTAAATAATGAAAAATATATATATAAATATATACGTATGTATACGTATATTATCGAGAGTGTCCTGAGCCTTATAAACTTTATTTAACATGTTTTATAATTGTTCGGTGCATAAAATAATAGTTTGGTAGAAGTCTGGGGGCTGAATTGTAAATAAAACATAGAGGGACCAAAACTGTCATTATGCCAAACTTGGGCCGCGGTACGCGAAGCTCCCTACCCCTTCCCTGCGCGATACGCGATACCCTACAGGTCACAACTTAGCCACGGCTTCGACTTGCAGCCTACGTTTGATCCTACCACGCGTAGTTTTCTTCGAATTAGTCACCTACGTACGTGGAGGAACATCAGGCGACCCCAACTACTATAAAACGGAGCTTCGATCGACCTTAATTCCTTGCCAATTCACGAGATTTATCTCCATAAACCCTAAACCACTACCGCGATCTTCATCTTCAAAATTCGAGCAAATCGTTCGGAGTTAGAGGCTGATCTCCTGCAGTCCCACGTTTTGAGGTATGATCTACAAAAGCCCCATGTTAATTTCAGATTATATCCACGTTTTGATCGAGTTCTAAATCTAGGGTAAAATTAGGGTTCTTAACTTATTCTTTCAAATTCAAGCAATCGGGTGGGAGTTAGGACCTGAAACTTTGCAGATATTGTTAAAATGATGTTTTCTATAAAAGCCCTAAGTTAATTTTATGTTCGGAAAATGTCTCATATTTAATTAAAAATTAATATGAAATTAGGGTTTTTAAACAAAGGTTTTGTTAAAAGTGACAATTGGGACTATATTAGGGCTTGATAATTTGTAGAATATTATAATATAATATTATAAATAAAAGCCCTTAGCTTATTTCGTTTTAAAAGAAGTTTTGATATTTATTTAATAAATATATAAAATTAGGGTTTTCTAGACGTCGTAATGCCAAAATTTCATAAACGGTGATGAGTTAAGCTTTAATATTTTAAAGCATGTTATAAAATGTTATAATGGATAATACCCTAAGTCAGTTTGAGTTAAAATAAGTTTTGATAATAAAATGAGAAATTCATGAAATTAGGGTTTCTAAATATGATTATTTAATATAAAATAATCCGGAGGGTATTGGACTTGATTTTTGGTATGGTAACATGTTTATATATATAATAAACATATATGGGCTTAAATTAGATAAATGATAAAGTATTAAAGATTCCGAGTTAATCGGATATTTAGAAGTTCGTGCGGACCGGAAGGGTAAGCGCCTGTACTCTGGGGTTTCTGGCAAAGCGGGGATGTCGCATAAATTCCAATTGGGACCTGGCATACCTCCCTGGGCGATCCCGGGGTGAGCGTTTACTTATAGGAATGCGCGTCTTCATATTATCGTTAAAAGAAAAGGATAACCGCCTAAAGGGCATTTTGGTCATTTTGACCTTTAAAAAGGGATAAACTTAATAATTGACTATTATTAAGATACTAAGATGTTAAAATAAACATAGAAAGTATTTATTGTATAAAGCCTTGCGTTAACGCCATTCGATACGCAAATTAGGTTAAATCGGGAATCGTCGCGAAAGTTCGGCTCAAGTAAACGAGTTAAAGTGATAAGGTGAGTTCTATGAGCCAACTCTTAAATATTTTAAATGTTTTAAATGTTTTCGGGCTGATATACATACAAATGTTATAAAATGCATCTTAATGATTTATAACTGAAATGTTGCCTATTTGAACTATTAAAGTATTAAACTGTTGAATTACCTTTGAGTAAATATATATCAAATTGCTAAGGTGATAAATAGATATATATTAAACTATTAAATTACTGTTGGATTGATATATATATGTGAGCTGTTATGGAAATGCATATACGTGAAATATCTTGAATTGATAAACTGTTAAAAAGGCTTTTTGGATAATATATATAGATAAATATATATATGATATGTTATGAAAATGATATTAAATCATTTGTACGTGTTATATGATATGTGCTATATTTGCTTCAAAATTAGATAGTCAAGTGATAAAGGAACTATTAGTAAACGTTATAGTGAATATGTATGATTATATGAGAATAGGTGATACATTCGCTTTATTATTATGTGGTGGATACGCCGCTGGTACTTCCTATATATAAGCATAATAATATTAGTTACCCGGTATATCAGAAGTGTGGAGGATACGCCCTGTATACATACACCAACGGTAAATTTAGTGGTGTCTACTTGTTGCAGTATATGAAGACCTTATCACTGTTTACTAATAATCTCAAGTCACTTGGGTATTTAACTAAGGGCGGGTAGTAGTACAAGGGATTTAGGAGGTAGTGTTGCTCAATGGGATTAGAGACCACTACAAATAGAAAGGAGGAAAAAGGCAACTGTCCGTTATAGGGAATGCCCTAGAAGGGTAAACTCGGCAGTTAGCAAATTGGGGGAAACGAGGCAACTGTCCGTTACAGGGAATGCCCTAGAAGGGTAAACTCGGCAGTTAGCAAATAAGGGAAAGCGGGGCAACTGACCGTTATAGGGAATACCCTAGAGGGGTAAACTTGGCAGTCGGCAAAGATGGTTTCTCTACTTACACAATTAGCAGGGTTTACACTGGTAATAAATGTTAGGGTTGTAGGAAGGGATAGCGGGATAAATGGTTTTATAAGGGGTGTTTCCTGTTAAGGAATATTACGTGTTGTATAATTGTGATATATATATATATATATTATACTTGATAAATATCTATGAAAAAAGGATCTTGCAGGTCCAAGGGTTTTAAACCTCACGCCGAGGTAAAGCTTTTAAACTATAGAACTCACCAGCATAAGCTGACCTTTTCCAAAAATGTATGTATGTCAGGTCAGGGTGAGGCTTCGACTAGTTATGACAAAGGCCCTGGTGATAAGGGATTAGACGGGCAAGCTATCGGACCGAAGGATGGTTTTGTAGTACTTGGCAAATAAATAAAAGTTTAAAATTTCCGCTGCTTAGTTATCTCTGTTAATGCCTTGTGTTCGTGAGTAAATCCGATTCGTGACCCCTTCTAGAGCCAAGTCTGGGAGTGGGCGTCACATGGCAGTTAAAAGTTGAATGAAAATTGTAATTTGGAAACAATTCATGTTAATAGTTGATAATATCGGATAAGACTAGTTGAAAAATGTTACCATGTACCCTAAATACCTAAACTGACTGTTTACCCACTCTTGGTATCTTTTGTACCCTTTGACTATAAAGACAGAGTCACGATTGGAACTACCAATCAGAGCAGGGGTGTTAACCCAATAGATCTATTCAAACGTTATCGTTTGCAAATGATAATTAATTGGATTCAGTTAATAGTTGGGTTTGGGTTATAGCATGAATGAACATGAGATAACAATTTTGGACAATGGAAAAGCACATGTAACAGATATGATAACAAGATCTAATTGTCTAACATGGAAAAGTATGTATGAATTCTCCCCCAAAGATAAATATAGTTAAAGGAAAAAGGGGTCGTGAAAACTCACATGATTCAGTAATAGGAAATCGGTAGCACGATCAACGAAAGTGTAGCCCTAAATAATTATAAAGCATACAATAAGTAATTGCGTTGACAATCAATGTCACTCCAATTTGGTAGGTCAAGTCTTGACGTCATGGTAGCCTTAGGGTTAAATGATTCGGAAAGTCAAAGTGAAAGTGTTTGGTTATATGTTTATTTGGAAATAAGGTAAAATATATATTTATAATTAAATAAAATATATAAAAATTCCCAAATAATATTTAAAGATGGTAAATATTTATAGAATTAAATAATAAGTCAAAATGAGGGTTTTCATATGAGAAATTGATTATTTTGACTAATTAGTTGAAAACCGAGCAATTTCGCGGTAACCGCCGATTATACGATATTTATCCGTTTAAGTTAAAAATTAATCAAGTACAATAAAATATGATTATTTTCTGTCCAAAATATGTAGATAATTATTTCAAGTGTCGGTTTTCATTAGTCTGCCAGTTTTGTGTATTTTGTGTCGATTTTGCTGTTTCAGTCCCGTTTGCTCGTTTAATGACACCGTTAGGTTCCTAAATTCACCATATGTATTTGTAAACATTTTTTTACCATTAAAATACCCCTATGAGTTCATTTTGACCAGATTTGGGTTTTATTACAAAAATGACGTTTCCGGGCCCGTCGGGTGTTGGTTTTAGTCTCAGTTTGTGCCCAAATTCAAGTAATTTATTAAAGGACCTTTTGGCTATGTTTTAGGATCATTTTAACCATCCAAACTTACTGTTTAAATGTGACAACCGACAATTTCCTAAGTTAACCCCATTAATAACTTGTGTTATATTTCGATAACGTTCGTTACCTCAGTTAACTAGAATAGTTATGAGCACTGCACATGGGTCTAGACGCCGGTTAACTAACTTGAATAATTATATTTTTATGATTTTATGTAAATCATATTTTATAATTTCATGCGAACATTTTATCATTTCATGTGACGAATACAATTATGATTTTATGTATAATATATACATATATACACACTACCTTTCACAATTTTATGTGCCAAAATATCACATAACCGCATACGAATTTACGATTAATATATCGTTGGAATTATACATGGTAGATTATGATTTTAGGTGTACCAATTAGGTTTTATATTCTAAATATATAATACGTTGATTTCATTCGGTCAAACTCTCGTACATTTACGGTTAAGGTTGTCGTACTCCGTTAACTCCGTTAGAGTTGGTTAACGAATATTCATTTTTAGGGGTTAACCTTGCCATTTTCCAAACTACTTTGAAATAAAATAAAACCTAGAGGGACCTAGGTTGTTAATAACCAAACATGCTTCCAAACCTTGTAAGATATGGAGGGACCAAAGGTGTCATATCTTCAAACATGTCCTGTGAACGGAAAAATTCAATTCTCTGATTTTCAAACCGCCATAACCGCTCGTCATTACGCTCGACCCCCTGAATCGTCGTCAGTTACATATGATTGTACTCCTAGAACTGGCACCAATCGATTAATCTTAACCATTTTCCACAAGAAGATCCCATCGGAACTCTCAAACTCCTCTCGCTATTCCCGACCTCTGACGAACCACTGCAATCCGGCCACCTTCAATAAAAAAAAACCGGCCGACTACCACTACTTATTACCATCACCCGTTCTGCATTCGGAGTCGGAGTTCAACGACACCACGATCGCAACAGAGACCACGCTGTTGAGTTTACTTCTGGTGACGGGTTCGTGTTCGATCGTGTTCGTTCGTGTTTACCACCGAGACCACCGATTCATTTCGCACCCAAGGTAATTCTAAAACCTACCTTGTATCGTTTATATCTTGCCTATAGCCTCTGTGATCGTCCCCGCAAGTTTCTGTGATTTTTCTTGGTTTGTTCATGGCGGTCGGGATATTAGGGTTTAGAATGATGAAGATGACAGAGCTACACAGCATGTTAAGTATTTTGTCAGTTGTCTAAAATCCGAACTTAAGAACCAGCCTAGTGGCCAAGCCGGTGCGTCGAATCCGGGAGGTCACCCGTCCGAAACTGGGTAACACATTTTTTTTATATTCAGTTTTGTTTTCGAACCAGTTCTAGTCCCTCTAAATGGATTAAAAGATATGTTGTTCGAGTCTGTTAACAACCGGTGATCTAGCCCCGTGGTTAGTGTGTTGCACTTTAACCTTGAGGTCACAGGTTCGAGTCCCGTGACCATCATTTTCAGTCTTGTTTCTTTTAACAATTTTAAATATTTCTTGGTTTAAAACCCAACCACCATATGTTCTCTATAAAATCTTGACCCGTTAAAGTACTTGTAGAATTGTTACTTTGTGGAAATCCTCATTTTTGTTATGCTTTAATAAATTAACTTCAATTTGTCCCGTTACCACTATTATAAACCAGTTTTGAACATAGGAATATATTTATGTATATTTTAAAAAACCCTTTGTGACCACGTAGATAAATTATATATAAAATCAAGTTCCGGACAGTTTGAGGTCTTTAAACTCGTGAAAACGTTGACACAATGAACATATATATATATATTTCCTCCTATGGATTAATTAAGACATTTTCACACTTCTGGCTACATATATATATACATATAAGATACGAACTCTACGTTTTTACCCGACCTTCTCAACACATATTATTAGAATAATACACTCGCGTCGACTTTTGTAAATCCTAGTTGTTTTGGCTAAAGGTCATCTCCAACTCATTTCGATGAACGATTTTTACCACGTGTTGATGATTGTCACGCAAAACACGTTTGAATTTATTTGTCACTAAAGCGTCGTCTAGGCTATGTGACTCATGTGCGGACACACACTTACGTATGTTAAATCGATAGGTGCTCGGTAGTACGCAAGACTTGGAGTCTTACTAAATTGTAGCAGCGCACCCTAAGGTGAGTTACACAACCTTTTACGTTACGTCCGGTTTTGGACGATAACACACGCAAACACGTTACACCCGGGTTAGGGTGATAACACGACAACTATTATGTATGATTAAAGTAGAAATCCAGTATATATCACATGTTCACGTAAAATGCTTTATCTTTCAAGTCCTTACTTATCGAACCGTTAATAGCATATAGCGAGGGGATATTGGGTAGTACTACTGGGGTCTGACAAACCCCACTCAGCGGGCACGAGATGCACCACCCGACTGGCGGTCGGACTGAGGACAATGTCAGCCTAAACTTACCGTGATCGAGTAGACACGGGGAAGGCAAAACACGTAAGGAATTATTCCTACAACTAATTGGTCAGCTTCGGTTGCGAACGTTTTAGTGACATGAACTTAGGCTCGCTACCTACGATATGGATTGTACTTGTAATATACATACTTACATACGAATAAAAACTGTTGTATTCGTACTGCATAACTATACTAGTTATACTTATGTGCTTATGTGAACTCACCAACATTAGTTGACACTTGCTCTTATGCATGCTTTGCAGGACGCTAGGAGAATCGGATTTTTGGGCACGTACGTTGGCTAAAACCTTTTATTTTGGGAATTGGTTTTCAAATCTTTTCAACTTGAACTGGTATTTACTTATCGGGCGCTTGCTTGCGCAACTTGACTTTTATGAGCTTCCGCTAAACTTTAAACTCTGGTTTGGTATTTCCCGTTTGGAAATATATTTACATTTTGAACCCTTAACTTATGTTTGATGTAACTAATGACTCGGGTCCTGGTCTGGTTCACACCCCACACGGTAAAACTCCGTTAGTGGAAATTGGGGGTGTGACAGATTGGTATCAGAGCCCTTGGTTGCAGAGAACTAGAATTTTCAAAATTCTAAACTGTAACTGTTTTTGAACATTAGTTACAACAATTCCCAAAAACATTTTCTTTTCGCGTGCCAAAAATCGATTACTCACATTAGGTTGTTTTCTTTTGTTTGTGTCTGTCTGGGTTCTGACAGTATGGCACCACACGATAACACGAGGGGTAAGGGAAAGAAAATTGCCAACGAACAGTCATCATCCTCCAACCAACAAGGCCGCGAGCCTGAGCAGCCTGAGTACACGATAATGGACTTCCTTCGGGATCAGCACATACGTCCTGATAGGTGTGCACCAGACGATTATAGCTGGCTGAATCCGACAACATATCGGTTGCTTGATATGTTTCATGTGCCGGACAGGGTTGACCTACCCTTTGATTTGAAGCGGGTCATTGCGGGACTGATAGCAGCCTATGACAACACTCTTGGAGAAACCAGACAAAATTCCATCAGCAATCGCACACGCGATAGAGAAATCGAGCGATTGCGGGCTGATCAGAGGGAGCGAGATACCTACCACTACAACTTGTCTCAGGGGGTAATGGGTATCCGTAGCAGGGTCACTGAGCTTGAGTCGCGACCCAATCCAGCAGATTTGGAGCATGGACTGCATCAAGCACAACATCAGATTACTGCACTACAACATTCTAATGCAGCACTTCAACATTCCAACGCGGCACTTGCGGCACAGGTCGCCGCCCTCCAAGCTCAAATGGCAGCCCTGCAGGTTCAAGGTGCTCCTGTTCAAGAAGAAGGGAGGAACCCTTCGAAGAAGAACCTTTTGAGGAGGAGCCTCAAGAGGACATGGAGGAAGAACCAGATGTTATTGATCCATGATCTAATCTGTCTTCTTTTCTTTTATTTTGTTACTTCGAATAAAATTGACTGGGTGTTCATTTTATTTTGAATGTTTTCAAATGCTGAGATACATTATGGTTGGATTTTAAATTTTGTAATGGATATTACATCTTTATTTTTCCAATGTGTTTCTAAAAATTATGTCGTGTGATGGATGGATGCATGAATAATTGTTTAGTGCTTAATGAAATTAATATTGGATATATTAATTATTTGGTTGTATGCGTTCTAACGTATATAATGAAATTAATATTGGGTATATTAATCATTGAAATGTTTGTATGACAAACAGAATCATGGCTGAACACCTCACAGCAGCTCAGATCCAGGCTTTGATAAACGAAAACGTTGCGGCAGCACTCGCTGCGGCTCAAGCACAAGGAAACAATAACGGTGGTAAGTAAAAACAGATGAAAAATTGACTACATTTTTTTTCTCACTCTCAAAAATTATTCTCTAAAATAATTTCATGAAACAATCCAGGCCCAGCTCAGTGCACCTTTAAACTTACATGGATTGTAAGCCGCTCATGTTCAAGGGTGATGAGGGAGCCGTGGGTCTGCTGCGATGGCTCGAGAAATCAGAAAAGGTATTCTCAATGTGCAACTGCCCAGTTGCAAGTCGGGTCAATTTCGCAACCGCTACACTCGAGGGAGCTGCCCTCACTTGGTGGAACGCGCAAATCCAAATGTTAGGGCTCGACGCAGCGAATGCTATGACTTGGCAGGAATTTAAGGATGCCATGATGGAGGAGTATTGCCCTCGCGACCAGGTCAAAAGGTTGGAAGGCGAGTGCCAGAACTTGAAAATGGTAAGTTCTGAGGTTGAAGAGTACATCGCTCGCTACCATGAGTACGCGGTGTTGTGTCCTACGATGGTTGATGCTGACTTCAAAAGGATTGAAAGGTGCGTGGATGGGTTAGCTCCACAGATCAAGGGGATGGTTACTGCCTCAAACCCGTAGCAAAATAAAACTAAGGGGATGGTTACTGTCATAGTGGAGTTTAGCTTATCGACACCACTCACTTGGTTGAAAACTGCACATTAGAACTATCTGGTCATAAAACTAAGTATATACCTTATGCCTTTTACCATCGGTAGTTTCGACGTCATAGTGGGCATGGATTGGCTATCCAAACATCAGGCGGAAATTGTCTGTCAAGAAAAAGTCATACGAATACCCGTAGCAGGAGGAGAAGTACTCTCAATTCAGGGCGAAAAGGGAGGTGCTGTCTCCGGAATCATATCATACCTTAAAGCGCAGAAGTGTCTTCGGAAAGGGCACGTGGCAATCCTAGCCACAGTTACGGACCAAACCAGGGTGGAGAGAAAAATCGAAGACTTCCCGATCGTACGTGATTACCCAGAGGTATTTCCTGAGGAATTACCTGGCCTTCCTCCGCATCGGCAAGTAGAATTTGGGATTGACCTCGCTCCAGGAGCAGCTCCGATCGCGCGTGCACCATATCGTCTAGCGGTGAACGAATTGAATGAGCTATCCACACAACTACAGGAACTGCTAGATAAAGGTTTTATTAGACCTAGCTCGTCACCATGGGGAGCACCTGTGTTATTCGTCAAAAAGAAGGATGGCACATTCAGGATGTGTATTGATTACCGCGAACTTAACAAAGTCACTATCAAGAATCGATACCCTCTTCCACGAATAGACGATCTCTTTGACCAGCTTCAAGGATCCAGTTACTATTCCAAGATTGATTTAAGGTCTGGTTACCATCAGCTTCGAGTCCGTGAGGAGGACATAGAAAAGACAGCCTTCAGAACACGCTACGGCCATTATGAATTCTTGGTCATGCCTTTCGGGTTGACAAATGCACCAGCTGTGTTCATGGATCTCATGAACCGTGTGTGCAAGCCCTACCTGGATAAATTCGTCATAGTGTTTATTGACGACATCCTCATCTACTCCAAAACAAAGGAAGAACACGAGGAACATCTACGGTTAATCTTAGAATTGTTAAAGAAAGAACAACTCTATGCGAAATTCTCTAAGTGCGATTTTTGGATCCGAGAGGTTCAATTTCTGGGTCACATCGTCAACGAGCAAGGTATTCACGTTGACCCAGCCAAGATCGAGGCCATTAAAAGTTGGCCTACCCCTAGAGCTCCTACGGAAATTCGCCAATTCCTAGGTTTAGCGGGTTACTACCGTCGTTTTATAAAGGGATTTTCTCAGTTAGCTCAACCATTGACCGCTCTTACGCACAAAGGGGTTCAGTACAGATGGGGTGACAAGGAAGAGGCAGCCTTCCAAACTCTGAAAGAGAAACTTTGTACTGCACCTATATTATCTTTACCTGATGGGATTGACGACTTCGAGGTCTATTGTGACGCGTCAATCCAGGGACTCGGATGTGTTTTGATGCAAAGAGGTAAAGTCATCGCATACGGGTCAAGGCAACTAAAGTCCCATGAGAAGAATTACACAACTCACGACCTAGAGTTGGGCGCTGTTGTATTTGCCTTGAAATTTTGGAGACACTACTTATACGGTACCAAGTGTACGATATTCACTGATCACAAGAGCCTCCAACACATATTTGAACAGAAGGAACTCAACATGAGGCAACGTAGGTGGGTCGAATTGCTAAACGACTACGATCTAGCAATAAAGTATCATCCAGGCAAGGCCAACGTGGTGGCCGATGCCTTGAGTAGAAAGGAACATGTTAAACCTAGAAGGGTTCGAGCTCTCCAATTAACGATCCATACAGGGCTACCGGATAGACTCCGGGATGCTCAGAAAGAGGCCCTAAAGGAGGAAAATTTCGGGTCTGAATCATTACGTGACGTCGATGGAACTTCTGAAGTTAAGTCCGATGGACTTCGTTATTATAAGGATCGTATATGGGTACCTCTCCATGGAAACCTTAGAGAACTAGTGATGGACGAGGCCCACAAGTCCCGTTATTCGATCCATCCAGGTTCAGACAAAATGTATCAAGACCTAAAGGGGCTATATTGGTGGCCCAATATGAAAGCTGATATCGCTAGATATGTCAGCAAGTGCTTGACGTGCGCAATGGTCAAAACGGAACATCAAAAGCCAGCAGGATTACTGCAACAACCTAAAATTCCTGAATGGAAATGGGAAGAAATCTCGATGGATTTCATCACGGGATTGCCCCGTTCTTCTGGCGGTAACGATATGATTTGGGTTATCGTTGACCGATTAACAAAATCCGCTCATTTCCTAGCTATCAAGGAAAGTGACAAAACAGAGAAACTTGCAAAGATATACCTCAAGGAGATTGTCAAGCTTCACGGAGTGCCTTTATCTATTATCTCTGACCGAGACCCTAGGTTTGCTTCAAACTTTTGGAGATCCTTACAAGCGGCGATGGGCACTCGCTTAGATATGAGTACCGCGTATCATCCTCAAACAGATGGACAGACTGAACGTACCATCCAAACTCTCGAGGATATGCTTAGAGCATGTGTGCTCGACTTCGGGAAAAATTGGGAAATGCATCTACCACTGGTAGAATTCTCCTATAACAACAGCTACCATACCAGTATTGGAGCCGCTCCATTTGAGGCTCTTTACGGACGAAAATGCAGATCGCCGGTCTGTTGGGCCGAGGTCGGTGAGAGCCAACTCACTGGACCTGAACTAGTGCACGAGACCACGGAGAGAATCGTGCAAATCAGAAACCGCATGAAAGCGGCAAGAGATAGACAAAAGAGTTATGCAGATAAACGCCGAAGGCCGTTAGAATTTGAAGTCGGCGACAAAGTACTGCTGAAAGTCTCACCTTGGAAAGGCGTTGTACGCTTTGGCAAGCGCGGGAAGTTAAATCCCCGCTATGTAGGACCATTCGAGATCACCGAAAGCATTGGTCCGGTGGCTTACCGTTTAAATCTACCTCCTGAATTGGATCACAACGACGGAAGTGTTTAGCTGATGACACTCTCATAGTTCCATTAGAAGAACTGCAAATCGATGAACAACTGCGATTTATCGAACAACCCGTGGAAATCATGGGACGTGAGGAGAAAACAATGAAACGAAGTAAAATTCCCATCGTCAAAGTGAGATGGCAATCTAAGCGTGGACCGGAGTTCACGTGGGAACGAGAAGATCAGATGAGAAAGAAATATCCTCACCTATTTGATCAAGCCTCAACATCTAATTAAGGTATGAGTTAAATTTTGGGACAAAATTTCCTTAACAAGGGGATGATGTAGCAACCCTAAATATTTTCTTTTCCTTCCACAGAACTGTAACAACTTAAGGCAAATTTTCGGGACGAAAATGTAGGGATATGATCACGTATAAATAAACGTATGTCCGGAAAGTATTTAAGCCTACGGGGTCACACGTCTCGACACTAATGTATTTGTATTAATTAATCAGTTAATTAATATTTATCACGAATATTTAACGAGGAGTCGTTAAAAACTAACAGTTAATTGTTAACAGGGTGTTAGTTGTTAATTAAAGAGAGTTGTAATTGGATTACAATTAGGAAAGGCTTTGGGATAGGCCTTAGGGCCAAATTCGTGAAGGCCTCCCCATCCCAAACCCTAACTTGTTTTCCAAGTTCCTAAAACCTATAAATAGACCCTCTTGGTTTAAGGTTTAGGTGTGCATTATACCTGATAAGTGCAAACCCTAATTCTCTCTCTTTTCTCTCTAAATTTCGGCAAAGGAAAAAGAACCCAAGGGATTCGATTTCTTGTGGTTCGACCAAGCCTTCATCAAGAAGAGGAGTTCGTGATCAAGTACTAGCATACATACATCGGTGTGTCGTGTGTGCGATCGTAGAGGGATTTACTTCAAATCCTAGAGGATCTTCTCTTGCCGAGCTAAAAAGGTACACATTATCTATCCGGTTAGTTAGATTAATTCATAGGATAAAATCCGCTGCGTACTCGTGTTTAAATGATAATTAGTTATATAACCCAACAGTGGTATCACGAGCCACCTATGATTTTAATTAATTACCGGGAATAAAAACTTGGAAGGGGGGTAACCAAATTCGATTAGAAACAAGCTTTCTAATCAAAATTCTAGCTTGGATCCACATAAAATCGTCTTTTACAATTGGAAATTCGGTTTCGCAAATTGGTAAAAAAACGAAAACCCTAATTCGATCGAAAATTATTCGACCCGCGGTTTGTTTCCGATCGGAAACCCTAGTTTCCGATCGTAAACCCTAATTTTTCGACTTGTTCGTATCGTAAATCGTAAACTCAAGGTCGCCGGAATCGAAAACTGTTATCCCGATCGGAAACCCTAATTCCGATCGAAATCTAAATAATGGATCGAAAACCTCTAGCCGAATCGGAAACCCTAATTTTAGGTCTAAAATTTGATTCTTGTGATCTAAAATTAAGAACCCAAGTTTTTGTTATTTGATAATTGTTTAAACAACATGTTGTACCTTTATAAAAATGTTAAAAGAAAGTAAAAACCATGAAGTTTCATGCAAATCGTTCATGGTTATTACTTAATCAAAGAGGATTAAAATTAAAATTATGTTAGATAATTAGAAACCCTAAGATTATGTGATTATTTGTGATAATTGTGACATAATAAAAGGTTTTATTGCAAATTTGTTTTATGAAAATCGAAATTTGCTAAATAACTATTGAAATATGATTTTGTTTATAAAATAAAATTTGTGTCCTAAAACTCAAAAGAAACACCGGCTCACCCATTTGAACACACTCTAAGAGAGGTATAAGTCGGGTCGCCATGCTTCCCTAAAGTGGGTAGGTTTTTAATTGCAAAAGTGCAAACCTCACCCCTACGCTTCTTTGTGTGTTGCGAATGGAGCTACCGAGCTCTTTTGATTTGGAAGACAAACTAAGAATTTTATAAACACATTATGTGGTGAAGATGTGCATGAATCTTCACACATAACATTTTTGATCACACATCAAAATTGTTTTGACCCAAACCAAACTTAAGTCTTTGCCATCCACCTTGAAAAGGACACTTGTGGATGTCATCTTACTCATTGGTACACAATGGTAAAATGGCATTTGCATGGCAAATTCCCACTCATTGGTACACAATGGTGGACAATTTGTGCGTTCTTAGTTGGACGACTTAAAGCGAGCTAGGCGGTGAGACCCTTGGCCCGTGGCAAAAGATGGGATGAAACATGACTACAAATCACTTGGTGCAAGTTGTAGTAGGTCCCATAAAATCTAGGAATTGTACTTGGAATACAATTATTGATCGTCACTTACCTTTTGAATGCATCATTTCTAGCAGTCAACTGATGAAATGATGGCATGTCAATTGGATCCTAGCCTTAATAAGCTTAATTGTTTAAAAGTGTTTAAACATTGGGTAATTAAATTTATTAAGGAAAAGATTATTGAAAATACTGATTTTTGAACTTAATCTGTTTTGTAGATGGCAACAAACCCTCCTCAAAACAATGTTGGTCATGCTTTTCGTCAAATGTTTGAAAGAGGAAAGCTGGATGGATCTAACTTCAATGACTGGTATCGTCAACTGAGGATCGTCCTTAGAGTTGAACGGAGGACCGATGTCCTTGAAAATCATTGGCCGACCGAGCCAGCTGCTACTGCTACTGATCAAGAGAAAGCGTTCTACAATGCTGAGTATAGCAGATACAATGAGGTTGCTTGCATGATGATCTCGAGTATGACTCCCGATCTTCAGAAGCAATATGAATTTCATACACCTTGTGATATGATCAAAGAGCTAAAAAAGATGTATGAAAAACAAGCGGGTGTTGAATTGTTCGACCTAGTTGTGGAACTCCACGACTTGAAGCTTGAAACTGGTAAATCGGTCAGTAGTCATGTGCTCAAGATGAAGAGCTACTTTGACAAATTAGAATCGCTCAATTATGGGTATAATCAGGTTGTGGCAGTTGGCATGATCCTCAAATCTCTTACGAAGGATTATGAGGGTTTTGTGCGCAACTACAACATGCATAGTATGACTAAAACTATACCTGAGCTTCATGCTATGCTTGTCGAGTATGAGAAAACGATTCCTAAGAAGGCCACTAAAACACCCCAAGTTCTTATGATCAAAGGGGGAAAGACCCAAAAGGCTAAACGACCACAAAAGGCAAAGGGCAAGAATGACGGTAAGGGAAAAGGCAAGGCAGTTGCGCTTGTTCCTAAAACCAAGCAAACCCCTCCGGCCGCAAAAGAGCATCCGGCTAAAGAACAGATATGTCACCATTATGGTGAAGTTGGACACTGGAAGAGGAACTGTCCTACCTATCTAGCTGAGTTGATCAAGAAGAGAAAGAATACTAGTGGGACTAATACTTCAGGTATCTTCACAATTGAATTATTTTCCTTTTCTAAGAGTGATTCATGGGTGTATGACACTGGCTGTGGAACTCACATCTGTAATTCGTTACAGGGTCTTAGAAAGAGGAGGAAACTGAAACCCGGAGCTTTGTAGTTGTTCGTGGGAAATGGTTTGCCAGTAGCTGTGGAAGCTATAGAAGAATATCATTTAATTATGCCTTCTGGGTTAATCATTGTATTAGACAATTGTCATTATGCACCTTCTATCACTAGAGGTGTTATTTCAGTTTCTTTGTTGAAAAACCAAGGATTTATTAACACGTTTAATAATATCGGTATTTTAGTTTCTAAAAATAATGTTCATTATTTTGATGCTATTCCTTGTGATGGCATTTATGAAATTGATATGCGTGGTTGTGTTTCAAATAATTCAATGTTCACTGTTAGCAAACGAGCCAAAATTAGTTTGGACTCTACCTATCTTTGGCACTGTCGTCTTGCCCATGTTGGCAAAAACCGCATTGAAACACTTCAACGTGAAGGGATCTTACAATCAAATGATGAATCATTTGAAAAATGTGTTTCCTGTATCTCAGGAAAGATGACAAGAAAACCCTTTCCGAACAAGCCGCAAAGGGCTAAAGACCTACTTGGACTCATTCATACTGATGTTTGTGGCCCATTTAGGCATGTGTCAAGAAAAGGTGCTAGCTACTTCGTGACTTTCACGGATGATTTCAGTCGTTATGGTTATGTTTACTTGCTTAAACATAAACATGAAGTGTTTGAAACATTCAAAGAGTTCAAGAACGAAGTAGAAAATCAACTAGGAAAGACCATCAAGATCCTTCGATCGGATCGTGGTGGAGATACTTAAGCCAGGAGTTTAGGGATTATCTTAAAGCGTGTGGAATTGTCCAACAGCTTACTCCTCCTTACATTCCTCAGCATAATGGAGTGTCTGAGAGGAGGAATCGAACCTTACTAGAAATGGTGAGGTCGATGATGAACCTTACAACTCTCCCAATATCATTTTGGGATTTTGCTCTAGAAACCGCTGTACGCGTTCTAAATATGGTTCCAACCAAGAAGGTTGAAAAGACACCGCATCAATTGTGGCATGGAGAAGTCCCTGTGTTGTCTTACTTAAGAGTCTGGGGATGTGAGGCACTTGTGAAGCGTGATACGCCTGACAAACTACAACCCAGGACTACTAAGTGCATCTTCGTGGGATACCCAAAGGAAACAATGGGTTACTACTTTTACAATCCTTCCGAAAATATTGTTCATGTTGCTCGATAAGTTGAATTCTTTGAAAAAAAATTTATAGCTCAAGAGAACAGTGGAAGAATTGTAGAACTACTAGAAGATGTGTCACCTTCTGAAACAACTAGCAATCATCAACTTGGGGGGGTGAATGTTCAAAGTGATGAACCTCAAGTCGATGATGTTGCGATTCCACCGGCAATTTCCCAGGTTAAACCCGTTAATAACTTGTGTTATATTTCGATAACGTCCGTTACCTCAGTTAACTAGAATAGTTATGAGCACTGCACATGGGTCTAGACGCCGGTTAACTAACTTGAATAATTATGCTTTTATGATTTTATGTAAATCATATTTTATAATTCCATGCGAACATTTTATCATTTCATGTGACGAATACAGTTATGATTTTTTGTATTATATACATATATACACACTACCTTTCACGATTTTATGTGCCAAAATATCACATAACCGCATACGAATTTACGATTAATATATCATTGAAATTATACATGGTAGATTATGATTTTAGGTGTACCAATTAGGGTTTGTATTCTAAATATGTAATACGTTGATTTCATTCGGTCAAACTCTCGTACATTTACGGTTAAGGTTGCCTCCGTTAAATCCGTTAGAGTTGGTTAACGAATATTCATTTTTAGGGGTTAACCTTGCCATTTTCCAAACTACTTTTAAATAAAATAAAACCTAGAGGGACCTAGGTTGTTAATAACCAAACATGCTTCCAAACCTTGTAAGATATGGAGGGACCAAAGGTGTCATATCTTCAAACATGTCCTGTGAACGGAAAAATTCAATTCTCTGATTTTCAAACCGCCGTAACCGCTCATCATTACGCTCGACCCCCTGAATCGTCGTCGGTTACATATGATTGTAATCCTAGAACTGGCACCAATCGATTAATCTTAACCATTTTCCACAAGAAGATCCCATCGGAACTCTCAAACTCATCTCGCTATTCCCGACCTCCGGCGAACCACTGCAATCCGGCCACCTTAAAAAAAAAACCGGCCGACTACCACTACTATTACCATCACCCGTTCTGCATTCGGAGTCGGAGATCAACGACACCACGATCGCAGCAGAGACCACGCTGTCGAGTTTACTTCCGGTGACGGGTTCGTGTTCGATCGTGTTCGATCGGGTTTACCACCAAGACCACCGATTCGTTTCGCACCCAAGGTAATTCTAAAACCTACCTTGTATCGTTTATATCTTGCCTGTAGCCTCTGTGATCGTCCCCGCAAGTTTCTGTGATTTTTCTTGGTTTGTTCATGGCGGTCGGGATATTAGGGTTTAGAATGAAGAAGATGACAAAGCTACACAGCATGTTAAGTATTTTGTCTGTTGTCTAAAATCCGAACTTAAGAACCAGCCCAGTGGCCAAGCCGGTGCGTCGAATCTGGGAGGTCACCCGTTCGAAACTGGGTAACACATTTTTTTTTATATTCTGTTTTGTTTTCGAACAGGTTCTAGTCCCTCTAAATGGATTAAAAGATATGTTGTTCGAGTCTGTTAACAACCTGTGATCTAGCCCAGTGGTTAGTGTGTTGCACTTTAACCTTGAGGTCACAGATTCGAGTCCCGTGACCATCATTTTCAATCTTGTTTCTTTTTAACAATTTTAAATATTTCTTGGTTTAAAGCCCAACCACCATATGTTCTCTATAAAATCTTGACCCGTTAAAGTACTTGTAGAATTGTTACTTTGTGGAAATCCTCATTTTTGTTATGCTTTAATAGATTAACTTCAATTTGTCCCGTTACCACTATTATAAACCAGTTTTGAACATAGGAATATATTTATGTATATTTTGAAAAACCCTTTGTGACCACGTAGATAAATTATATATAAAATCAAGTTCCGGACAATTTGAGGTCTTTAAACTCGTGAAAACTTTGACACAATGAACATATATATATATATTTCCTCCTATGGATTAATTAAGACATTTTCACACTTCTGGCTACATATATATATACATATAATATACGAACTCTACGTTTTTACCCGACCTTCTCAACACATATTATTGGAATAATACACTCCCTTCGACTTTTGTAAATCCTAGTTGTTTTGGCTAAAGGTCATCTCCAACTCATTTCGATGAACGATTTTTGGCACGTGTTGATGATTGTCAAGCAAAACACGTTTGAATTTATTTGTCACTAAAGCGTCGTCTAGGCTATGTGACTCATGTGCGGACACACACTTACGTATGTTAAATCGATAGATGATCGATAGTACGCTAGACTTGGAGTCTTACCAAATTGTAGCAGTGCACCCTAAGGTGAGTTACACAAACTTTTACGTTATGTCCGGGTTTGGACGATAACACACGCAAACACGTTATACCCGGGTTAGGGTGATAACACGACAACTATTATGTATGATTAAAGTAGAAATCCAGTATATATCACATGTTCACGTAAAATGCTTTATTTTTTTCAAGTCCTTACTTATCGAACCGTTAATAGCATATAGCGAGGGGATATTGGGTAGTACTACTGGGTTCTGACAAACCCCACTCAGCGGGCACGAGATGCACCACCCGACTGGCGGTCGGACTGAGGAGAATGTCAGCCTAAACTTACCGTGATCGAGTAGACACGGGGAAGGCAAAACACATAAGGAATTATTCCTACAACTAATTGGTCAGCTTCGGTTGTGAACGTTTTAGTGACATGAACTTAGGCTCGCTACCTACGATATGGATTGTACTTGTAATATACATACTTACATACGAATAAATACTGTTGTATTCATAATGCATATTTATACTAGTTATACTTATGTGCTTATGTGAACTCACCAACATTAGTTGACACATGCTTGTTGTGCATGCTTTGCAGGACGCTAGGAGTATCGATTTTTGGGCACGTACGTTGGCTAAAACCTTTTATTTTGGGAATTGGTTTCCAAATCTTTTCAACTTGAACTGGTATTTACTTATTGGGCGCTTGCTTGCGCAACTTGACTTTTACGTGCTTCCGCTAAACTTGAAACTATGTTTGGTATTTCCCGTTTGGAAATATATTTACATTTTCAACCCTTAACTTATGTTTGATGTAACTAATGACTCGGGTCTTGGTCTGGCTCACACCCCAGACGGTAAAACTCCGTTAGTGGAAATTGAGGGTGTGACATTAAATGCCTAAACTTTCTGGTCAAAACGAATTTGTATATAGATGCATTTTTCTAGGGTTTTAAAGTGTACTTTTGGTGATAAAAAGTCCTTATGGTGATTCTAAAGCCAAGTAAACTTCCTAAAGTCCAAGGTAACATATTTAGACTATATTAGGGGGTCCAAAATGTGTCATGGGCATTCATGGGTTCAAGATCACAACAATGGCACAAAATATACTTTATGTTCAAAGTAAGTGACAAAATAAGTTTTCTAGGCAAATGCTTGTATAATGGTCCAACCAAACTAAGTTTTGAACATAATATTGCAAGTAGATACTACCATAAGTTTGTAGTAACAATATTCATGGTGAAAGATAGAAATATTTATAAACTAGTATACTTTTATGGTTCAAAATCATGTTTAGACAACAATGTAGTCTAGACTTGGTCATGGAGTGAACTAGGTATGAAAAAGAACATGGAATAATCTCTAGATCATGATTTTATCAAGAAAAGTGGATATTAAAACTCACTAGGAGAAGATGATGGCCGAAAATGATGATAATGATGGTTGTTCTTGCCTTCCAAAGCTTCCTATGAATCATCAAGAGATTGAGTGTTTGAGTAGAAAATTTAGAGAGAGAGTAGAGAGAGAGACTTACGGTTCTTGAAAGGGGGAGAGAAATAAGAGAAGTTATTGATTAATGAAGATGTAAATGAGGCTAGGGTTAGAATGAGTTGTTTAAGTATGAGTGTTTATGAGAAAAAGGAGTGTTTGGTCAAGTGTTTGTGTGGGTGTGTGGTAATTCAAAGAGAGAACCGAGAGAGAATGAGAGCCGAGAGAAAGAGAGTTGGGAGATAAGAGGTGTTTGGGGATTATAAGTTGAAGTAACCCTTGAGCTAAGTGTGTTTATTTGTTTGTGTGTGGTTAGCCGAAAGAAGAAAAGAAAAAGATACGGGTTCGACCCTTGGGTTCGACCGGCTTACACACACACACACACATGGAGAGGTTACAACTAACTTATGTCTTGTGTGTTTTGGAGGCCATAGAAATCGGTTTCACTAGGGAAATGGGAAGGAAGTCTTGGACCATTGGGTAAAGAATCTTGTACTTGGGGTAGACAAGTTTAGTCTATGATGTCTTGGTCACTAGGGTGTGTAAGTTGTGATAGATATAGCATCAATCCTAGGTCAACCCATGTGCATACAAAACACTAGTAGGGATGTTGGGGAATTGTTTGAAAATAATAAAGGTGGTGGTGGTTTGGTTACTTGAACCGGCCAAGAGAAAGAGAGAGACGTGGGCTCGGGTTCGAACCCGTGAGAGCCGGTTCGAAGGAAAGAAAAGAAAAGGGGAATCGCGAGGGGGAGGAAGGGAGAAAAGAAAGAAAAGGTAAGGAGAGTCGGGTTGATCGAGATCAAAAGAAGAAAGAGAACGGGATCGGGTCTTGATTGTTTATAAAACATTTATCACGACGATAACTAATAATAAAAATGACTCTGATTAAAATAAAAATGTTCGTGGAATAATAACTTGAAAATGTTACGTTGCATGTATATATATTGCATGCATGTAAAATAGGTTCGTCGTGAACGTTAATAAATCTTTATAAAATGATTTGGACGTAAAATAAATTGACGTTTATGTAGGGATTGGATCACAAGTCTTGTTTTGTTGTCATTGTCTAAACACATCGTTGTTTAATACGAAATTGTTTATTAAAGTCATCCGCGAGATATGTGAATGATAAAAGGTTGATCAAAGTTTACGATTAAAATGAATGTGAAAATGATAATGTTAATAATAATAAATCCCATGATGATGGGATCGTGCATGGTACTTACTACAAAGTTGGGTAAATTTAATAAACGAATTCGGTTAGTCGCTTTATTATTATTGAAGTTCCAGTGACCATTTCGTGCAAAGAAGTCGTCATGTTCAAGTATTATTTTTAACATGGATTAAGGCTACGTCAAGGCTATGATCCTATTGTAATTAAGACAAATATGGTAAAATTGACACATTGCAAGTAATCAGTTACGTAACATAGTTAACATATAAGTATATATTATCGGTTTAGGTCCTTGGAAACTTACGGGTTGTCACAGTATCTAACTCGACCACTACCATGATGCTGACTATGGAGATGTTTGAGAGACGCATGCAGGCTATGGAGGATATGATGTTGATGCTTCGGACGTTCATGGCTACACTCAGTCAGCTTGCTGGTCTATTATTCATGCCACCACTACCACCATTCCGTAGAGGCCCATATTAGTGGTACCACCTAGTGATGCATTCATATCATGTTTAAAACTATGATGTATTTTGGCAAAAGGAGTTGCGCCTCCAACTTTTAAGAGAATTATGGTATGTTCGTACTAGAATTGTGGTATTTGTCATGATGGATGTTTTCGGATATTAATTAACTATGGTTGTATTACGTTTATTGTAGCTTCTTATGGATGTTATGGTTGTTATGCATGTATGGTTTTTCATTATAGATATGTAGAATGTATACTGTCATATATTGTCTAATTATACTTCTTGTTTACATTCGTGAATTAAGAATATCATGTCTGGACGTCGAAGACGCCCGCCAGTCAACTGAGCTGATTCACCTCCACCCGCACCGATGAACGCTGACCAAGTTGAAGCCTTAATTGCCTAACGTGTTGCTGATGTCATCGCTGCTAATGAAGCCAATCACGCCGCTGGAGGCCACCCTGAAGGTGCTCCTGGTGGTAAGACCTTCGATAAATGCAGGAAATCCGAGAATACAAATCTCCCGAATTGTTTTCAAGGTTATGTCTAATGTTTCAGGTGCCCGTGAATGTACCTATAAGGACTTCATGAATTGTAAACCAAACAATTTCAAGGGTACCGAAGGTGCTGTTGGTCTTATTCGCTTGTTCGAAAAGACTGAATCTGTCTTCCGTATCAGTAACTGTCCCGACCAATCTAAGGTCAAATTTGCTGCTTGCACATTCATTGATGGTGCTCCTTCATGGTGGAATTCGCATGTCGGAACTGACCAAGCACACGATATGCCTTGGGAAGAACAGAAACAACTGTTGAGAGATGAATATTGTCCACGAGAAGAACTTTAAAAGTATAGAAATTGAGTTCTGGGGACTCACCATGAGTGAATCTGATGTCGCTGGATATACCAAAAGATTCCATGAACTTGCTCATCTTTGCTCTTCAATGGTGACTCCGCCATACAAGAAGATTGAACGTTACATTTGGGGTTTAGCGCCCAACATTCAAGGGAATGTGATGTCTTCCAAAACTACCACTCTGCAAGCCGCCATTCGTTTGGCACATAGCCTTACCTACCAGGCTACATGCCAAGGCGTTTCCTTTTCTAGGAAAAATTATGACACCAAATCTGCTGTTGAGATCTGTGCTCCTTCCTCCTCATCTGGGAAGAAGTTTGACCGTAAATGCAAATGCAGTCATTTTGGTAAAAAGAATTCAGAGAAGCGATCTGAGAAACAACCCGAAAAAGCCCACGAACCAGTCAAAACTTTTGTTGCTTCTGCTTCTGTTCAAAAACCAAGAAAATCTGGATACACAGGAACCAACCTGTCCAAAACGTAACCTTCATCATACCCTGGATTGCAGTAACATGTACTGCAACAACTGCAAGGCAAAAGGTCACATTACCATTGACTGTCCATCCCGCACCTGTTATGGCTGTGGAGCTGTTGGACACATGAAGAATCAATGACCAAAGAAAAATCAAGCTGTTGGAACTGCCCGTGGAAGAGCCTTTGTGATGAATGCTGGAGAAGCCCAACAGGACCCAAATACTGTCACCGGTACGTTCATCCTGAATGATTATTATCCCTATTTTTGTTTGATACTGGAGCCGAGAAAAACTTTGTGTCTACCAATTTTTGCCCATTACTTAAAATCGACCCATATGCCTTAGACATTAAGTACTCTATAGAACTGGCAGATGGTAGTTTAATCGAAACCGACAAGGTCTATCAAAATTGCTCTTTACGTCTTTCTGATAATTCGTTTAGCTTTGACTTGTTGCCCGTCGAATTGGAAGTTTTGGCATTGAAATTGGCATGGATTGGTTATCCAAGAATTGTGTGGAGATTGTCTGTCATCACAATGAAGTCAAAATTCCATTAGAAAATGGTAAAACTCTGATCATACAAGGTGAGAAGAGTGGAGCCAAGCTACACATTATATCGTGTATGAAAGTTCATAAATATCGTCGTAAAGAATGTCATGCCATTTTGGCATATATTGCTGGGAAAGGATCAAAAGAGAAATCACTGAAGGACTTTCCAATCGCCCGCGGATTTCCTGAAGTATTCCCTGAAGACTTTCCAGGACTACCACCGGCAAGGCAAGTGGAGTTCCAAATCGATCTTGTTCCCGGAGCTGCACCTATAGCTCGTTCACACTATCGCCTAGCCCCTTCTGAAATGCAAGAATTATCTAATTAGTTGCAAGAATTATTGGATATGGGATTCATCCGACCCAGTTTCTCTCCCTGGGGTGCTCCTGTTCTTTTCGTTAAAAAGAAAGATGGATCATTTCGCATGTGTATCAGTTGAACAAGTTAGTGACCCTTCTGCACAATCATGAGTTGATTTGTGATCTGTTTTTAGATCATAGATAATTCAGTCTCATGGATGTGGCCAATTGTTCTTAAATAATTGAAGTGGCTTGGTGCTTTGCACATGTACATGACAACACTAGAACATATTCAATCAGAATTTCCCTTCAATAAGCGGGTCAGGTAAGTAGGTCCATTTCAACAAAAATCTCTTTGTATTGCAAAGATGAGGTAACACTAAAATATGCGTCGAGTTACTCAAGTCTACTCTTTACCTTCATGACCTGAAGTATTTGTCCTCATACTTTAATCTCATTGGTGAAATGTATACTTCTCCTTAAAATTGATGAGTGCATCAAAAGGTCTCTAACTGCCAATACAAAAGTTGAAAGATTCATAATGTTATATAACTAGACAAGATAGAAGAGGTGTAAACGATATTGTTATGTTCTGAAAGAGGTGCATTTTGATATCTGACCTTAAAAGTCAATGCCAGCCTCATTTTATAGAGGAAGTTAATCGCAAGTGTTGATTAAAAATGAGTTTACTTTTGATATTCTGAGTTAATGATTGATAACTTTTGCAGGGTTTGGGTTGAGAATGAAGAATTGGGTACGCGTAACATTCGGAATCAAGCCATGAGCCATTAAGGTATAGCCAAAAATTGCTTAACGATCTAATGCAGCTGCAAAATGGAATTTTGTTTTTGTCATGAGTTGTGGCTGCTGGTTAAATATAGTTTTCAAAACTATAAATGAAGATTGATGAAAGATATTAAAGTTTTGAGTCTTTATGAAGGAAAATTAGACATTTTAAGAATCTGATTATGTACTCTTCATTTTTTGTTTGTCAAGCTCTACAATTGACACAAAATTGTTTCTCCATATTTTACGTTGGTTGTTTCAGAGTCGGCTCTGTTCTCCGATCAATTGGTAATCGGACACAGGTAAAATGAAACGTATGTATCATTTGTGTATTATTATTTGTTTTTTTTTGGATAATACCGCACGAACAAACAGACTTTTAGCGGCAACGCACTAATAGTCCAACTTGTGATATTGACAATAGTAAACTAAATTTCGGCAAACATTTGAAAGAAAGATTAAGAAAAAGTAGCAAAGCATCATCAAATTCGTAGACGACTTGAAATTATGAAAAAATCATTCGAAATTAAAGCGCAAATTAGCCCTAATATGCAGCAGCCAACAAAGAAAGACTATGCACACCTGAATTAAGAAACGCCTAAAAGGAAATTCAGTAGAAGAAAAGCACATGTATAGGAAGAAGAGAAGAACGTAAAGAAGACGCGTGTAATACATTTGTTTAAACTTGTTTAATTAATAGAAGAAGCGTGGAACACATAAAAAATACTTAGAAAAACGAAAGACGCGTGCAAAGCACCCAAAAATATACTTAGAAAAACGACAAAAAAAGTCTAGAAATAACAACCTCAAAGAAAGAGAACAGTCGCCCACACCACCAAACCATAGTCTTATTAGTTAACTAAATAAAAAAATACTTTATTTAACCATCAAACGAAACAATAAAAAAAGATATAAAATTAACCAAAACATGAAAAGTGTCATATAGACAGAAACAAGACTTCACAAATGTATTTTATTATAATATAATTTAAGAAGTTAAGAGTTAAGACACCTCACTTTTCAACAACACCGCTTTACTTCATATGATGCAAGACTTTGTATTACACCCTATCTAACTCTCAAAAGACAATGTTTGTAATAAGTTTACATTCCGTTCGAATAAAAAATAAGTTCACATTAAGTTTTACAATATTACATGGATTTTCTATAAGGGGGTTGATAGGGACACCCAAATATATTGCTAGAGAGACCGGATTAATGGCCCATTAAGGTCACAATGCCCCATTTATACAAAACTAAATGCCCAATTATGCCTTTAATGCCGCATTAACTCCCGACACCTCATTTAATATCGTCTCATAGGGATCGTTGCCAATGATTGGAGAGATGTATGACATAAATGCCCAGTTAATACCAAAATGAGGTATTAAGGATCCCAGGTTTTTTTTTTTTTTTTTTTGCTTCAAACTTGTATTTTTGTTAAGACTAGAAGTAAATTTTCTATAAAAGTTTATAAAATTTGTTAAAATTTTTAGTAACTTACAAATATTAAAACGTTAATATGTTTTATTCGTTACTAAAAAGTTTATAAAGTTCTCTCAGAGACAAAAAAAATTTATATTCGTAACTAAGAGTTTATAAAATATTAAAACGTTAATTTTCGTTAGTAACTTACAAATATTAAAACGTTAATTTTTTTATATTTGTAACTAAGAGTATAAAATATCTCGAGAACTAAAAGTTTATAAAGTTCTCTCGGGAACACGAATATAAACAAATATAAACGAACAAACAAATCACCAATACAACCCAACAAACAAGTCATTAATACAATCAAATAAAACAAATCACCATTACAACTAAACAACCAAACTACATATATAATAAAACGAGTTTGTACACATAAACTAAACTATAAGCAAAACATACAACTCTATATAAATAACATATCTACTCCTCCAGCATCTACTCAGCATCATCATCCCCGGCATCAACATCGTCTCTGCCAGGTTCGGTGGCGTTTACGCCAATATCATCATGTACGGTGTCAGACGGGCCAGCAACATCACGTGCGGTGTCGGACGGGCCTTCATCATCAAAACGAGGTGGTGGTGGAAATGGCCTATCGTCCTGCAGTAGCCTATCGATCTCACGGTTAACCAACCACGTCATCATCTTCTTCAGCTTGTCAATACCGTTGGTGACCTCGATAGGCAACCGCACAGCCTTGTATACCCGGGGAACATACTAGGGCGGCTGAGTGACATCGTGCATGGGCGGAGGGTCCTGAGCTGCCCCGTCCTCAATCGGCTCGGCCGCCTGCTCGATGACCACCTGAGCCGCGGCCACATAAGGCGACACAACCAACGACACTTGGACATAAGGCGGCTCACCCTGCCTAGCGACTAAACGCATGGCCCCGTCAAATCTCCCAATGATCCGCATGTCGTCACACATCGCACGGCCCGCACGTTGAGTGTGGGTCGGTGGGATAGATAGCTCACTCATGTCCATATAATGGCCCAATGACTGAGCTAACGCGGTGATGTAAGGGTTGTCGAGCAACTAACCTCGGTACTGCCTATGATAGTAACCCACAAAATAATCCGGCAGGCAGTGCGCGAGGTTGCAGTGTCTATGGGTCAGTAGACACCGGAGATAGAAGAGGTCTCTAATGGTGCAAACGTGGGTGCCATCTTTGCGTCCCATGATGGTACATGCTATCAACTTGTGCAAATAGCGGTACAGAGGGTCGTGTATCGCAGTAGAGGGAGTGTTCGTCCCATGCACTCCACCTCCTATCGCAGCCAAAAGGCCCTCAGCTGGTCACTGGGCATAGTTATGAGCCCCTCGGTGAAGAGAGGTGATTCCATCTCCTCCTCTATATAAAGGACCGTACGCCGAGCAAACTCGACCAAACGCATGTGATATTCCTCACCGAACATGAGAAAGAATACTTCATCTTTCTACTCGTCATCATCATCATCATCGTCCTCATTATCATCATCACGTGGCGTAAATACGAATATCGAGTAAAACTCGACGGTGAGCTTCCGATGTGCGGGTAGCTCGCATGAAAAAAGTAGGCTCCAGAGAGTGTTCACTCCAATAATCTCCTCTGCTCTTTGGCGCTCCCCAAGTAACTCTAAAAAAATCCCAGTCAATAGTGGTGTTGTAATGCGGGAGCATGGTTTTTTCAAATTATTATATCGTTTAGCCCTCTGACCTGGTGGAAACTGGACGTGCTGGTAGGCAGCCAACATATGAGCATGCGGGTCGACATCACGTCGTTTACGTCGTCACTACGGCGCCAGCTGCGACTGCTCCTGATCATCAACATCCATCTCTACACATATACATAACCACAAATTGAGATGCAACTTGGTGCAAGTGTCATAAATAATCATCCATCCTTTATTAAGTTTATTGTAATTTTTATGATAAAGAAGAAACCTGAAAAAATACACAGAACATCCCCAAGACAAAAAAAAAGTTCACCCAGGTTTTAGAGGATAGCCATGAAACTGCAGCATAATAAATGCATATATAATCATCCATCCTTCCCATCGTAAACATCCAAGAATTTGAATAAAAATCCATACATGTACCGGACAAGAAGAGTGAACCAATAAAAACACCCAGGGCCCTTCCAATTCACCATTTTCCAATTTTTTTCTAAAACTCAGTTATAAAAAAAATTAAAACTCCATCCAATTCACCATTTTCACTTACAGGAAGAAAAGAACTCACAAATGAAATAAAAATTGCATCCAATCGGTGGTTCAAGAAATTAACAAACAATAACTTTAAAATTAGAAAACTAACCTTAAAATGGTGGTGGTTTAAAGTGGTGACTGGTTGTGGCGGTGGCTTTAGTGGCGCACGGTGGTGGTGGTGCTTGACTGGGGGTAGCGGTGAACGGTGGTGGTGGTGCTTGGTTGGGTGTAGCGGCGAACGGTGGTCGTAGTGCTTGAATGGGGGTAGCGACAAACGTGGTGGTGGTGCTTGATTGGGGGTAGCGGCAAACGGTGGTGGTGGTGCTTTATTGGGTGTAGCGGCGTACCATGGTGGTGGTGGTGCTTTTCTGGCGGTAGCGGCGAACAGTGGTGGTAGTAATTGACGGGGGTAGCGGCATTGAGTGGCTGAAGAGAAAGAGACGTGGGTAGAGAAATTGAGGTGGTGGTGCTTTTTTGGCTCCAAGGCTGGGAAAAGACAACCAACGATTGTTTGGTGCTGGTCTAACCGTATCAAACCAGTCTAACCGGTTACGAACTGTTTCATAGTTCTCTAGATAGTCGGTATTCATCCTGTACTCCCACCAACCTCTGTTATCGTCCATCATCCGTCTCCTAACATAACCCCATTCTTTTTGTGCTATTCCTAAAGCCACAACAACCAACCGAAACCCACAGTTACCATCTGCCCGTACATCTGTTATCTTTGAAATGTACGAGTGTAGTAATGTTGGAATGTAACCCCCAAAATTATTAACATCTATCACGTCGGTTGGATTATTCACTAAGGGAAACACGTATTTACGTTCCTCCCCGCCATTATTTTTTGTGCCCTTAGATTTAGCAGACTTCTTCCAACCAGGACGTGTGCTATGGATCTTAGAGGCGGGTGGTGTATAGGAGCTGTGTCTCGTAGCTTCATGCTCTTTTTTCTGTGGCGATGTGTACGAGCTGTGTCTCGTAGCTTCATGCTCTTTTTTAGCGGCGATGTGTACGAGCTGTGTCTCACAGCTTCAGGCATAGTTTTCTTTGACGTCTTGCCATCTGTTTTTCTTGGACGACCACGAGGGTCCTCACGTACCTAAGGCCCTTTCTTTGTTGATTTTAGGGGATTAACAACCGACTTGAACTTGGATAACATCATGTTTATCACTTGGGGTGTATGTGAAAAAATATTTTTCTTAATATCCTCAAATTCTCGTTCAAAGTTGGGTTCGTTCGTTTCGCTATACTGAGGGTCGAACTTAAGCTTCCTCTAGAAGGGGTCGACATCTCGTAGTTGAACATGTTCACCTGTATTAAGACGGTTAGTAAACAATATTCAATCATAAAAACCAATATTTCAAATACTATTACCTCTTTTCATGTATTGCTCTAAGCGGCAAGCACATGGCAAGCCCATAGACGTGAACAGCTGGTGCACGCACGTAGCCCCCGCTTTAAGCATCTTTTCTAGCTTATCCGTCGCCTCGTTTTCAAGAAGTTAAAAGCCTTATGTGATACCTTATAATGCAAATTTTTGAATATTTTTTTATCATGCAACGTGTATAATTTAGTACGAGAATTTTCAAATGTTTTATTGGTTTCGATCTCTTGAGATTGCCCAACTTTAATGACGTATCCCACAATTGCATGGAGCGTATTGTTCGTCTCTTGAAGGAGATTCTTTAAGTTCGAGTGCTGACCCTCAACTCTGTTTGTTGTATTCTGACCTAAGTTGAGGCGGTCGTAACTCCAACAAGTAACAAACTGTTCTTTGTGGGGCTGCAACCAGTTATCATGTATATAATCCCAGACCACTGAAACAAAAATATATATATATATATGATATATGTATAATAAATAGATATTTAGTGAACATTTAGTTATGAAAAACTTACGTTGTTTCCCTTCCCACATAAAATGTTTTTTTTCATTTTTGTGCGATGAAAATTGTAATTATCAATTGTCGGAGACTCACTAAGTACACTCCACCATAAAGAAAATGACTCCCATGAATCTTCTTTAAAGTTTCCTTTCCACTTTTTCGTTATATTCTCCTGTATGTGCCACCTGCATAAGTTTTTAGTAGCGGTCGGGAATAAAATTTTGCACGAATTCATCAGGGCTTGGTCCTTGTCCGTGACAATGATGCGTGGCTCCATACACTTATCAAGAATACCGTTAATCTGCTCGAGCACCCACATGAAGTTCTCTTGTTGTTCCCTCCTTATAAATGTGTGTGCAATACAGAACGACTTTGATGTCGACGTCACACCGACAAATTGAACCAACGGAAAGTCGTAATGGTTCGTCTTGTACGTCGCGTCAATCAAGAGCACATGCGGGAAGGCACGCCACATGTCATGTGACTTTTTATGACAAAAGAAAATATCCTCCACGACATTAGTGTCGGGATTCTCCTTTGTGTTATACATGAACTCGTTATGTAGTAGAAAGTTTACGACTATCTGCATTGGGGTGTAACCTACTTTATTTTCTTCCTTCATTTTCCCTATAACGTTGTATATGTCCTTGATAACACAAGAACTCTCGGGAAACTTTTCCCGTACCGCTAATAGAATGTTACGCGGAGCAACGCCATACTTGTACAACTGACGAATGAAATCAATCTGCTCTTTGGTTAGTTTTATAAGAAACGCGTGCCACTCCTCAAATTCAATAGGATCATGATTGTGTGTCTCGTTTACAACATGTAACCTCTAAGAATAATCTTCTCCGTCGTACCTCCCTACGAGTAAAAAAAAAGGACAACCCTTTTTCATTGTCGCGGTTTTCATCATCTCGACCTTACTCGTGAATACCCCACTGCGATTGCAATGAAGTCCCACATAGTCATCCCTCGACCGTTTGATAGTAATGGCACACCCATGCTCGCGTCCTCTCTCCTTAACCCATTTCTCCAACTCCTTACGAGAACCAAAATCCTGGAAGAATTATAAGATCATATTTTAAAACATATTAAATGAATTTTTTTTATTTATTAGATAAAAATATATAATAAATAAGTTCAACTCTCAAATCTTGTCATACATGTCCGGTTCTATAGGAAACTGTCTTGGGACGTATGTAATCATTACCTGATACGTCCCCTGTACCCGTATTGTCGTCTTTCAAATGTATAGAAGAATCACTATCTTTTGTGTCATTACCATGGAAAGCATCCTCGCCGTCAAATTTCGTTTCTGGTACTGATTGGTAGGAGGGATGACTGTATTGGGGGTCTTGTTGAGAGTGGTAAGAGGGATAATTGTATTGGGGTTCTTGTTCAGGGTGGTAGGAGGGATGACTGTATTGGGGTTCTTGGTGAGAGTGATAAGAGGGATGACTGTATTGGGGTTCTTGTTTAGGGTGGTAGGAGGGATGACTGTCTTGGGGTTCTTGATGAGAGTGGTAAGAGAGATGACTGTATTGGGGTTCTTGTTCAAAGTGATATGGCGGTTCACCGTAACCTAGTAATGGTTGTGACCCGTACAAGGCATGACCGTAATCCGGTATTGAACTTGAATGGTAGTGCGGTTGAGTTTCACCCGGCCACGAAGGGTAACTCCCGATTACCAATGATTCCTAAAAAACAAAATTGTTACGTATTCTCGTTATAAACTAATAAATGTTAAGTTAAATAAAGAGATGAGATGTTGTTGCCTGGTTAAAATATGGAATTTGTGGTGAACTAGGCAATTCATTCAAATCTAGTAGCGACAAATCATTCAAATCTTGTACCGGCGAATCATTCAAATCTTGAACTTCTTGTGAACTCGACATCGCTATTCAATTAAGCAAACCTTTAAAACAACTGATAGAACAAGGTGAATTACAGAAGTATAAAATGCCTAATAAAAGTTCTCTTTTCAGTTTTCTCAAAAGAAATGTGACCAGATAGGTGAAACTCTTATATAGAAAGCTTAATGGGGCATTTAGACCTAATTGGGCGTTTAGGTCTCATCACCTTTTTAAGAGATTCGAGACATTCTTGCGTAAAGAGAAAAGAGAAACGAGATTCTGATTTTGCCTTGTTCGAGACCTTAATTGGTCATTAAGACCTTAGTGGGTCATTTAGGGGAGGCGGTATGGTTCCCGGTTCCGGAGGCCGGCTCCAAAAGAACCGCGTGGCTCTCCTGGGCAACCATACCGTGTGTGCATGGCTCCCCCACGCCGCTCTAATTTTTTCGATTTCACGGTTTGAAGAAACCGCCCCAAGCCGCCCTCCTGTGACCATTGTTTTTTGCCCGTTGAGCCTAACGGCTATATTTTTTTTTTACCAATTACCACTATAAATACTACCCCATTTTATAACATTTTTACATACATCTTCTTCTTTCACCTAAATTATACTTCTTTAATCATGGATAGATCAAAGAAAAAATCCTCCGCGCCCATGAAAAAATCCACCGCTCCAACCAAAAAATTTAAACCGAAGGTTCGAAATACCGGTGAACCCTCCAATCCAAATCCTCCACCCCAATCACAACCGGCTTTTTTCACATCACATCCTTCTGAAATGAGTCAACAATCTTATATTGATCTTCTATCCAGACGTTACGGGGTTCAAGGGGAGTTATTTCCCCCACATTCTTCCCAAATGAATCAATTCCCAACGTCTAACATCATGTACCAAAACACACAATTTTGAGAGCCAAAACGTCAAATCGAGTCCGAATCCGAAGAAGAAGTTGAAGAAGAAGTCGGAGAAGAAGAAGAAGAACATGCGGTTGAAGAAAAGGAGATTGAGGTCATGGACGAAGACGTCCAAGTGAGTACAAAGAAGAAAGGTAAATTTCCGACGAGAGCGAAATGTAAAACTTGGATGTCGGAGGAAGAGCTTAACTTGACAAAATCTTATATTCACTGGACCGAGATGGGAAAAAAGCGGATCAACAATCCCGGGATTCATTTTGGGGTAAAGTTCTTACCCACTTTGACGGTTTGATGGGTGCACCTAGTGGGCGAACTAGGGATCAACTAAGCTCAAAGTGGAAGAAGTTGAATACGAAGTTGTCGAACTTCAATGGGCTCTACATTCAATCGGTAAAAATCATCATATCTATATCTATATAATATATATATAAAAAGATTGGTGGCCACGTGGCATCACCACAACACCCCTTTTCAATGGTTTTCCCGCCTATATGCCCTCCGATTAGATGATATCGATCTGTTCGGATCTTCCTAAAAAACCGCATCCCTAAACAATGTTTAAGCCGATTTATATGCGTAGCTTATTAGAAACCCTAATTCCCAAAATTCCCTTAAATCCATCGTCGCTTCAAGGTGAATTTGAACCCTCTGAATATGCACACACCGCCGATTCATATCCGGCAGGTTCAATCTACGCTGCTTTTTAGGCGATTTATCTCCGATCAAGCATCTTCACTCCATCTCCATTCCACCGACTTCGATCTCGGTTGTCAACGTCCTCACTAAAGCTCTGTTTTGTTGCTACCCGGAGATTACAAGGTATGGTTTATTGTTCTTCTCTTTATTCTCATGAGAATTCACCTTTGTTCTGCGATTAATGGGTTTTGGATTTTGCAATTCCCCCTTTGCTGATTAATGGGTTTTAGCCTTTGCAATTCCCCCTTCACTGTATCACAATTAATTATTTTCTCTATATGCTCCCTTGATTCAGGTTGAATGTGTTTGATACCTTATATTTTGAATCAGGCCATTGATAATCTTATGGGTTTTAGTTTGCTCATTTAATCCCATTTCATGTCATCCGAATAGAGGTATGTTTAGAGATCTGTTTATCTATTCATGTGTTTTTGTTGATGATTATATTTATTTGAAGTTCTTGATATTTCTATTTAAAATTGTTAAATTAACATGATAAAATTCATTAGTATACCAACAACTGAAAATTAATGAGATTTCCTATTTAAATAGTAACTATTATGTTTACAAGTAATGTTTAATTTCATTCAATTTTGTTTTGTAACCATTATATTTTTTTTGCTACATGTAGACTGGGAGTGAGGAAGTGCAACAATGGCCTGAAAATGTCGAAACAAATATGGTTGTTGAAGACGTCAATAAAGATGTTGATTATCAGTTCATTAGAACTGCAACCAAACGTATGGTAAGGTCTACCTTCAATTTCAAGTTTACAACTACTGATTAGTTATATAGAATACTATAGATCCTTAAGCTCTATACTAATGTTATACTCCAACTTTCTTAGCTGATTTTTATCACTACGTGCTCACTCAGTTTTATCACTTCTTAGCTTACTCAGTTTTTGTTCTAACCTAATTTATTTCATTTCGAAGAGAAACGTTTATTTCAAGATAGAGCTGAAGGGATAATTTATTTTTATGTTGCTAGAAACATTGCTGATATTTTGATTATCATTGTTGTACTGTTAAGGTTGAGCTAATGACTAAGACTACATCGAAGGTAAATGTCTATGTTTTATATTGATTGACACATAGTATATGAAAGTAAGGAATTTTGGATTGTTTTTTTCAATCAATAGATAGTAAAGTTTTGATATGTATGTTGATTACTAAAAGCCTTTAGTAATCAGTAAAAAGTAAAATTCTTATATGTATTTCGAATGATTTATCAATAATCTTAATTCTCGAGATCATTTTCATGATTGTAGTGCACAAGCCCAAATTTCGGATCTAGAGCAAGAGGACTATATGACTATTCAGATGTTTATATTTTTGATGACCCGTTTAGTATTGTCGATGTTCATACGGGAGCTCATATGTTAAAGGTACTAAGATTTTTTAAACATATTTATTCAACTTTATTTGTTCATTTTTGGGGGTATTGGTTATCTCATTTATGTTTAAGGTGAGCCATGAGCATGCTATATAAGTACATATGATGCAACATGGGTTGATGTCTGCTTAGATAAGGGTCTAATGGGTAAATAGAGCAAGGAAATAGCATGGTTAATGTGGATGAATTATTGATGGAGAATTGAAAATGAACAAGCATCTTCTAGCGGTTGATTTAGAAGAACCAGTATGCAAAGGTATGTGTTAAAGTTTTATGTTTTATTTGAATTTTAGGAAGTTTTTACACATCTAATTTACATGTTTCATGGGTTAAAATCTGCTGGCTTACATAAAACTAAGTGTACAATATTAACACAGGTTTCTTTTAATACGATGGGAACATCTTCCTTAAGAATGACAATAGATCCTAAATCTATGAGTGTACTCATGATGTGTTTTAATCGATAATTACAACAACCTTCATAACAATGAGGTAAGCTAATTGTTCTAACATGGCAGTTGCATATAAATCCATTGATGTTTTAGTACTTAATAATCATGATTGTAGAATTTAAAGAAATATACAAAGAGTGGTGTATGCACAAATCCAAATACTACACTCTTAAGGAAATTTGTATTAAAGATTTAATATTTCATCCTATGAGAATAGCATGACAATTTATGACTTAATTACATGAGTGTTATGTGTTTAACTATTTATTGTCATTATGTGCAATGTGACTTAATTACATGAGTTAGTATTGTGAATAGCATGACAATTTATGAATCGTGTTTATCTTGCTTAGAATGTGAAATTGACCACTTTTGATAACCAGCGAAACTACCGGGCGAAACTATAGTGTCGCCCGGCAGTCTATTGGCTCACTCGTGATCAGAGCCAGTTTCGCCTGGCCAGCGAAACTGGCAGCGAAACTAGGCCCTGATATAAAATATCTTAATAAACCCTAGCTCTCCCATTTGCATCCTTTGCACAAAAACACACACACACTCTCCATCTTTTCTCCTGGAAATCTGGTCAGTCGAGATTCACACCGAGCCATCGAGATCTCAGCCCCGAACCATCATCCATCAAGCTTGGAGATCGAACCGTGAGTCCCAAAACCACCATTTTTATGTTTTCTATGTGTTTTCTTAAAAAGCATGCTTAAATCTTCATAGAATCACTTGATCTTCTGATATGACGTTTAGGAATGATAGATCTACAATAAAGTCAGTAACTTTACGTGTGAAATCCGTCCATGATGAAGATTTATGCTAGATTAGGTCATTTTAGGTTAAAATATGTTTTTGGTGACTTTGATGATGAGAATGCATGCTAAAAGTGTTAAAGCTTACTGTTTTATGTTGGTAAATGATCATACATGCTAAATATTGAATCCCATGAAGTATGGAAGCTGTTAGATTGATTTTTAGGCTGATTTGTGAGTTTTTCGCGACCAGCGAAACTGTACTGTTCTCTGGGCGAAACTGTGTAGCGAAACTATGTATATCTTCATCCAGCGACACTATGAAGCGAAAGTGTAGTGTCGCCAGGTAAACCAACCAGACCTGTCCGAACGAAACTACCGAGCGAAATTCCCTGAACGAAAGTTCAAACCAGTTTCGGGCGAAACTAGGCTAGCGAAACTGTGCCAACAGTTTCGAGCGAAACTAGCCTGGCGAAACTGTGTCATCGGGTATTGCCTAGCGAAAGTGCTGCCCGTGCACCTAGCGAATTTGCCTAGCGAAACTGCTAGCGAAACTGAGACCAGAATCCAAACTTGTGAAATTTGCTTGAATGTTATGCCATGACTTACATGATTACGCTATGATGAAACATGTTATGATTTCTGTATTTTGTAAACCCTCGTTCATGATCAACCATCGGTGTCGTGTGTCTGTATGTCGAGTCATAGTTCCAACGTGCTATGTTATGGGCCATAGTGACGTTAAGCAAAGATTAGACACCAAACTAATACTTAAGACCTAAACGTGTTCATAGGTCTTCGTTAAGCAAACTTGGATTATATAGCAAGTGTAGCAGTGCAACCCAAGGTGAGTGTCACTAAACCGATTACCGTGAACCCGTTTGGGTCACACCGAATAACTAAATGAAAAACAATGCTGACAACTTCGAGAGTGCTATGCACCTCCCTGATGAACTTGAAAACTTGGAGTGCTCGGCACCCACTTGATGAACTTGAAGTGCTTTATGGGAAGCACTTGTGAGTTACTTAAACAACTATTTCTGAAACGAAACTGAAAATACTTTTGAGATTCATGAGAATCCGGTAAACCTTTTTAATATGGCTAGCGTAGGTTAAAGTCTAAACCACATGATATCACATGATTTCTAAGGATGCCTTGAAACTTAAAAGTCCTCAACTAAATTGTACCATTAATTGTAAAGCGAGGGGATGTTGGGTAGATCTACTGGAGTTTGACAAACTCCGCCCCGTGGCACGGGGAGTGCACGGAGGTACAATATCAGCCTATCTGACCGTGATCCCGAGAGGACACGGGGGAGGCAAATCCGCGATGACGTAGGTCCGCAAAACCTGATGGCACGGCCACTACAGTAATAGTCAGCTTTGGTACAAACTTCCTTAGTGCATGGAACAACGGATTAGCTACCCGCGATATCGGTTGAGCACTTTAACTATACAAAACTAGTACATACCCGATAACGTAAGTTACGGACAATACTTTTACTAAACCACGAAACTATGATTATGGATATCACTAAGCATTGCTTTTCACAAATGAACATTTCATAAGTATATGTTGACTCGATTATGATTATGAGACCGGGCCAATGCATGACAAGCCCACTGTGAACTCACCAACCGTTAGGTTGACACTTGCGTGGTTTAAACATTTGCAGATCGCTGAAGAGTATCCGGAGCAGGTTGACATGGCACAAGAAGATGTCTATTTTTATTTAAACTAAACTTGGAAATTTTAAACAATGTTTATGTAAAGCACGTGGTTAGTGCTAAAGATAATGTTTTCCGCTGCGTACTGTTAAACTGTTTTTATTATTAATATTTGGACGTTACTCTGATTCGTTTAGTATTTGTAACTAATGGTTGTGGTCCTGGTTTGCTCGCACCCCTTGACGGTATAAACTCTGTTAGTGGTTATTTGGGGGTGTGACATTGCAACTCTTACGACTATTGGCGTTGAATATTAAAAATGAACCTAAAGAATTGTTTTGTATTTATGTCTCATAGTGCTCCCATGAACTTAAGTTTATTTATCTTTATATAGGTGCTTTATTGGTACTCATTGAAGTGTGTTTACTCTGCTATCTCATCTACACAAGGTATGTAATTCTTAGGACTTATTTCATTAACTTTTTTTTCAAAGAATAAAAACAATTGGCCATTTGAAAGTAAAATTTGACATTTTTTGTATGGGGTTCCTAAATATATTGTATGCCTTTAAATAATTTATTAGTTTAATAAAGTTACCCCATTATAGTGTATGACTTGAAGAACAAGATTGGTAGAATTTTAATTTGTTAGTGAGTATTGCTCTAAAATAGAGTTGATCAATTAAGTTATCCTCAAAGGCCAGGCTAGGTCACTGAACTTGGACGAGAAATGCTAGATAGACCAATATGGGACAACTGCAAAGATGTTTGCAAGATTTAACTACTACCCACCTTGCCCATGGTCTGGTAAGGTGTTCGGGCTCAAAGATGGTTCAGCCATCATATTTTGTTGCAAGATAAAGAAGTTGATTTGAGTCAGCTATGGTTTATGAATCTTATATATTGTACTCTAGAATACTATGGTTTATGAAACTTATATAATGAACACGATGAATTTTGTGAGATTACTTTATGTGATTCTTTTTATCATTATTAATTATTGATATTATCTTTTCCCATGGTAGTTTGTTAGCAGCGGTTTTCAATCCATCACATTTATGTTAAGTATCCTCATAATGAGATCTGATTAGTTTAATAACCAATAATCATGATCATTTTTCATTTAGAAATTATATATAAATGTCGTCATTTAGGAAGCAAATATATTGAAAGTATGTCTCTATCTCTCTTTTTTTTAATTTTTAATAGTAAAAAAAGTGAGGTGCGGTATGAGGTGAGTTTTGTTGAGATAAAGTGTGAAAGTGAGGAGTGATAATGTGATGGTGAGGTGATAAAAAATGTGTGATTGAAAAAATAAAGTGTGACTATAACTCTCATCCTTATAATTTATATATTTTTTTATAAATATGAGTTTGTTCAACTTTGACTAATAATATGGTTTGTTGACTTATTACTTTTGTTAGTGTTTTAGTAGCGGTGGTTGTGGATTTCTGTGAATTTCTCATATTAAAAAGTATTGTGTTTGATTTATTGTTCACAATTAAAGTATTTTCTAATTTGTAACCTTTATATGGTTTCTTCTTTATAAAATGTATTTATTTACTTCAAAATTTAATTTTGTTTTTGTTTAATATTAAATATTCAATAAAATTTATGATAGTTTGGTATTATTTTATTTATTTTGTTTAAAATCTGTCGGTGTGATGTACGGGTATCAAAGACTATAAAAACAATTTTCGATTGCAGTATGTTTTAAAATGACAGTTAACAAAAGCCAATGTTAGTCATTTTTAAGAGTTGAACTGTGTTTCAAGAATCCATGCTTTAGTCATCATCAGCTTTACGCTGCACTATCAAGGATTAAGAGCATGGATGAACTAAAACTTATTATATTTGACGAAGACGAAATGTGACAAACAAAACATCAAATTACATTTATTATAATATGTTGTTATAAGTATTATTTTTTTTGAATTCCACCCGTGTGTCGCACGGGTATCAAAAACTAGTATACATATTTATATATATATATATATATATTTTAACTCGATATATATATATATATTTATTAACTTGTTTATTATTTTTTTTTGTAATAGGCTAATAGTTGGGCAAGTGGGAGTGCGGATGTGGACGTTTTGATGAAAGCCCAAAACTTGTATAAAGAAATATACGAGAAAAATGGGTTTGCTCATTTGCCGTGTTGGGTCGAGGTAAAAGACCATCCAAAGTGGGCTCTGGTTCCGTATGTAGGTGGTGAAATATCGGAACCGGCTAAAAGGACCAAGACGTCCGAGTCGGGGCACTACACAACTTCAAATGAAGTTGGGTCGACTCAATTGCCTGATTTAAATGACGACTCAACCCCTACATACCCAAAACATAAAGGGAAAAACAAGTCGGGTGAGTCTTCGTCCACCGCAAAGAGTTCAGCATCGGAAAGGGCGTTGGAAATGATGTCGGATTTTCAAAACAATTGGATGAAAGAAAGGGAGATGAAGGCAAAGATTCGGGACGAAACGTTTGGAAATAAGCAAGCAATGTACGATGCGGTGAAAATTACAATGGAGGCTCAACGTAAAGTGATCGAGAACAAACTAGCACGTGAACGAAAAGAAAAAAAAAGTGATCTCGAGTACTTCATGAAACCGCACGATGATGTTGATCCTCAATTCCTTCCACTTGTTCTTCAACAAAGAAGAGAGATCGCGGAAGAATACGGTTGGGATTGCAACTTTTAAGTTTTTTTTTTAATTTGTAGTCGTGTTTTTTTAATTTCAAGTATTGTATCGTTTGATTTCGTAATGTTAGTGGTTTATTTTTATTTTTTTTATTTTTTTATAAAAGTTGTCTATTAAAAGTTGTTCAAATTAAAAAAAAAATAAATCACAAAAATTCGGTGGACATGGCTCCCCAAGCCACACCACAACCATACCATGTGGTGTGGCTCCAAGCCATGCTTGAAACCACTATTTTGAGTTGTCATGATTTTATTGGTTGGTGGACATGGCTACCGCAAGGTGCAAGCCACATGGCTACCGCAAGGCGCAAGCCACATGGCTACCATACCACCTCCCTTTAGGGTTTACTTTTACTAAATATCCCCTCGTACACTGCGATTATTCTCCTACAAAGGTCTGCAAAGGCCTGCAAATGTCAAGTCAATAGCTCAATGGGTCGTTAAAGTCTTAATGCCTAACTAAGGTCACATCCATTTTTTCCCCTCATATGATGGTATGTCAAATCAAAATTTTAATGTCTCACTAAGATTAATACCCCATTAAGGGTTTAAGGGTTTAGTGGGCATTAAGCTTGATGTCTCTTGCAAAAAGTCAATGCCTAAACATAAAGACGACAATGGGCTTTCTATAACATTAGTTGTTTGGTGGGATAAACATCTACTAAAAATTTCAAAATTTATTCGTTCCCCTCCCTGAATTCTGATCAAGGGTTTCTTCCATCTGCTACTCACTTCCCATGGCGCCATTGGCGTGAATAACTTCCAACTCCTTATCTCCCACGACCCCCGTATTTTCGGAGCGACACTATTCCGAAGGTAACCTCCTCCTCGTGTCTATATCTTCATCCTCTTCTACTGCGTCTGTGTTGATTGCTAACCCTAATTCTACCATCTCGTTTCTTATTCTTCGAATGTCATATTACAGTTCGCGCAATGAAGGCTCAGTTCGCTGTCGGTTGGCTGGATCACGAGCAAGTGAAATCTGAGGACGAATTGCCTGTTGAAACCGCATGGTCAGAAGAACAGGAATGTGTTCCATTGAAGCAGCGGTTGAAAATGTTACGCGCTAAAGCTGCATCCGTAATTCGAAAGGAGGTCTTGATTCCGGCTATGTAAGCCTTTCGGATTGTAGTTATTTATTCATAATTTAGGCGTACGGACTGATATTAACTGTTGTTGATGTTTCTGACTCCAGATCTCCAGTTGATGGTGTTGTCAATAAGGGAGATGTTCTATGCGACTCGCTGGTAAGTTTATGTTCGTATTTAGTAGGTGTTTATGTGCATACAATCTTGTGTTTATTACTAGTATAATCAGCTATTTATGTTTGATTGTTTCCAGCTAAACTGTATCTGCACATTAGTATATGTAGACAGACTATCATCTTATACATTAACTGCTGATCAGTTGCCTGTTTTATGATTATTGGTAGGTAACTGCTGCTTTCATGCACCTGTTATTTATTTTTAAAGTTTGAAAGTTGATAATGCAGGAGTTCTATCCTGATCAAGATGGGGGCAAAGGAAGATCTGGCAGTGCTAGGCAACATGGTAATTTTCTTGAGGGAGTTAATCTTGTGCCTTTTCTTTTTCCAGCTAATCCAACCTCCCAATTCCCAAAAAAAACATACAGACTGTTTTAGGTGCTTCTATCATCCGCAAAAATGGTGAAGCATGTATACAATGTCTGACTTATCAAAGTGATTAATCTTGTTAAACACTGTTATCATCTAACAGGCATGGGTCATACCTTTGGGAGTTCTCTCTTTCAAGACAGAATCCTCTCAGAAAGGCAAGAGATAGAGAATGCTAAAACTCAAGATAACTCTGTAACTCATTTGCCAACTGTCCAACGCCCTTCTAGTTCCAATGACATCGAAAGCTCTGAGTATTTTAATGAGGATCTTGATCATTTTTCGCTGAAAGAACGGCAGAAGATGCTGCTATCAAGGTTGTTCTCTATAGTTATGGTTTTCTTTTTCTTTTCATACGTGATGACGTTGTTTCTCTAGTAATATACGTGCATGTACATTTTTGTTATGAAAAAGGAATTAATCAGCACAATCACCTTGATTTTTACTGCCAGTGTATTAATCAAATGTTCAAACGTAGCCAGTTTTTTCATCACTGATGTCATTCACTCGCCATCTTTTGATTATCTTCCAAAATTCTAATATTTATTAAGTTATTTGCAGGGAACTGGTTAGACCCATCAGACCAGTCATGGAGGTAATTGTTTCTTCTTTAGAAAACATTTATTTTCCGTGATTCATACTTTAGATCTCTGTTTGTTATCTTAGCTAATTGGCGGTGGCGGACCCAGGATTTTGTTTTTGGGGGATCGTTTTTTTCAAATATCGACCATAAATTTTCGGGTCAGGTCGGGTTATATATTTATGTCGTACATATGCATATGATTTGGAATTTCATAAAATTCAAGTAATTTGTGAATTCTGTAAATTAGGCATGTTGGGTTTTAATTGAAATCAGAAGTTGGGCTTTTTAATTTTGTCACTCCTACAACCAAAAAAACTGATTTTTGTTGTTTTGTGTGTTGACAAAAGACAAAGTAGTTGATTGTTTTAGTGTTTTTCTTTTTGAGTCTTTCTAGTTAGGTATGATCAATCATTTTTAGTTTTTGTCTGATTGTTATATTTTAAACCCTTGTTGTGTTGGTTATATGTTGTTTACTTGGTTGATTACTGTGTGTGATGTTAGTTTATATAATGGTTTTGAACTTTTGATGATGTGGATGATGATTAATGGATATTTGACTAATGGGTTTAATTTGATTATTGGATATTTGCACAATGGGATCTTTGTGTTCTTGTTTTCATGGCCCTGAGCCGGATGATGATGAGCAAGTTCAAGTAGCTTAGCTAATTTATAAAAATGAGGACTTGAGAACAATTAGATTTCTGAATTTAAGTCTTTAGGATTTGGAAAAGTGGGGTTTTTAGGAGTTTTCACTTATGAAGGTAATGTTTCATATTTTTTAGCATTTGAAATTTCAGTAATTGTCATTTTGCTTCATTGTCTGTTGAATTTCTTTCAAATCTGTTGAACTAAGTATGGCAAGTGATTCTACTAAGTTTTTTTCAAGTTTCATTCATGTATCAACTATCTAGTATCAATTTCAAGTTTATAATCAAATATACAAAAGAATAGATATACTAACCCATGAATTTGGTTGGAGGCTTGGAACAATTTGAAAATCCTCAATGAAAATCCTCAAGAGTCAAGATTTACACCCAAAGTCCCAAATGGCCAAATATTCATCAATTGTCCTCCCTAAACAACAAAATCAAATTTGAAAATCTGCTTCTAATCACTAATTTAGTCAATGTAGAATCAAAAATCAGGTGAAAATACATTATACCAAATTGGGACAAAAATTGGGTGAAAAATCTGCTACTGTTGGCCAGGGAGGAGATGAGGACTGAGTTAGCCAAGGACTGACGAGGGCTAGCCGGCCAGGGGAGGAGCCACCGAGGAGAGGCTGCTGCCTGCTGCACTGTTTAGACCGAAGGACTGGAGGAGAGGCGGAGAGCGCTGCTGAGGCCTGAGTGCTGTGTCTGCATGCTTGCTTGCTCCGCTGTTAGGGTTTTATCCCTCTGCCCCGTTTCTGAGTTCTTTTTAAAAAAAAAATCGCAAAAAAAACGCTTGAACCGGGTCTTGAACCTGGGACAGCTCAAAGTGAAACTCGCGGCGCTACCATTGAACTATACCGTATTTTGTTACTAGAATGGGGGTCACCGGGTCACTTATATTTATTTATGGGGGTCATTGGGAATTTTGTTTGATATCGTTCCACTAGTAGTACAAAACCGATGCCCCCCCTATGTTAGTCCGCCATTGCTAATTGGACACTGTAATTTCGTCATATTTGTTAGTATGTATCTATGCTTTACTTCATTATGAAGTAATGACGGTTTATTGGTAAAATGTGGTTGGCTTTCTCTAATTTGAGACACGATAACACACAAGGGTGCATGTTTTTTCCTCAACCTTGCCAAACTACTAATTTATTATTGGAGCCTCCAATAATAAATTAGTAGTTTGGCAAGGTTGAGGAAAAAACATGCACCCTTGTGTGTTATCGTGTCTCAAATTAGAGAAAGCCAACCACATTTTGGAGGAAAATATATAATTTTATCGCCTCTCTTATCTCAACCTCTAAAATCTTAATTTTGCAACTTTTCCAATTGCAACCACCTAGACATTTTGTTAAGTTGATTCTAGTCGACTTATCAGTTTAGCACTAATGCGGTAATGCCATAATTTAAATCATTTTTTTAAAAGTTGGTTTTAGCGGCTGCCTAGGTGGCAGGGGGTAGTCAACGAAACCTGACTTTGGTATAATTGTCTAGTTAAAAGCCTAAGAAAGTTGAGCCAGGACTTGTATGCTACTCTTTCTTCTATACATGAAATTCCATCTCTTCAGTTATAATCCCATGTGAATCATGTAAAACATAATTGACAATATCTTGAACTCAAATAGAAGCTGGACTGCACGTGGTGGATCAATGTTGCACTATTAAATAATGACTCGATACATGACTTTATATATCAAGTTAAGAAGTCCCATGCCACACTCTGTTCACATATAATGTATTTAAAATGTTGACTCCCATGTTTAATTACTAAGCTTATTTGCGCTACAGTTAGCTCTTAAATTTTCTGTGCTACTGATTACTTTAAGCTTATTGGTTTATCTTATCTGATCGAATTTTCATGTTACAGTTAAACTCATCAGATCCGTCTACAAACCCAGTTGGCATTATTTTGCAAAATTCTCGATTAGGCAGTAGTGATATTTGTGGTATAAGATCTGCAATAGGGAAAAACGCTTTTGGAAAAGGTGATGCAAATATCTATGCTTCTTCTGAGGCTTTGAAACCTGGTTTATTAAATGGTATTGCTTCTGGTGCTCCTACATGGACATATCAACATGAAGGCACTACAATAACCAAATCCATTAGAGAAGCTAGGCCATGTTCCTCCGGTAGAAGTGATATTAATGAAAAGCATTTGTTGTCAAGTTCCTGTAAGGATGTCCATATTCCAGCTTTAAAACCATTACCTAATGTTAAGGTTGAAACTGTAGACAGTGACTTAGAATTTCCAAACAAAAGCAAATGTAGTCAAATATCTGTAAAGGTTGAACCTGTAAACAGTTCTGAAAATTTGGAGGATATAATTGATCACATGATGCTTGGAGATAGGATGAGATTGCTGGCATCACGGAAAGTTCCCCAGACTTTTGTGTATGAGAATTTTGAGTCTGGCAATGACCATAAGTCTAAATTATCGAAGTCTTCAAAGCCATTCGTGATTAAAAGACCACACAAAAGGAGGAGAACCGCAACGTAAAGTTTTTAGTACTTATTTATTTGGTTGCGGGTTGAATGGTTTGACAGTTAATGACTTATTCTGTGTATTAAATACAGGGACTCGGTTGAAACAGCATTGGAGGAAGATGCACCTGGACTCCTAAAGGTACCTATTGAGATCAGTGACTCGTTTCTAAGTAGATTTCTGACCATGAATCATTCTCCACCCACATGACAGGTTTTAATTGAGAAAGGGGTTTTAGTTGATGAAATTAAACTTTATGGTGCAAATGAGGGTGAGGAAGCGTTGAATGAATCACTTATTGATGAGAGTTTTTCAGATCTTGAAGATGTAATTACAAAGGTTGGTTAAGGATATCGATCTTCAATTGCTAGAATGTGCTCCTATTCTGTAAGACAAGTAAACAAAGCTGATTAAAAGTTTTGAATAGAAGAAATGAATCACACATCATCTTCATACATGAACAAATCTTATCTGAAATAGACAGGAAATGACAGGAAATGGTGAAAAATGTGTGGATAGGGCGGTTGGTTTATGGCTTGAAACGGGTAACGTTTTTTAAAGATTGAAAAAATGCAGTGTCAACAACTTTATTTTATATATAGTATATGATTAGTGTGTCAAATACAATTACAAAAATCATATTCTTCCAATAATAATCTAACTGAAGAGGTTTTATGCATTAAAATGCACTTTGGTGCTCGGTCCTTTTTACGTGTCTTTAACTCGTTAGAGATAAAACATAACCTGAAATGACACATACATAACGTAGTTAAGTGTGTTGAAATTGTCTTCAAGGGGGTGGTGCGGTGGTATTTGTGTAATTCTCTCTAGCAGAGGGGTCAGATTGTAATCCACCTTTCACTAATTTTTGCCTTTAATCCCCTTGATGATCACCTTCTTAGCACTAATACCTCACCCATTGGTTAGCAAGGTATTTGTGGGGAATGTGAGTTTCCTTGTGACAGGGTTCCCATGGTTATAGATTTCCATCTCTTTTGACAACTGAACTTATAGGTCTTATCTACAATTTGGGATATCAGTTGACTATTTTTGCTGTTGATCTACATATATTGTGCTAAAGCTGTTTCATTGTATGGTGAGACAGATTTTCTCTCAACAACAGTCGTTATTTAAGTTTGCTCCAATAAGGTGTGCTAGAGGAGAAAAAACTAGTTACTGCTTGGCTTGTCTTATTTCACTTGTGGAACAGGTTAGTTTCATGCATTTGAAGAATATAAATGTGAATTTCTTTTACTTTTTTGTGTATTTATTATTTAAAGTATGATTTGGGGTTCTTAATTTAACATAACTTTCTTAGTATCTGAAATCAGTGGTGTTTTTGCCATCTCTTGTAGGCACGTTACTTGCGTGTTAGAAAGTGGCCAGTTGAATGGGGTTGGTGCCGAGACCTCCAGTCGTTCATCTTTGTTTTTAACAAACATAACAGGTTTACCATCAAGAGTTGACACTATAATGCTTGGGATACCCTTCCTAGCTTAGTTTAATAAAATATGTTGATTATACTTGGATACAGGATAGTTTTGGAACGTCCCGAATATGGATACGCAACATACTTCTTTGAATTGATAGATGCATTACCTGTAAACTGGCAGATCAAACGATTGGTCACAACAATGAAACTTACTAGTATAACGAGGATCACTCTGATTGAGAATAGATCGCTCAAGGTAAAACTTCACAGCTTCTCCTTGTGATAACAAGATGGGCAGGCCAGGTGGGTTCGGATTGAAACGGGTGGTTTTCAATCTAAATGGACTTGAGGGTTGACCATTTATTGACCTATTTATAAATAATTAGTTCTTTAATTATGTTTACAAACAAGCAAATATACCCGGTAACATCCCACTATTGGTAGGGTCGCCGCGCGGGGGGAAGAGGGGGGGGGGGGGACCTTTACTTTATATGATGGGATAGCGAGGCTGCTCCCACTGAGACTGATTATGATTACAAAAACAATCATATTACCACAACAATCTGAACCATTGAATAGAAATGCTTTACAACGTTTTATGAATAAAAATAGACTCTAGGTGACCTTCAACCCGTTTAACCTCGTCCGATCCATTGGTTCCTCTTTTAGCCACTTTCTTTGATCCATATGGGATAAACCACATCCTAGATAGAAATTCCACCTCCATTTTTTTTCTCGATCAGGAACATCCTCACTTATAAGGTGCTGTGATTGTTACCTGGGACTGGATAGAAATAATAATTTAGGTACATGAAGCAATTGATTTTTTATAAATTTTGTAATTTAAACAACCCATTGTTGTAGGTTGGGGACGATCTAACAGAAGGTGAAGCGCGAGTATTAATGGAATACGGGTGGATACCAGACAGTGGTCTAGGAACAATGCTGAACTATTGTGACAGAGTAGTTCATGACAGGAGGAATGACAATGAGAGTGACAGCTCGGAGTGGAGGTCAAAAATTGGCAAGTTACTTACTGATGGTTACCATGGTGGAATCATAGTCCCAAATGATATTCCAAAGAAGGTTATGGATTATGGCCTCGATCATACCCCTGAAATCAAGTTGGAATACTAGGTACGGTTCAAGACTGAATTTTATTTCCCTTTAGTCTTTAGTTCTTTTCGCTGTTCAAAAATAAAAAATTAGGTTATTACTTTGTTTCTCTAAAAATCTTCGTCAGTTTTTTTTAATCACCAATGGTTAAAGAGTTATGCTTTTCAGAATAAGTTAATAACATGATTTTTATGTTAAATAAAACAAATCGGACTAGCCCAATTTGCGAAGCCGGATTTTGCTATTTTGGAGTATTAATTGGGCCCGTTTGATTCGGAGCAATGTCAAAGTAAGGTTAGTGGTTTGCCCAAGACCTATCATCGGCCTAACCGAAAAATGCTTCTTAGAACAGCTTTCAAGAGCTTGACTTGTGCTTTCTTCATTGCTCAACTAACATGTTTTACAATTTGCATTCGAATTCGTGTCGTGTATGGATTGTTGAATCTTGATGTGTTTTTATTGTTTAGGTGCAACATTGGAGTGATGGGCTTTTTCCTTTTGCTGTACATTCTAGTAGGAACTTGTTAGCCACCTTCATCTATGGTTAGTTTTTTAAATCAATCAGATTCTAGTAGGAACTTGTTAAACACCTTCATCTATGGTTAGATTAAATCTCGTGAGCTCATGATTACATACACCCAACTAGGTTTGAGAACACGAGCTTGCGCTCGACTAGTTTAGTATTCTATATCTTAAGTGTAGTTCACCTTGAGAGTAGTTTTAGGAGCAATGCGACTCTTATTATCTTATTTATTTTTTTAGATATAATTATTACATATATATCACAAGTGCATTCAAACCAGTTTATTTATTAACGGGAAATATCACCCCGTGTGTTGCGGTGCTGGTTTATTTATTAACGGGAAATATCACCCTGCGCGTTGCAGCGGGACCATTAGTAGCAACAAATATAAACTTGCAATCACATAGTATATATATATATATATGTCTACACCAAGTAAAGTAAAGAAGTGTTTCGTTACATAAATAAGTAAAAAGAAGTAAAGGGATGACTTGTCACTCTTTAAGATAAAGTTAGCAGGTTTGTGAAGATAATGCTACAAATATCATTGTGTAGATATATCCAAGCATAACGTAATTTTATATCATTGTGTAGATATATCCAAGCATACTACATCATTAAAAAAAACTAGATGATGGCGTTGTGGCAGGCCACCTTTATATAGTTTCTTTTAACATTAGGTTATTACCTAATAGGTTGTCTGCGTGTTGTGGTGGACCACGTTTCTTTTAACATTAGGTTGTTTTGGTTGCGGTTGGTTATCATGGAAACTGGTTTGGCATTTACTTGACGTTATCAAACTGATTTGGCATTTACTTAATGCATTCATTCCTTTATATAAATGTTTGCCGCACAAATAAACACAAACACCCTTCGCTCTTTTCTGTTAATGATCATAACAACGTAAAAACCTTGTTTAGTAAATTTCTCAAGTATTTTGGAATTTACAGTATACAATACAATTAAACTTGGAATTCACATTATACAATACAATTAAACGTATACTTCTATACCTCCTTTTAAATTTAAAGAAATTGAACTCAATAATCAACAAACAAAAATAACAAACTCATGTGTTCAAGTGGTATTGTAGATTTCAATTGTAGATATTTTTTTGAACGGCAACTTGCATTAAACACACCAAAAACCACTAGCAAGGAGCTAAAGGCGGCCAAAGAACTACAAGAACATTAGAAAGAAAAAGAAGACCAAGCCTTCCAATCAAAAGCCCGTTTTTTTTACATCGATTAACATACCATAAAAAACTCCAAGACTTTATTTCATCGATCACCCTATAGATTGATGGAGGTCTTCCGTTAAAAAAAGCGTAGTTCCTTTCACACCAAAAACACCAAATACCGGTGAGAATCACATGCTTAATCGCCTCGATCTTATATTTTTGGACCATCGCCATTGCTATGCAAGTTGAGCAGATTAGTAATGGAAAACGTGAATATTGTTGGCAAGTGACACCACAAGGCCACCCCTTGCCAAATAGCAAACGGGCAACCTGTGAAGACGTGCATCACCGAGTCCTCCCCTTCCCCACATAACGAGCACCGGTCAGAGTTAACCGCGATGTTTCGACGGATAAGCGCGTCCATCGTCGGAAGTCTTTCACGCACAACCCTCCACACCAATAAATTGACTTTAATCGGGACAATCTTCGACCATTGAAACGAGAAATGATCGCCTTGATCATTCATATTCTGCTGCAACAGACGAAGCGATCTGATCGAAAAGAGACCGTCCTCCTCCTCATCCCACCTCCAGACCCCGTTATTATTCACAAGCACCTCTTCCAAATTAATTCCTTTCTGGGTCAATATATTAGGAATCATAGTGATGGTTTTTCAAACTCCAGTAGCCCCTGAACATTTTGGCAATAATTGGTTATGTAGCTCGATTCCATGGAGGGCAGAAATCACACATCGCCAAAGTTTGTTGGGTTCTTGTCTGTATCTCCACGTCCATTTCGCTAAAAAATTGATGTTGACAGCTTCAAGAGGGTCTAAACCGAGCCCGCCATCGGCTTTAGGCTTCAAAACATCCTGTCGGGCAACCCAATGAATTTTGGATTTCGCCTCCGACCCGCCCCACAGGAAATTCATACGCATACTTTCCAGCGTATTCAGAACCGCTTTCGGAGCTCTATACAACGAGAAGAAATACAAAGGAAGACTGTCAAATACTGATTTAATGAGAGTTAACCGGCCACCCATCGACAAGTGTTTCATTTTCCACGACGATAGTCTTCTTCTGAAAATATCCACAACCGAGTCCCAGTTCTTTTTGAGGTTCATGTTTGCACCCACAAGAAGCCTAAGGTAATTGATAGGAAAAATCCCAACTTTACACCCCATTCTATCCACCCGCCTTTGAATCTACGGCTCTTCCACGTTGATGCCAAACACCTTACACTTGGCCAGGTTAACTTGCAACCCGGACACCATAAAAAACACCACAAAAGGTGTCGCAAATTAGCGAAATTACACTCAGTCCACTGCCCTAATATAATTGCATCATCGACAAAGAAAAGATAGGTAAGAATAGGGCCTGTTGGTCCAGAAACAACAACCGAGCACGATATCGTAAACACAAACAAGTGCGGAAATCTCGTTTGTGATTGATTCGAGAAGAAGATGATGAAAAAGACAAGATTTAAGGTGAAGAACAAGCAAAACAATCAAGTCTTGAATGATGAACAATCAATCTTCAATGAAGCGGAGTTTGCGATCGTGAATGTAAAGATAAAACTGGAAATCGTAAACTGCAAACTTGCATTAATCATCAACAAGTTGGGTATATATACAACCCTTACAAAAGCCCTACAAGAAATCGTAAACTACTTAAGCCCAATAAGCCCAAACCGTAAACATACTAACACTACGTCAAAAAGTGGCTTTGGCCACGGTTTTTTTGATAGCGCATAGCCACTGTTTTGAAAAAAGCGTGGCCAAAGGTAAGAAATTCTCGTTTTAGCCACACATATTTTGTACCCGTGGCCAAATATATAGCCTTTGGACCCTTTTAGCCACGTATTTTTTTGTTTATGTGACAACAACAATCAGGTGCAGTGGCTTTAGCCACTGTTTTACAAAAACATGTGCCACTTATTTGTCACACTTAAAAAAGAGTGGCGAAATGCACCAAACGGCCACGGAATTTTTATGATTTTTTATTCGTGTGACAAAAAAGGAATGTATGGCCACGCTTAAATAATGTTGTGTGACGGAAGAGTAGATTTTATTATTTAGTAAATTAAAAGAAAACAAAACTATTTATGCGTGGCTAAATGTGAGCAATGGCCACACTTTTTACTTAGTTATGTGGCTAAAAGCTAGTACATATGGCCACTGTTATTAGGTTGTGTGACTAAATACTAGATGACTAATGGTCACGGTAGGTTGTGAGTGACAAAAATCTATTACCTATGGTCACATATATTAACCGTGACTAAATGGTAGGTTGTGAGTGACAAAAATTTATTTTATGGTCACATTAAAATATTAAACGCGTTGCGAAAAAGAGAAGATTTGTTTCCCTCTAAAACAACGTGCTTTTTTCAATTGTACCAATTAATTCGAGCGGGTTAAAATCTGCTACCCTATATATCATCATCATTGTTATTTTCCTTTTTACCGCCATCCCTTTCTTGATCTCAAATTCTCTACACCAATTCGTTTACACCAATTCTGGTATCAAATGGCCGATAATCAACGCTCCCTTAATTACTGGTATGTGAAGCATAACCGTATTTTTTTGGTTTACAGTAACAGGAGAAGAAGATCCTTCAAGTCCCACAAATCTGTGATTAAACACAACGATGAGAACATCCTGAAGCAACTCCATGCGTAGAAGATTCCTGATTGTTTTGCCTACCATGTTGAGACAGCGAAATTATTTCGTGTCCTTGATACAAAATTCAATGAACCCGAAGAAGAAGATGAAGAAGAAGATGAAGAAGATGAAGATGAAGAAGATGATGAAGAAGATGAAGAAGCAGATGAAGAAGATGAAGAAGATGAAGAAGATGATGATGATGACGATGCAAGTTCAGGATACATATCCGAAGATTGCAGTGATCCGGATTATTAATTAGGGTTTAGTTTAATTATGAACAAATTAAGAACGATGTTTTATATGTTTATTTTTAGTTATGATATTAGTAGTTATAATTGAATATATGATGGTTATATATGTTTATCATGTTTGATTATCTTGTGATATGGCTACTCATATTAAACATTGGTTGCGTGACAAATTATGATAAATGGTCACGGTATATTAATTTTAGGTGGCTAAAAGAATACCAACAGTCGACGGCGCTTGTAATCATTCAAATCTCCATCTACCACGCCCCTCGAGTATCGATATATACTATCTCTGTATCAGTTTTCATCATCATCTCCACCATGACCCTTTTCTCCCAGTCTTTCTCTCTCTGTTTTTCGTCCATCATCGACGACAAAAAATGTGGAATTGGCGTCATCCGTATGTGGAAAACGGTAAGTTATCATCTTCACCACTGAAATTCGATTGAAATTTTCGTCTCAGATTTGGTAATTTTTTCTTGTGTAGGGAAAGATTGCACTCTGTATCTCCTGCGAGCAGATTTTAAGTTATTGTGGAAACCATGGAGACGAGGAGTCTCTAATGGTTCATACAAATGCTTTACTGAGAGCAGATTTTAAGTTATTGTGTAATTTTATAACAGTTAGCAGTAAGGGCACATGTTGAGGTTTGCATGACTTGTATTCTTCAGGTGCTTCTCTCCCTTCTGGCCCCATGAACCCGGTTTATCTTCACCCACGTCTTCACCATTTTCAGTTGATCAGAAGCAAGTGCATGTGAGAAAGCAAAGAGGGATTTTTCTTCAGCCGCTTCTTCTCCCTTTTAAGTTAGTAGTTTTTCAGTTGTAATTTTATAGATCAATGTATTAATGGAATCATAACCTTTGGATTATGTATGTAATTGTGTTTGTTAAAGCAGTAGTTGATTTTGTTTGTTTATTTTTGACTTTTATTGACTCTGGTTTGGTCAAAGAGAGGAGACCTGCAGGCACAATAAAAAAAAGGAAACACTTGACTTAAAATTAAGATCCATAATATATATTCCAGAATACATAAAGAAAAAAAAACAAATATTGTTGATACTGTAGTTTGCTAAGATTCAAAAACATTACAATGATGATCAATTAATCGGTGGTTTTTCGTAATATCATTCCAGTACAGTCAGCTCTATGGTAAACATTGTGACGTGTATTGTAACAACTGCAACTTCCCAAATTAACTCCGTTAACTTTTTCCGTTAGTTCCGTTAGTTCTGTTAGCGAACCCGAGACCCGTTATTTGAATGATTATATGTTTGTTCATGTTTATTTGCTAATTGATGCTAGTAACTTGTTTTGAGAACTCATTTCGTGACTTTATATGTCAATTATGAAAATTTGCATTTTTATGCAAAACCGGACTTTGTGTGTAAATTTGGATTTCATGTCTAAATGTTAATTTTATGTATCCCGACTAAACATTTCATGTTAAATGAGTTAAAATCACTTAGAAAACATTTTTAAGGTTTTACCTTTGAAGTTTTAGTAAAAACCCACTTAAAATGATTTTTTTGTGCTTCATGTGTCAAAATGAAAGATTGAGGGACCACTTGTGTAATTTCTTTAAACTAGAAATCTGCCCTAAGACCCCCCCCCCCCTTCATTTCACGTTCACTTCTCCCTCTCTTATTCTTCTATACGGTTCTTCATACACACACACACACTCATGATTTTGAAGAAATCAAGCCTCATGGAAGTGGAAACCAAGGATTTTAAGCCACTACAAGCCTCAAGAACACTCAAGGAAGCTACATCTCCCTCTCATCTTCTTCACCTCACGTTTTCTCTTCAAGGTTCGTAAACCCTAAAAATCCCAAATCCGAAATTGGTAGGTTGCATGTGTAATTCTTGTGTTTGTGTGCAATTTGGTGTGTATGTATGCTCATGGAACATGTTTTAGGTTAGGATTTGATAATTTATGATTTGGGGCTGCTTTTATGTTGGTTTAAGGGCTGGAAATATGAAGCAAAAATCTGCCATGGAATGTTCTTGTTAAAGCTTGGGTTGTTGAACATGAATTTTAGGTGAAAAGTGCTATGTGCAAATGCTATGCTCAATTCTTGCTATGATATTGATGAGATTATGTTTAGAACTGAAAATGCATGTTAAATGGTTGTTTATGATGTTACAAATCTGTACAAGGAGGGTGATGACCAAATTATTACTAAAAACTTTCAAACCAACATTTTTGCAAAATCCCGTTTTTGGACAGATTCTGTCCAGTTTTTGGGTCATCTTGCATAGGTCATAACATGCTCAATTTTTTTCGAAATCAGTTGATTCTTTTTCCGTAGTAAAGTTCTATGTCTTAGCTTTAACTGGGCTACTCGCACATTTTCTAAAACCTCCGTTTGGTCATTCAAAACACAGCTGCAAGTTAGGTGTGCAAAGCTGTCATTTTCTGTGAAAAGTAGACTTTTCAAATTGGTTGAGCATGTCAATCTTGTTTTATTGACGAGTTTTCTATTTGTAAATGATGTTTATATATTAAAAGTAAGATCTGGAAGGTTTGGTTAATAAAATCTAAGTTTTGAATGAGTTATGCAAATTTGAAACCTACTTTGACTATTTTGCAAAAAGCTGAAAATTGCCAACTTCCGATGCACATAACTTTCTCGTTACTTAACTTTTTAAGTTGATTCTTTTTGCAAAATTCCCTAAATGTTAAGTAGTCCATGCCTGCAAAATATTAAAACTTAACTCCAAGTATGGAGCAAATTAGGCATGCCACCAAATGGTATGTCAAAGACAATAATGTTGATTTTTGCCAACTTCTAACACGCATAACTTTCTCATTTCTTAACATTTTTACTTGATTCTTTTTGCAAAATTTCCTAAATGATGTGTAGTATATGTGTGTAAAATTTAAAGAGTTAACTCCAAGTAATGTGGATTTTAGCTATGTCACTAGTTAGGTGCTTGAAGTTTGACTTTCTGGGTCAACTTTGACTTAAGTTGCAATTACTTGATTTTCTCCCAAGTTGGGACTTGTATGTGCATTATGTGACTTGTATGATCGCATGAAACATGTTTAGATGCTTATATGCTATTTTCGTCTTATAGACAACCTCTAACCCGGTTAGACCCTATTTACCCAAAATAGGTCGTCCATAGCCAATCTTTAAAGCCAAGTGCCGCGTACCAGTGCACCCTAAGGTGAGTTTCACTTACTATTTTTGTTGCATCCGGTAAGGGATGGCAACACACGGTAAAGGTATTTCTTTACTTGAGTAGTTATCCCACATATATCACATGTTTCACTGAATTGCTTTTAATATCAAAAGTCCTTACTTATCGGACCATTAATATAGAATAGCGAGGTAATGTTGAGTAGTACTACTGGGGCTTGACACCCCCGCTCAGCGGTGCACGGGATGCACCCACCCGACTAGCGGTCGGACTGAGATCAATATTAGCCTAGGACTACCGTGATCGGGAAAGACACGGGGAAGGCAACTACATAGGTTATGCCTATGATACATGCGTCAGCTTTGGTTTCAAACGTTCAGGTGAGCATAAGCATAGGCTAGCTACCTATTGATACGGATAATACTTGCATTACTAGGTTACGAATTATTTCCTTAATATTCGTATGCATTTTGGTCTACATGGTGTTGTGTGGACTGTTTTAGTGAACTCACCAACCTTTTAGCTGACACTTGATCGTTGATTACTTTTCAGGTTGCTTGGAGGATCATGGATGGCACAGGCGTTGGCAATACTTGTCTTTTGAAAAACCCTTGTTGGACATTGTATTTCAGATACTTTAGTAATCACTTTTACTTAACAACAACCTTGTAAACTTTTAATGCTTCCGCTGATTTTGTGAAATGTAAACTCTGATTTATTAAATGTAATACATGACTGGTTTACCCTTTAACTATGGCTTGGTTGTAACTAAAGACTTGGATCCTGGTCTGGTTCACACCCCACACGGTCATACTCCGTTAATGGAAATTGGGGGTGTGACATGTATCTATGGGTGGCAATACATTATCGTTGTGAGAAAAAACTACCGTACTAAATTCTTCATTGGCATCGTCTTCATAATAATCTCTGTAATTTCTGGGAGGTGTCATAAAGACAATATGCAGTTTTTTATCCAGCTGGTATTTGACGTAAAACAACTGTTGTGCTTGTGACCTAGTCTTTTAAGGTTGACCAAAGTGTAACCAAGACTATCTTTTTTAACCCCTTGTGTATTCTCAACCCAGTCACACATATATAGAGGGATGGTTTTAATATGGTAATCTAGTAGCCATATCTCTTTTAAAACCCCATAGTAAGGTTTTTTTTCCATAGGTTAAGACCTCGTTAGAGATGTGCATGTCATTTACCTCTACACCAACCCCGCTGTTCTGGTAAACCCTACCGTCTCGAGATTTTGTACGAAATGAATAGCCATTGATGTCATATACTTCATATTTCCTCATGCTTCTGTGTGGACCATGTGAAATCCACCTAACGGTCTCTGATATAGTTTCTGGGGACTTCGCCATCTCCTTTTCAACCCGAAATTCATAGTAGGTTCATCAGGAGAGTTCATTAGGAATAGGAAGATTATAGCTCTTCCAAAAATAAAATAAAGTTGTTCCGGACAACTCAGGTCAGTTGTTCCGGAAAGTTACAGTTCATCCGGAATTAAAACTATAAGAAAAATAGTTTCAGTTCACCAGGAAGGTTTTAGTTCATCCGGATAGAAAATAGAGTTATTCCGGACAACTCAGGTCAGTTGTTCCGGAAAGTTACAGTTCATCCGGAATTAAAACTATAAGAAAATAGTTTCAGTTCACCAGGAAGGTTATAGTTCATCCGTATAGAAAATAGAGTTGTTCCGGAAAACTCAGGTCAGTTGTTCAGGAAAGTTACAGTTCATCCGGAATTAAAGCAATAAGCAAATTTAGCTGACCTTGTTGCGTAACCATTTACCAAATGTTGTGCTCTGCTTCTTAGTCAGGTCATTTAGTCTACTACCAGAATGTTCCTTTTCCAAAAATTTCATGTGTTCTCTGCAATTACATGAATTGAAGTTATCTATAAAAGTTTATAATTAATTAAACAGATAAAAAAAGGTTAATAATCTAAATTACTTACTCGATATAATGCTCAATTTCAGGCGTATTTAGCAACACAAATAAATGCGCTTTCGATAGGAGCTCTGGAGAGACTTCAACTGATCTACCAGCTGACCCAGGACTTCCATCCGCACTGCTATGCTTTTTAGTTGGAACACCAATAGTTGTGATGTTTTTTTGGTATTCGCTGAGAAACTCAATCGTTTCTTCTACAATGTTCTCCTCAGCAATGCACCCTTCTGGATAAGTTTTGTTTCTCACGTGGCCCTTAATTACCTTCATACACCTTTCAAATGGATACATCCATCGAAAGCATATTGGGCCACATAATTTTACCTCCCTAGTAAGGTGCACCGTCAAATGAAGCATAACATCAAAAAATGATGGCGGGAAATATTTCTCAAGCAGGCATAGTGTGACACAAAGATCTGCTTGCAATTTGTCTAGCTCTTCGACGTTGATCTCTTTGCTGCATATTGATTTGAAAAAAAAAACAGAGCCTTATAATAGCATATCTTGTCGGTTCAGGCATGACTGACCGAATTGCAATTGGTAGAAACTGTTGCATCAGCATATGATAGTCATGTGACTTGAGCCCCACAAGTTTCTTGTCCTTTAGACTAACCAAACTAGAAAAGTTAGAACAATAGCCTTGTGGAACCTTCAAGTTATACAACGTGTCACAAAACTTTTTCTTTTCATCTTTTTGTAACGTGTAACACGCTGCAGGAAGTACTATGTTGTTCTTGTTCTGTTTAGGCTGCAACTCTGGTCTTAACCCCAAAAAGTTCAGATCCTTTCTCGCATTCAGTCCATCCTTCGTCTTTCCGGGAAGGTTGAGCAGAGTTCCAACAAGACTCTCAGCCACATTCTTTTCAATATGCATGAAATCAATGCAATGTTGGACACTATTATGCCTCCAGTATCTAAGTCTTCGAAACCATATATTGAATTTCTTCCAATATGGTGGCTTCTCTTTGTTCTTTCTTTTTCTCTTATCAATCTTCCCCCTCTTCCGGTTGAGGTCTCTGGGATTTCTGAATCAGTACACCTTAATCCCTTTCCCCATTTGTTCCTGATATGTTGAACTTCGTTGTATATCTGTTCTCCGGTCATAGGATCAGCAGCAACTTCCAACTCTTGTTTACCATTGAAGGCCTCAGTTTGCTTTCGGAAGGCATGCGTATATGGTAGATATCTTCTGTGACCAGCATAACACTGCTTGGCTGAGAAAGGAAGCCTAATGCATTTAGTTTGTTCCCGACATACCACACAACCATGGAATCCACTGTACGAGCAACCACAAAGTGTACCAAGTGCAGGGTAGTCATTAATCGTCCATAAAACAACTACACGCATAGTAAACTGTTCTTGCGCATACGCATCATATGTTTCCACACCTGCCTCGAATAACAGCTCTAAGTCATCAATTAATGGTTCCAAAAACACATCAATATCGTTTCCAGGCGCTCCCGATATTAATAACGAAAGCATGATGAACTTTCTTTTCATACACAACCATGGTGGAAGGTTGTAAATGACAGATAGAACCGGCCACACACTGTGATTTCTGTTACCTCTATTTACGTCGACCCCATCAGTTGAAATGCCAAGACGAAGACTTCTAGGATCGTCAGCGATTTCAGGATATTTGTCATCGATGGCTTTCCATGCCGGTGAATCGGATGGGTGTCGTAACACACCGGGTGTTTTGGAACTGGTGGCATGCCATCTTAGATCCTCCGCTGTGGTTTTCACTTGAAACAGTCGTTTCAATCTTGGAATGATGGGGAAATACCACATTACCTTTGCAGGAGTATTTTCGTATAGTTTCTTAGTCCTCTCATCCACCTTCCACCTGGACTCACCACAAGTTGGACATACAGTTAGGTCCTTGTTCTCCTTCCTGTAGAGAATACAATCATTGATACACACATGTATCTTGGTGTACCCTGCACCCATTGACTTCAAAATCTTCTTGGCCTCATATGTATTCTTCACAATCTCATTACCTTCAGGTAGCATCTGTTTCAGCAAAACTAAAAGTTCATTAATTAATTTATCTGATCCTCCATGCTTAGTCTTCAAGTTCAGTAGTTGAACCAAGGCAGATAACTTTGTGAAGGTATGGCATCCTTCATACAGAGGCTTCTCAGCATCCATGAGTCGTTCTTGAAACTTCTCATGGTCCTCATCGAAATTTTCTTCAGTAGCTCTGACCATTTTTATTGTTTCGGCTGCATCCAATGGCACTCCGGAATCGAAAAATGATTCCGTGTGAAGCCCCTCTCCTGCGGGCTCGTCTATCTCTCCATGTTTAATCCACCTTCTATAAGTCTGATCGAACCCTTTGAAAACAAATGAAATTCTACATCATCAACATTAAAAGAGTAATGGTTTAGACAATTAACACAGGGACATGGAATTTCATTACTCTCCAAATTGGTAACTGCAAACATTAAGAATGATTTAACTCCATCGGCATATGATTGCGTGGTTCTACTGGTTTTCATCCAAGACTTATCCATGTTTTTTTGCTAACAGATACAACAACAAATTAAGATGATTAAAAACGATCAATACTGAAAATCCTTTTCAATAATCTTTACTGTGAACCTGTTTATTGGAGAAGTAATAGGTTGGAGGGAAAATTCTGTCGATTGATATGTGAAATTTTCAATTGAGTTCGCTCTACTTTGGTGTTAGAGCATGTTCCTAGTGTGGTCGTTACTGTGCGAATATTTGTATAGATTGTAAACTAGGCTAGACTACCAGCGGACCAGTGGCGGACCAGATGGTACGCCGGACCATCTGGTACGTTGGTTAGTTGGTCCGCTGGGCAGAAGGTTGCCTATAAATAGGTGAAGTCTAGATTGCAATGTTTAGATTTCTGGTCATTTGTATTTGTGTTGAGAGGAGAGGTCTGTCCAACCTCTCCCGAGCTTCAACGATGTAAACTCATTCGGTGTAATCATTCGACACAATAAATGATTAGATTTCTCCGTCTCTATCATTCTATGATCTGGAAACGATCCGTATACGGTTTTACAACTGGTATCAGAGCCGTTGGTTCAATTTCCAGCTCTCATTTTCGTTTTTGAAGTTTTTGAGACGTTAAAAAATCAAATTAGGTGAGACTCCTTGAGTTTTTGGTCGATTTTTGGTGAATCAAACCTTCCTGAGTCATTTTCGCATCTAACAGTAGTGTTTGATTGAAGAAATTCGACAACATTTTGAATCTGGAGTGAAATTTGAGAATTTCGAGTTTTTGAGGTCTGGTACGCTGCTGGTCCGCGGGTGGTACGCACGGCAATCTTCAACCGCCGTACCAGTGTGTTCTTCCGCAGTACCAACTGGTCCGGAAGACAATCTTCAACGTGGTCCGGAGCGGTTATTTTTTGGTCCGCCGTACCAAATGGTCCGCTGAACCAAATGGTACGCCGTATCAAATGGTCCGCCGATGATATTGGTCCGCTGGTTATTGGTCCGTTGAAGATTTTGGTACGTTGGAGCTTATGGTCCGCCGCAAATCTCCGATGCGTTTTTAGTAAAGCAATTTTGTTCAGCACGGCCCCAGCCAGGGGCTCTGCCCCTTGGACCCCGCCAGGGGCTGCCGCCCCTTGGACCCCGCTTCTCGGGGGCGCTGCCCCCGAACCCCCGTTAATCAGTAATAAACATCTGGGGGTTGTTTTCAAGAATGGGGAGAGGTCATGGGAGTTTCAAGAATAAATCAGTTATCGGATTTGCCCTTGATTCGGTAGCTGTGAATTTCAAGTGAAGAGTTACCAGATTCCGGTGTTTATCATGAATTAGTCGTTGAATTTCTGAAAGATGTTTGTGGGTAGTCACGGTTTTTGATGATGGGCATATATTCAAAAACAAGTTTCTGATGATGGACAGAGATTCAGAAACTGGGGTGTGATTACTTTGGAACGTTTGTCGGAGATGAACTTTCTACACAAACTGAAGATATAATGTGATTCCATTGCAAGCTACCTGAAGAACATATTGCTTGCTGGGTTGGAATCGGGAATTGAATATATCACATGTTTAGGGGGAAAATTAAGACCCTTGAAAATTTCAAAGTTCTATTTGATGAAAAATGGAAAATGTGAAATATTCAATAGCAATCAGTTCAGGGATGATGGTAATTTGCGATCTTCATGGAAAGGTGATGTATTCTGATGTTCGTGCAAACCGATATGTCAAAATTTTCAGTTATGGTTTGGAACTCTCTGTCATATGCCTGATACTTTCTTGAGTCGTGAGATTCTCGTGTTGATCTATCGAGAGCACTGACGTGATGTTCTTTGACTGCTGATATATTGGGAGAGACTTAATGCTGAGGGGGAATTTCTGTAATTGAAGATGCTGATTGTGTTGGTTTTCATAAAGACTGGAATGTGTTACAAGTTTGTGAAGATTATGAATTGTTGTCAACATGCAGTGATGTTCGTGGATGTCTTTACAAGTTTCCGGGTAACGACTGATGAAGTGAACCATTATCATATATGCCAGTTCCAATTGGATGTGCTGTGCTTGAAGCTAGGGGGAACTTTGTTGGTTGTGGAGATTGTGCAAGATTCGAACTGTTTCCTGCATGTCTGATATTCAGTCCAAGGGAAGTTTGCTGAAGTTCAAGATTTCAAGATGTAGCAGACTGACTGATGACGATTGCTGGAAAATGAAGACCTACATTCGACAGTAATGTCCAAGGGGGAATCTGTTAGAGCATGTTCCTAGTGTGGTCGTTACTGTGCGAATATTTGTATAGATTGTAAACTAGGCTAGACTACCAGCGGACCAGTGGCGGACCAGATGGTACGCCGGACCATCTGGTACGTTGGTTAGTTGGTCCGCTGGGCAGAAGGTTGCCTATAAATAGGTGAAGTCTAGATTGCAATGTTTAGATTTCCGGTCATTTGTATTTGTGTTGAGAGGAGAGGTCTGTCCAACCTCTCCCGAGCTTCAACGATGTAAACTCCTTCGGTGTAATCATTCGACACAATAAATGATTAGATTTCTCCGTCTCTATCATTCTATGATCTGGAAACGATCCGTATACGGTTTTACATTTGGTGATCCATCACCAAGGGTATTTTGCGAGCCTCGATGGTCGAATACAATACATCGATGGGACATCTGAGAAGATGCATACTCAAGTGATTTGCACATATAACCATACCGCTTGATCAGTAATCAGAAACTTCTCACCTCCAACATCAAACCCTTTTCAAAATCCTTATCAAACCTTTTCTCAAAATCCTTAACAAACCCTTTCTCAAAACACTCAAATCCTTCTAAAAATGGCAAGCTTGAAAGAATTAGTTGAACATTATTTGCAGATAAAGATTGTTGCTACCCTGGACAGGTACGAGGTGATTATCGGGGCAGAGAGACAGAGTGTCTTAGACGGGATGACCCTGCTCGACCAAGTACTTAAAGAGCCACCAAGTCCATCAAGATACCAGATGGCAACTTTTCTGATGGAAGAGATACGCGTCTCCGATGCCAGGCTTCAAATGTTGGTTTAACAGAGGCAAGAAGCAATGAGTAGGCATTTGGAGTTGATGGAGGAGATGGAATCTAGGTTCCCGTGAACCTCAACCCGCAACTGCTCTGTTTTTTGTTTTTTTTAGGAAATAGGAATGAACATGTAAATTAGGAAACAATTTTGTGTATGGAATTGGAATCAGTAGTATGAAATCCACTTTTTGTTATATACTTGTTTGTCTATTATTGTTTATGAAATCAATTTATTAAACAAAAACCCTAATCCTCGAAAACAGAGAAGATCAACAATTGCAATCCGATCAACAACTCATGCATAATTTTAGGTAACAAAGGTAATCTGTTCGCACAATCTCCATTTCGTTAAACAAAATCCCCAATCCTCGAAAATAGAGACGATCAACAATTGCAATCCGATCAACAACTGATGCAGAGACGATCAAAAACCCTAAACACAAAAAAAAGAACGGATCTACAAAAACCTTAAATTATGGGGAATTATAATTCTAAATAAATTATATAAAAAGATTTAAGATACAAATTAAATAATGGGTCAATTTGGGGTCAAATGGGTCAATTTGATGTGTTTAGGACCAATGAGTCCCAATAAGGTGTGTAAGTAAACAATAAGTTGTGTTTAGAACCAATGATGACCCAATTGGTGTGTATGTAACCAATAAGTTGTGTTTAGAACCAATGATGGCCCAATAAGGTGTGTATGTAACCAATAAGTTGTGTTGAGGACCAGTGAGACCCAATAAGGTGTGTTTAGGGGAAACGAGGGTCAGTTGAGACCAATGAGTCCCAGTAAGGTGTGTATGTAACCAATAAGCATGTTTAGGACCAATGATGGCCCAATAAGGTGTGTATGTAACCAATAAGTTGTGTTGAGGACCAATGAGACCTAATAAGGTGTGTTTAGGGGAAACGAGGGTCAGTTGGGACCAATGAGTCCCAGTAAGGTGTGTTTAGGGGAAACGAGGGTCAGTTGGGACCAATGAGTCCCAATAAGGTGTGTATGTAACCAATAAGCATGTTTAGGACCAATGATGGCCCAATAAGGTGTGTATGTAACAAATAAGTTGTGTTTAGGACCAATGAGACCCAATAAGGTGTGTTTAGGGGAAACTAGGGCCAGTTGGGACCAATGAGTCCCAGTAGGGTGTGTTTAGGGGAAACGAGGGTCAGTTGGGACCAATGAGTCCCAATAAGGTGTGTATGTAACCAATAGGCATGTTTAGGACCAATGATGGCCCAATAAGGTGTGTATGTAACCAATAAGCATGTTTAGGACCAATGAGTCCCAATAAGGTGTGTTTAGGGGAAACGAGGGCCAATTGGGACCAATTAGTCCCAATAAGGTGTGTATGTAACCAATAAGCATGTTTAGGACCAATGATGGCCCAATAAGGTGTGTATGTAACCAATAAGCATGTTTAAGACCAATGAGTCCCAATAAGGTGTGTTTAGGGGAAACGAGGGCCAGTTGGGACCAATTAGTCCCAATAAGGTGTGTATGTAACCAATAAGCATGTTTAGGACCAATGATGGCCCAATAAGGTGTGTATGTAACAAATAAGTTGTGTTTAGGACCAATGAGAGCCAATAAGGTGTGTTTAGGGGAAACGAGGGCCAGTTGGGACCAATGAGTCCCAGTAAGGTGTGTATGTAACCAATAAGCATGGTTAGGACCAATGACGGCCCAATAAGGTGTGTTTAGGGGCAATGAGGGTCATTTTAGGATACAATTATCATTAAATTTATTGCTTAATATTCCATTTTACATTTAAAGATCATTTTAAAGGTATGTTTAAAATAAAGTTAAATACGATTTGCGTCCCTGTGGTTTGGTGGTTTTAACTTTTTGAGTCCATTTTAACTCTTTAAAATTCAAGATAAATATTAACGCAAATCGTATTAATTGAGTTTATATTAAATCCGATAAATGCTGTCACGTCCTTATTAGCTGAGATGTTTTCACCCGGATCGATCTTATTAATCCCCAAATTACTTCCCACCATTTTTCAAATTTCCCAAAATTCATTGATCAGTTCCTATTCCCTCTCACCAAAATTTTATCACCAAAACGATTCATTACTCTCTTCTTCCATATCACTAAAAGTTCATCTACCTAATTCATTGATCAGTTCCGGATTCATCACACTATCATCTTCAGAAGATCACTACCTAATTCCCGTCAGTATATATTAATTTCACTGTCATCTTCAGTAGATCATTTTCATCTCAATTATTTCATCTTAATTATTCCATCGCATTTATTTCATTAATTCTCTATTTATTTCACTGTCATCTACAGGATTCATCTGATTTAACAATGGACATTGAAGGTGAAGCATATGACAATGAATATTATTCGGAAGAAGAGGGAATGTATAACAATGCCGATTATTCGGATAATGAAGAGGAAATGGATAACAATATTGACGATTATTCGGATGAAGAGGACATGGAAAACATTGATGCCCAAGTCGAAAATGATGCCCAAGTCGACAATGATACCCAAGTAGTCGACAATGATACCCAAGTCGACAATGAGAATGGGGAAGCCTCTGCTCCCCAAGCAAACAAGAGGGGGATGACGCGGTTGGTAAAGTGGCGTGCCAGATTTGAGAAAAATGGTGAGGAAAAATGGCCACTAACATTTGATGCGCTGGGAAGGGTTGGCGGGGACCATAGAGCAAAATTTTCGAGTTTTATGGGAGACATTGTAAGGGCAGAGGTTGGATTGAGGTATCTAGAATGGAGGAAGGTGCCAAAAGAGGACAAGAACAAAATGTGGGCAGCGATTCAGGTTATGAAACAGATTAAACATTTTCTCATATTAGGTTTGTTATTGAATTCCATGTGACTAAAATATCCTGTCATATGTTATTTTTTTAGAAATATTTCAAAATTGATGACTGTCGAAGGAGAGCTATAATGGTACGGCTTGGTGGGTTGCTAAGGAGTTTTAGAAGAAATATGTTGGAAAAACACATTCGTCCCAACCTAGCAAAACCCACCGTGCTTGAGAAAGTTCCAAAGATGTATCGCACTATTGTGAAAAAAGAAGACTGGGACAGATTTGTAGCATATACAAGATCTGAAGAATTCGAGGTTTTTATTCAATTCAAACTGCAGATTTCATTAATTAAGCTAATAAGTGTTAATTAATGAGATTATAATTATATATCCTACTGTTCTGTGTTAATTAATGAGATTATAATTATATATCCTACTGTTCTGTTGGAAAGGCTGCGTCAAAGATTGGAAAAGATGTTCGAGCAAAATATACTTATGATCATTCAATGGGGCGGGGAGGATACGTCTTTCTGAGAGAAAAACTGGTAATAAGCTAAGTGTGTTACACCCAGTCATGGTTAAGAACGTGCAATGTATGTTTCAAGTCTGATATATATTATTATTATAATACAAGGTACAAAACAAAGAAATAGCAGCTGATGAATTCCCCTCTCGATCGTTTATGTGGAGGAAAGGAAGGGTAAATAAAGAGGGGGAATACAAAACGCCTGTGGTGAAGGGCGTAGCAGATGATATAGTAAGTTTAATTGCTATATATATACCTAATTATTCACATGTTAAAAATTAACAGCACCTCATTAAATTAACTAAATTAATTACTGCAGGCCGAGAATGAAACAAAGATAAATGCGGGATCTGTGACCGTAGAACCGGGAACGGATGCCCTGACATTGGTCCTTGGCAAGGAAAGGGGTGGATACCTAAAAGGTATCGGGTATGGAGTGACTTCCCGTGGATATTGGCAGGGTGCTCCAAAAGGGAGATCAAAAGAACGGATCGAAAAACTAGAGGCGGAGCTAAAAAATGAAAAACAGCTGCGTGAGAAAAGGGATGAAGAGGTTGACAACCTCAATGACAGGCTTAAAGCACATAATGATAAAATTGATAAGCTTACGGCGCTTATGGAGGCCGTGATTCAAGATAAACAAGTTCATAAAGCGGTAAATTCTGTAAGGGACAAACTATATATATATATATATACCTATAATTAATTATATTATATATACTTTACTTTTTATCGATCAATTAATTATTATAAATCATTAAATCATTTCGTAGGTAAAGTCTGCGGAGGCGCCTCTTACTACAACGGTAATTAAATATTATTGCTGATACGATCAATCTCCCTTGAGCGCATATTTATTAATTAATTAACTAATTGAATTAATTGTACGTAGGACATGATCAATTCTGCGCACAATACATCGTGGAAACAATCTACTCAATCAAACTCATCTCAAAGGTCGGCCGATAAGGTACGGATTTGAAATAGTTCTGAATTTGAGTTGATCTGGAAGATTCTAGTTCATCTGGATGAACATGCGTCTCTACTTATAGTTCATCCGGATAGTTAGAGTTCATCCGGATAGTTAAAGTTCCTCAGGATAGGTAAGGTTCATCAGGATAGTAAAAAGTTCATCAGGATAGTTAGAGTTCATCGGGATAGTTAGAGTTGATCCGGAAGATTCTAGTTCATCTGGATGAACATGCGTCCCTAGTTATAGTTCACCGTGTTGGTTATAGTTCATCCGGATAGTTAAAGTTCACCAGTATAGGTAAAGTTCATCAGGATAGTTAAAGTTCATCAGGATAGTTAGAGTTGTTCCAGAATATAATTAATAATTAACTGTGCCGGCTATGATAAGTTTGTACTTCATCCGAATGGTTATCAGGATAGTTAACTAATGTTTAGCCGGTTATGATCGATATGCTTTTATTAATTAATTGAATTGTAGGTTTCTTCTGCGACTCTATCACAACACACTCCTCCATCTACAACAGAGTCGCAAAAGGAAAGGGTAACTATTTTAATTTACACAGTTGTGTACTTCCCTTATAACTAATTGCTATATGATCATTTGATTAAATGCTGATGCTGTCTTTAGGTGAGAAAGAGAAAAATGACAGAAGCAGCAGCTGCTGCAGCCAGTGCTGCTGGGGCATCAGAGCAGGAAGTTGTATATATATATAATTAATTTAGAAATTTGACAAATCGCTTTGACGTTATCGTTAATTAATATATATGTTACTAATCAGTTAATTACATGGTGTCAATTTAGGAAAAGAATAAGAGACATGCAAAACCAGTAAAACCTGCAGCTCGTAAAGTACCTCCTAAGAAGAGTGATCATCAGTTGGAAAAACCAAATAATTATGATGCCATTGCAGCTCCTATCGATCTGCAGCCAGTAATCCAAGAGGTATATAGATTAGTATATACCACAATTTTTGTATTCTATTTTTTACTTTAATTAATTAATTGTTTATATATATGCTATAATTAATATTTTATTATTATTATTATTATGTCACTTCTGATCAGGGGAGCCAAACTGCGACGTTGCACATGGAGGGGGATCCACTGAACGTCGTGGGAATGGCTGAATTATTACCAAAACAAAAAGATGAGAAGATTCATGGAAGTCCATTACCTCCTGGTTGCCGTAGAATTAAAGTTTATCAAGTCAATAAGGGTGCAACATTTTTACCATTCCCAGTAGATGATAAAACAACGCTTTCGGAGGTTGAAAATAAATATATTATTGCATGGCCGATGAACCGTATGATCCTTCCTTCTAATAACAAGTCAGATAGATCACAGCCGGTTGATCATTCTACGGTTCAAAAAGTACTGGAACAACCACAGGTAATTACTACATTAATTAATCATATCCGCTAATTAATTAACTATATATATATATATATCTGATCGGTTTTATTTGTCATATATGTTTCCAGGGGAAATCAAAGATTACGAAAGTGTACGTAACACCAAACCAAATGAATCAAAATCTGATAAATAGAAAAATCACACGGCACCAGCAGAAGCAGCTGATCAGCACGGACAAGAAATTATAATTAATTATTATGGAAATTAAACTTTGATTAGTGTTGTATGTTATCTTTTTGAACAGCGTCATGATTAGTGTATGTACATTAATTTTTAATTATAATATATGATTTTTAAGGTTTCTCTATACTAATTAATTAATATATAATTAATTGTAATTAAGAAAATATATGTGACCATATATATAATACCAAAGGCCACATTTTTTTATATTTTAACGTGGCCGTTGCCACCATTTGGCCACGCTTATTGGGACAAATTATCTGATTTCAACTACCCTTTGGCCACTTTTTTTTTCCAGTTATATGTGGCTAAAACACAAATATACGTGACCATATAATACCAAAGGCCACGTTTTTATATTTTAATGTGGTCGTTGCCACCCTTTGGCCACCCGTATTGAGACAAAATGTATGATTTCAACTACCCTTTGGCCACTTTCTTTTTCCAAATATATGTGGCTAAAACACAAATATACGTGACCATATAATACCAAAGGTCACGCTTTTTATATCTTAACGTGCCCGTTGCCACCATTTGGCCACGCGTATTGGGACAAAATATCTGATTTCAACTACCCTTTAGCCACTTTTTTTTTCCAAATATATGTGGCTAAAACACATATATACGTGACCATATAATACCAAAGGCCACACATTTTATATTTTAATGTGGCCGTTGCCACCCTTTGGCCACGCTTATTGGGACAAAATTGATGATTTCAGCAACCCATTTGGCCACGTTTTTTCATATCATATGTGGCTAAAACACAAATATACGTGTCCATATAATACCAAAGGCCACACTATTCATATTTTAACGTGGCGGTTGCCACCCTTTGGCCACGCGTATTGGGACAAAAATTATAATTTCAGCAACCCATTTGGCCACGTTTTTTTATAACATATGTGGCTAAAACACAAATATACGTGACCATATAATACCAAAGGCCACGCTTTTGATATTTTAACGTGGCTGTTGCCACCCTTTGGCCACGCGTACTGTGAAAAAATGTATGATTTCAGCAACCCTTTGGCCACGTATTTTTATAATGTATGTGGCTAAAACACGAATATACGTGACCATAAAATACCAAAGGCCACGTTAACCAAACACATGTGGCCGTTGGGACCCTTTGGCCACGCTTTTCTGAAGAATTGTTTGATTACAACAACAAATATTGGTACCCTTTAGCCACGCTTTTCTGAAGAATTGTTTGATTACAACAACAAATATTGGTACCCTTTAGCCACGCTTATAGGTGGCTTCAGCCACTGATATTGCAACGTGGTCGTAGGGTACATATGGTCACGGCACCTATGGTGTCGGTTGGAATGGAAAAAAAACGTGACCAAACACCTTTTGTCACGGTTTTTTTCCGTGGCCAAAGGTGAATTTTGACGTAGTGTAAGCCCAAAAACAAATAAGCCCAATCTAATGTTCATGCCTCATAAAGTATAGACCAACAATCTTCCCCTAGGCATGAACCATTAGAGCGTCTACGGAAGCAGCAGATCAAATCTGAAGGTATTCGGCATCGTGTTTGACCACCATTCACGTTCCACGATCTGGTTCGCTGTTCCATGAAAGATCCCCACCCGGATAGCATTTTCAAGATCATTCTCATCACCGAGAATAGGTTGGGAGGCGAGGAGCTTGCTATCACGTTCACCAAACCTCAGCAGATCGACCGGATCATAGAAGCGGAATTCTCTCATCTTCTTGCAGACCACCACCACTTCATGAGTCGTTGGATCATAAAACCAGTTGTCGAAGTCTTTCACTAACGTGCCATCTTCAATTTCTTCCAACATATTTATCACTCTAGTTCTCTTGGTGGGTGGTCGCCTCACTTCTCCAATAGGCTCTCCTGTTACTGGGTCAGTTCCAGTCTCAATCCATCTGACCTGTTTGAGCTCAAAGTTCACAAAGTTTTCTGCCAAATGGCTCATCAAGTTGTCACGAACTTGATCTCCTTGAGCATTCCTCCATCGATTTATATACGGTGCCCTCAACAAATTTCTGATCTAAGGCTCTGTCCAGGAGTGAAATTGGCCTCTTGTTCTGTAATACTCCACTGGACTGTATCCATCTCGGATTACTGCAAACAACTTCTTCTCACCATCATAGTGCCAGCACAAGATTGGTTCATGGCTCCCCCTTTTGTCGATTTCGCTTATACCCACATCAATTGAGTACATAGTGGGGGGAGGACCTTGGAAAAAATCCTTGAACCAGTTATCATGACTTTCCGGTGCCTTTGAGATGAATCTTCCTCCTCGAACATAGTCTGACATCACAATGGTGTCATCACCTTCATCTTCATGCACTTCTTCAATAGTTTGAGCACCTTGAGAAGAACCCTGTTCTGGGGCACTCTAAGCACTTAGGCTACCAGGCTTCTCCATGAGTTCTAGTTTCTTTCTTAACTCATAGAAACTTGCATACAAGAACCCAATACTGGCCTCATTCCTACTCTCCTTCTCCTTCAACCTCTTGTTTTCCCCCTTCAGCTCTTTTATCTCATTCTCTCTTTTCCTGTTTTGAGAAAGAAGATAATTGATCTGGAGATCCGAAGGTCTACAGGCAGATCACCAGCTTGAACACTTTCCCCAATAAGTGTTGGATATGGACGGAAGCTTGGCACAACTGGGGGCTGACTTGAGTCAGTTGAAATATTTATCCTCACCGGGCTTGGCTCCACAAAAGTACTTTCAACATCAAGAAATTGCCTTTGCTCATGAACTGGGCTCTGTTCATTCAGAATAGGACTTTCAGTCTGCATTGGTGTTGGTTCTTGAACATTATCTTGGACATCAGCTTGAGTTGAGCTTTCAACATTTGTCGGTTCAGTCACATTCACATTTTGAACATTTGCACCTCTAGGTTCAATCACCATCACCCCTGAGCTTGTCTTCTGAAACTTAAACCTGATAGTTCTGGGATCAGCTCTCTTTCTTGGTGAGGTTACACGCACAGGAATAGGTTCTTCAAGTACATCATCCACTGTAAAATGAGCATCCAACTCCTGTGGAATTGAGCCACTGCTAGAAGAGGAATTCAAGTCATCCCTCGCTTTCTTGTGACTAATGGGCCCTAGATCCCCATAGATATCGTCATTCAGATTCTCATGTTGAGGGAAAATGTCATCCATCACATTTTCTTCATTAGAAGGTATACTCTCTGTTTCTCCCTGAACATTCATAGGTACAGTTGCTGCCGCATCATGGTCTTCAGCAACAGACACATTGACAGGATGAACTTTCGGCTCTGAATCTTCTTCTTGTTCTTGCTCCCTTACAACTTCAGGGAAGGCACCACTTTTAGACCATTCAAGTCTTCCTTGAAACATACTCTTTCCTCTTCTATCTTGGGTTTGCAAACCAAACACTCCACTATCCATGAATTTGATGTCTAGTTTCTCAATCCTTTCTTGAATCATTGGATACTTCTGTTGGGTTATATAACAAATTATCACACAAGTGCGCATCGGAAAGAAACCTATGAATTAATCTAACTAAACGGATAGAACATGTTTACCTTATGAGCTCGGATTGACTTGTTCTCTTGGAGGATTTAAAGCAAATCCCTCTACGATCGAACACACGACACACCAATGCTATGTGCTGGCACTTGATCACGAACACCTCCACTCGAGATAGCCTTGGTCGAACCACACAAGAACCAAAACCCCTAGGGTTCTTCTTGTAGCCGAATTCGAGAGAGAAGAGAGAGAATTAGGGTTTTCTTTTATCAGATAAAGGCAGCTACTAAACCTCAAACCCAGAGGGTTTATTTATAGGTTTAAAAGACTTGATAAACAAGTTAAGGATTGGCATAGGAGCCTTTACGATTTTCGGCCCTATGGCCTATCCTTAAACCTTTTCCTAATTGTAATCCAATTACAACTCTCTCTAATTACAACTAACACCCCTCTGTTAAGAATTAACTATTAGTTTTTAACGAAACTTCGTTAAATAATTCGTGATAAATATTAATTAACCATTAATTAATATTAATACATTTGGTGTCGAGACGTGTGACCCCGTATGCTTAAATAATTTCCGGACAAACGCTTACTATTACATGATCATATCCCTACAGCTCCCACTTGAGCTTGCAATAGTAAAGGTAATAACATTGGTTAGCGTCTAGCAACACGCCAATGCTCCCAGAAATATTTAAGTACAGTTTCTCAAAGTGTATTTAAATGGTACAGTCATTTACTATCCCTTTGTTACCGATACCGTGTTAAATATGAATATGGATCAAGTCATTTCATACTTTAACGATTCTGTTTCTCATTCTCACAACTAACTTAAGATTACCAAATTCCAAATCGAGACATCTCTAGATTTCATTTGGGCAGGCCATGCAAACATCTTAATTAGTCCAATGAGGGGCCCAGTGGTATCTTCTTCAGCACAAAACTGAAGGAACAAATCCTCTTGACTACACGTGTCAAGTCACATACTTCACTACACTTACTGAAAATAGCCCTTTTGTACTACCTTATTCAGGATAGTTAGAACTATATCAAGCAGGTGTAATCCATACATGCATGACCTGCTTGTATCTCAAGTCTAAGGATAAGCAAAGCAACCATTTACGAATTTCACTTAATGACGCCGATCCATAAAGTGACAATTCGTTAGTGGGTCAGTCCAGTATGCATCCAATGAATACCATGTGAGTTTGGTGGGACCATCCTAACCAATCACTCAGATTTTTTCTTAGTTTAACTATATTCCCATATAGTTAATCGACAATGGACAATTTAGAATACTTGACAAGTACTCAAGGATTAAACATGCAAATATAGGACACAATTTACTATTAAATGAAATCAAACATATCAAGTACTTTATTTCATTATATAAATAGAAATTGTTTAACATCCCTTATCCAAATACCGAACATCAGACATACATGATTTAACCAGCCAATTTATGTCCCATGCCCTCGGCATGCCTTTCAAGCTTCGGCCTCGACAAAGCTTTCGTGAAAGGATCAGCTAAGTTAATATCTGTGTGAACTTTGAGTAATTTGATTTCACCTAGTTCGATCTGCTCATGAACATAGTGATATCTCCTGGCATAGTGTCTGGCGCCCTTCTGAACTCCAGGTTCTTTGGCGATGATCAATGCACCCGAGTTATCGCAGTACATGTCGATCGGAAAGTTACTTGTGGGGACAATGTCTAGCCCACTAATAAACTTCCTTATCCAGACAGCCTCCATTGCAGCTTCCGAAGCAGCAATGTACTCAGACTCTGTTGCAGACATAGCAACTGTGGTTTGTTTCTTGCTTTTCCAATCCACAGCGCCTCCATTCATAACGAAGACGTACCCAGACTGAGACTTCGTGTCATCTCTATCAGTCTGAAATCCAGCATCACAGTATCCGGTCACTTTGAGCTCTTGATCTGGATTTCCCGCATATACCAAAAACAAATCTCTAGTAGCCTGTAGGTACTTAAGAATGGTCTTAACAGCAGTCCGGTGACTTTCACCTGGATTCTGTTGAAAACGGCTAACGATATTCTATGCAAACGCTATATCAGGTCTAGTGCATCTCACCGCATACATTATAGAGCCTACAGCCGAAGCATAAGGGACTCTTTGCATACGCTTCACCTCATCAGGTGTAGAAGCACCTTGTTTGACCGATAGACCAAGTCCTTCCTGCATAGGTACTATACCACGCTTGGAATTCTCCATCTTGAATCGCTTCAAGATCTTATCAATATAAGCACTTTGACTTAGTCCAATCAACCGCTTAGTTCTATCTCTATAGATCTTGATTCCAAGAATGAATGCTGCTTCTCCCAAGTCTTTCATAGCAAAACACTTTCCAAGATGGGATTTTACATCTTGCAACATTGGAATGTGTTTTCCTATTATCAGTATGTCATCTACATATAAGACAAGGAAAGTAACATTACTCCCACTAGCTTTGCGATATACACATGGCTCATCGGGATTCTGAACGAAACCAAACTTTTTGATTTCTTCATCAAACCGTTTATTCCAACTCGATGCTATCTTTAGTCCATAAATGGACCTTTGAAGCTTGCATACTTGGTTGGGATGTTTTGGATCAATGAACTCTTCAGGTTGATCCATATAGACTTCTTCATCCAAGTAACCATTTAAGAAGGCAGTCTTAACATCCATCTGCCATATCTCAAAGTCATAGTACGCTGCTATGGCTAAGAGAATCCTAATAGCTCTAATGTCTGCTACTGGTGAAAAGGACTCATCATAGTCAACGCCAAAACGTTGAGTATAACCTTTCGCCACGAGACGAGCTTTATAGGTGTGTACATTTCCATCCATGTCGGTCTTCTTCTTGAAGAGCCATTTACTCCCAACAGTTCTTGCGTTAGGAGGAAGATCAACCAGGGTCCAAACGTGGTTATCTTGCATGGATTTCATTTCCACATTCGCAGCTTCAAGCCATTTGTCAGATTCCGAATCTGATAATGCAGCTTTGAAGTTCGGAGGCTCATTGAGATCTCCTGATACGTCATCCTCGGATTCGACTAGACCAATTCATCTATCCGGATTACGTACGACCCTTTCGGATCTACGAAGTGGAATCGCAACATCATCGACTTGAGGTTCATCACTTTGAACATTTCCCCCCCCCCCAAGTTGATGATTGCTAGTTGTTTCAGAAGGTGACACATCTTCTAGTAGTTCTACAATTCTCCCACTGGTCTCTTGAGCTATAAAATTCTTTTCAAAGAATTCAGCATATCGAGCAACACGAACAGTATTTTTTGAAGGATTGTAAAAGTAGTAACCCATTGTTTCCTTTGGGTATCCTACGAAGATGCACTTAGTAGTCCTGGGTTGTAGTTTGTCAGGCGTATCACGCTTCACAAATGCCTCACATCCCCAGACTCTTAAGTAAGACAACACAGGGACTTCTCCATGCCATATTTGATATGGTGTCTTTTCAACCTTCTTGGTTGGAACCATATTTAGAACGCGTACAACGGTTTCTAGAGCAAAATCCCAAAATGATAATGGGAGAGTTGTAAGGTTCATCATCGACCTCACCATCTCTAGTAAGGTTCGATTCCTCCTCTCAGACACTCCATTATGTTGAGGAGTGTAAGGAGGGGTAAGCTGTTGGACAATTCCACACGCTTTAAGATAATCCTTAAACTCTTGGCTTAAGTATTCTCCACCACGATCCGATCGAAGGATCTTGATGGTCTTTCCGAGTTGATTTTCTACTTCGTTCTTGAACTCTTTGAATGTTTCAAACACTTCATGTTTATGTTTAAGCAAGTAAACATAACCATAACGACTGAAATCATCCGTGGAAGTCACGAAGTAGCTAGCACCTTTTCTTGACACATGCCTAAATGGGCCACAAACATCAGTATGAATGAGTCCAAGTAGGTCTTTAGCCCTTTGCGGCTTGTTCGGAAAGGGTTTTCTTGTCATCTTTCCTGAGATACAGGAAACACATTTTTCAAATGATTCATCATTTGATTGTAAGATCCCTTCACGTTGAAGTTTTTCAATGCGGTTTTTGCCAACATGGGCAAGACGACAGTGCCAAAGATAGGTAGAGTCCAAACTAATTTTGGCTCGTTTGCTAATAGTGAACATTGAATTATTTGAAACACAACCACGCATATCAATTTCATAAATGCCATCACAAGGAATAGCATCAAAATAATGAACATTATTTTTAGAAACTAAAATACCGATATTATTAAACGTGTTAATAAATCCTTGGTTTTTCAACAAAGAAACTGAAATAACACCTCTAGTGATAGAAGGTGCATAATGACAATTGTCTAATACAATAAATAACCCAGAAGGCAGAATTAAATGAAATTCTCCTATAGCTTCCACAGCTGCTGGCAAACCATTTCCAACGAACAGCTGCAAAGCTCAAGGCTTCAGTGTCCTCCTCTTTCTAAGACCCTGTAACGAATTACAGATGTGAGTTCCACAGTCGGTGTCATACACCCATGAATCACTCTTAGAAAAGGAAAATAATTCAATTGTGAAGATACCTGAAGTACTAGTCCCACTAGTATTCTTTCTCTTCTTCATCAACTCAGCTAGATAGGTAGGACAGTTCCTCTTCCAGTGTCCAACTTCACCACAATGGTGACAGATCTGGTCTTTAGCTGGATGCTCTTTTGCGGCCGGAGGGGTTTGCTTGGTTTTAGGAACAAGCGCAACTGCCTTGCCTTTTCCCTTACCATCATTCTTGCCCTTCGCCTTTTGCGGTCTTTTAGCCTTTTGGATCCTTCCCCCCTTGATCATAAGAACTTGGGGTGTTTCAGTGGCCTTTTTAGGAATCGTCTTTTCATTCTCGACAAGCATAGCATGAAGCTCAGGTATAGTCTTAGTCATACTATGCATGTTGTAGCTGCGCACAAAACCCTCAAAATCCTTTGTAAGCGATTTAAGGATCATGCCAACTGCAACAGCACGATTATACCCATAATTGAGCGATTCCAATTTGTCAAAGTAGCTCTTCATCTTGAGCACATGACTACTGACCGATTTACCAGTTTCAAGCTTTAAGTCGTGGAGTTCCACAACTAGGTCGAACAATTCAACACCAGCTTGTTTTTCATACATCTTCTTTAGCTCTTTGATAATATCACAAGGTGTATGAAATTCGTATTGCTTCAGAAGATCGGGAGTCATACTCGAGATCATCATGCAAGCAACCTCATCGTATCTGCTATACTCTGCGTTGTAGAACGCTTTCTCTTGATCAGAAGCATCAGCAGCTGGCTCGGTCGGCCAATGATGTTCAAGGACATCGGTCCTCCGTTCAACTCTAAGGACAATCCTCAGTTGACGGTACCAGTCATTGAAGTTAGATCCATTCAGCTTTTCTCTTTCAAACATTTGACGAAAAGCATGACCAACATTGTTTTGAGGAGGGTTTGTTGCCATCTACAAAACAGATTAAGTTCAAAAATCAGTATTTTCGATAATCTTTTCCTTAATAAATTTAATTACCCATTGTTTAAACATTTTAAACAATTAAGCTTATTAAGGCTAGGATCCTAATGACATGCCCTCATTTCATCAGTTGATCTGCTAGAAATGATGCATTCAAAAGGTAAGTAACGATCAATGATTGTATTCAAAATACAATTCCTAGATTTTATGGGACCTACAAATAACACTTGTGAATCTTGCACTAAGTGATTTGTAGTCATGTTTCATCCCATCTTTTGCCACGGGCCAGGGGTCTCACCGCCTAGCTCATTTTAAGTCGTCCAGCTAAGAACGCACAAATTGTCCACCATTGTGTACCAATGAGTGGGAATTTGCCATGTAAATGCCATTTTACCATTGTGTACCAATGAGTAAGATGACATCCACAAGTGTCCTTTTCAAGGTGGATGGCAAAGACTTAAATTTTGTTTGGGTCAAAACAATTTTGATGCGTGATAAAAAAGGTTATGTGTGAAGATTCATGCACATCTTCACCACATAATGTGTTTATAAAAAATCTTAGTTTGTCTTCCAAATCAAAAGAGCTCGGTAGCTCCATTCGCAACACACAAAGAAGCGTTGGGGTGAGGTTTGCAACTTTTGCAATTAAAAACCTACCCGCTTTAGGGAAGCATGGCGACCCGACTTATACCTCTCTTAGAGTGTGTTCAAATGGGTGAGCCGGTGTTTCGTTTGAGTTTTAGGACACAAATTTTATTTTATAAACAAAATCATATTTCAATAGTTTATTTAAGCAAATTTCGATTTTCATAAAACAAATTTTCATTTAAAACCTTTTATTATGTCACAATTATCACAATAATCACATAATTTTTTAGGGTTTCTAATTATCTAACATAATTTTAATTTTAATCCTATTTGATTTAAGTAATAACCATGAACGATTTGCATGAAACATCATGGTTTTTACTTCCTTTTAACATTTAAATGAAGGTACAACATGTTGATTATCAAATAACAAAAACTTGGGTTCTCAATTTTAGATCACAAAATCAAATTTTAGACCTAAAATTAGGGTTTCCGATTCGGCTAGAGGTTTTCGATCCACTATATATAGTTTTCGATCGGAATCAGAGTTTCCGATCGAGAACATTACTTTTCGATTAGGTTTTCAATCGAAACAGGTGTTTCCGATCGAAACAAGGCTTTCCGATCGAAAAACAAGGGTTTTCGATCGGGACAAAGGTTTTCCGATCGGAAAACAAGGGTGTCCGATCGGTAGTAGGGTTTCCGATCGGAAAACAAGGGTTTCCGATCGGGAGTAGGGTTTCTGATCAGAAAACAAGGGTTTCCAATCGGGAGTAGCCGGCGGGTCGAAAAGTGGTTTTCGATTGGGTCGAAAAGTGGTTTTCGATCGGGTCGAAAAGCAGTTTCCAATCGAATTTTTGAGTTTTTTCGTTTTTACCAATTTGCGAAACCTTTTCCAATTGTAAAACACGATTTTTAATTGGATCGAAAAGCTAGAATCTTATTTTGTTGCCCCCCTTCCAAGTTTTATTCCCGGTAATTAATTAAAATCATAGGTGGCTCGTGATACCACTGTTGGGTTATATAACAAATTATCACACGAGTGCGCAACGGAAAGAAACCTATGAATTAATCTAACTAACCGGATAGAACATGTTTACCTTATGAGCTCGGATTGACTTGTTCTCTTGGAGGATTTAAAGCAAATCCCTCTACGATCGCACACACGACACACCAATGCTATGTGCTAGCACTTGATCACGAACACCTCCACTCGAGATAGCCTTGGTCGAACCACACAAGAACCGAAACCCCTAGGGTTCTTCTTGTAGCCGAATTCGAGAGAGAAGAGAGAGAATTAGGGTTTTCTTTTATCAGATAAAGGCAGCTACTAAACCTCAAACCCAGAGGGTTTATTTATAGGTTTAAAAGATTTGATAAACAAGTTAAGGATTGGCATAGGAGCCTTTACGATTTTCGGCCCTATGGCCTATCCTTAAACCTTTTCCTAATTGTAATCCAATTACAACTCTCTCTAATTACAACTAACACCCCTCTGTTAACAATTAACTGTTAGTTTTTAACGAAACTTCGTTAAATAATTCGTGATAAATATTAATTAACCATTAATTAATATTAATACATTTGGTGTCGAGACGTGTGACCCCGTGGGCTTAAATAATTTCCGGACATACGCTTACTATTACATGATCATATCCCTACAACGTCTTCATAACCACCATATGTACGAACCTTGGAGTCATAAGAAATTGTTCTTCGGCACTTAAATCAGCATTGCCAATCCAGTCCATCAGCATCATCTTTGAAAAATTAAAATCCTAGTCCAGGGCCAATGCAACACACGCTGTTCCATGCACCTTGTTTAGCTGATCAAAGCTTGTTCTCTTGCCCAAGAAGGATTTCTGCATGTAGTGTGCCAGACATCTCCAGTAGTGTGGCAGTAACTTTTTGAACATCGGAGGGAATTTGCCTTCATACCCCAAAGACTTTGCACCTTCTAACACTACGGTCTTTGAATACTCCATTGTGTCTTCAGCTTTGTCATTAATATTCAATCCTTGACAAATGTCTTCTTCAGCAATCTCAATCTGGCGGTTCTGAATGGTTGCAGTGATCCTTGTTTTATCTGCATTTGCCCTTGCAGTACCCCAGAATTCTCTGACGAGTTGTTCATCGATCAGCACACTTGCTTCGAGAGCATGATTGATTTTGCATACGTTCAGTCCAACTACTAATGAGTAGAATAACTCCATGTGTCTCTCAGGAGGGTCGTCAAGATAAGTGGGTATGCAGTGATCTCTCTCAAAGTGAATCTCTTCGTCAAGCATATCTTCTGCCATCTGAGAAAACAAGCCAAATGCATCAGGTTTAATCTCATCAATGAGCAATTCTGTTTGTTAACATCATCTTGAAGTTCAATTGATTATCACATTTTACTGTTGATTTTAGAAATCTCAATTGATACTTTCGAGGAAAGAATTTGATTTTGAAACACACATTTAACAAAACACACTCTTAAACGTTAACTTGTTCAATTTTATCTTAAAAACAATTGAATTTAACGAGATTTCAAAAACATTTTGTGATTATTTAAGTGTTTACGATTTTATATCTCACTATAAATGGGTTTACGATCCAACAGGTGGGTTTACGATTGGGATTTGGGTTTACGATCTGGGTCAAATTAAACCGGATCAGGTCCAATCGTAATCAGTGAGCCCGATCGTAAACAGCATCGGAAACACCAATCGTAAACTCCGATCGTAAACACCAATCGTAAAAACGAACAGTCGTCTTCAACCTCCAGATAATCGTAAACACGAGTAACCTCCATAGATGTACCTGCAACATCTTAAAAAACTCATTATAAACCAACATTTATGCACAAATATCATCAAAACTACCTTTTAAGTAACGTAAACACTAAAACGATTTCAAAACTCGTGTATTTGATGAAATCCTCGCAGGAAAGACCAAGTGATGAAGAATAACTTAGAACCGAGATCAAACCGACAAATCAAGGATGAAATAGTCGATTGAAGCGGGTTTTGTGGTCAACAATGGAAGGCGATGGTAGAGTGGTGGTCGGTTTACACAGTAGACGGCCGCAGGAGGTCGGAAACACTTTTCCGGCGAGAGCAGGCGAAGGTTAGGGTTTCTATTGTTGGGATCGGAAACGCAGAGAGAGGGGAGAGAGAGATCGTAAATGGGATCGGTAATGAGAGGTTAAGGGTTTTGAGGATAAAAATTTTCACAATGCCCCCTCAAGTTTCGAATACATTTAAAAAAAACGCCCAAACCTCATTTAAAAGATATAGCACTTGAAAATTTTTTAATTTTGAAAAATTAAGAATTGCAAAACTTCCCCTCAGACTCATACCTCGAGTATCTGATCATGATCATAAAAATTTAATTTTTAAGCAATCAAAGACTTAAATAAAAATAAACCATAAAACAAAGATAACCTAATTGTAGAAATTAAATATTCACTTGCCTCGAAGCTGATGCTTTTCATGGATCAAACCAGACTTATCTTTCACTGAGGAACCCTTTTCAGCTTCTGTTACTTGACGCTCTAGACAATTGCCAGAATTTTATACCACACAAACTCACATCAAGTTATTTTGAAGTGCTTAATTATGGTACAATATTACCGTCATGTTTAACCGTCCCCATACCCAATTGTTCATAGCAAAACCTACCCAACCTCAGAGTTTATTGAGGATTCACAAACCCCCAACTTGAGGAACCATGCAACACCGTCATGATAAACACTTATTTCTTTAATTATCAGTTGGTGATCAGGTCGGCCGCATAAGCACGCAGAGAAGACCAAACAAAATAATTATTTTATTATTTTTCTTTTTCTTTTCATTTTTCATCTTTCTTTTTGTTTTTCATTTATCTTTTCTGAGGTGTTGTCATAATAGCAGAACATGGCGTGTGAGAGAGTGAATAATAGGTATAATTACCACTCTCAACCCGTTTTTGCTGGGACTCAGTTTTTTAAACCATGTAAACTAGGACGGGAAACTAAACATATATAGAAGTTAAGTTTACTGCACTTACATTGATGATCATAGTTTTGGGTTGAGCTTACCAACAAATCATCTTTGAGCAATATTTCACTTCAGCCTTACACGTGTCAGTCTCCGATTGTCTTGGACATTTATATCACTTCCTACCAGCTCAAGACAAACAAAAGACTTCATAAAAACCTTAAACAGATTTTCAGATTTTCTGAAACAATGACATTTCTTCCCCTGTTTTTATGAGGCTTTTGAAATAAAAAACACCAATTTTTTTATTTTTATTTATATTTTTCTTTATTTTTAATTTTTAATATATATTTTTTATTATTTTTTTAAAGAAAAACAACTATGTACAAACAGTTCTGATCAGATCATTCCTCGAAGGCAATCATCCTTAGGCCTTCAACACACATTTCAAAATTTGGACGAGGAAGGGGTTTTGTGAAAAGGTCAGAAACATTTTGATCTGAGCTTACCTTTTCCAACTGAATCAACTTCCTATCATAGCAATCACGAATGAAATGTACCTTGATATCTATATGCTTTGTTTTGAAATGTTGAATAGGATTCTTGACAATTTGCAAAGTAGCAGAATTATCACAAAAGATTGGAGTATTAAGAAATTCCATACCGTAGTCAGTGAGCTGATTCTGAATCCATACTACCTGTGAGCATCCAGCTGATGCTACCACATATTCAGCTTCTGCAGTTGATTTGGAAACGGTATGCTGCTTCATGCTCTGCCAAGAGATGAGTCTGTCTCCCAAGTACTGACATCCACCAGTGGTTGATTTCCTGTCAAGATCACTACCTCCATAATCACTGTCAGTAAATGCAAATAATTGGAAATCAGTATTCTTTGGGTACCAAAGTCCAAGCCGAGGCCTGCCCTTTAGATACCTAAAAATACATTTAACAACAGCTAAATGAGAGAGTTTAGGATTAGCCTGGTAACGTGCACACACACAAACTGCATGCATGATATCTGGCCTGCTTGCTGTCAGGTACATGAGTGACCCGATCATTGAACGATACAAGAATTCACTCACTGATTCTCCATCTGCATCTGCTGTTAGTAGAGGTCTGGATGCCATGGAAGTGGAGATGGGCTTGGAGTCCTGCATCTTGTACTTTTCTAGAATCTCATTCACATATTTTGCTTGATGAATGAGAATTCCAGTTTTATCTTGTTTCACTTGTAATGCCAGGAAAAAGTTCATCTCCCCTTGATCAATCATCTCAAACTTCTTTCTCATGACATCCTCAAACCCGATGCATAATTCTTCATTTGTAGACCCGTAGATGATGTCATCCACATACACTTGCACCATTATGATATCATCTTTCACCTTCTTTCTGAACAGAGTTTGATCAACCACTCCCCGTGTATAACCATTTTCTACCAAATGCTTTGACAGAGTCTCATACCACGTGCGGGGGGCTTAATGCAAACCATATAAAGCTTTATCCAGAAGATACACATGATCTGGATGGTTTTCATCCACAAACCCTGGCGGCTGAGCCACATAAACTTCTTCATTCATTTTAGCATAAAGGAAGGCTGTCTTCACATCCATCTGATGCACTGTGAAGTTGAGATATGTTGCTACAGCAAGAAGTATTCAAATTGCTTCCAATCTCGCCACTGGTGCATACACCTCATCATAATCCACCCCGTAAACCTGTCTGTGACCTTGAACAATCAGCCTGGCTTTGTTCCTCACAGTTACACCCGTATCATCTTTCTTGTTCTTATACAACCATCTTGTAGGTATAACCTTTTTATCTTCTGGTCTTTCCACTAGACGCCACACTCCCAATTTTAAGAATTGATTCAGTTCATTATGCATAGCCTCCATCCAACTCGGATCTTTAAGTGCTACCATCACATTTGGGGGCTCTATTTGGGAGATAAAACACGAGTACATACAGTGGTTGATGTCACCCGTGTGGCTTCTAGTGGTGACCCCTGCTGACCCTGGTACAACCACATTGCTGAGAGGATGATCTCTTTTGATTCTTGTCGTTTGAACATCTGGTACTGAAATAGAAACAGGCAGGTTAGTATCATTAACATTATTGTTCATACCTTGGATTTCTGACTCCTTCTGATCATCATGAGTTCTTGAAGATTCTGGAACATTCACAACATCATCCTTAGGAGCTGCTGCTGATACACTGTCTCTAACATTTTCAACAGATGGCTTTACATCAGGAGCTGGAGCAATGATGTCTTCTTCTTCTTCCAGTCCAGGAAACATGCTTGAGCAGTTGAAACCTTCAAACAATGATCCATTATCAAAAAATCCAGTCTGGTCCAGTGCCTGCATCAGTTGGATTGTCTTCCAACTAGTTAACATTAAATGCCTCAGTTATCATTTTGGTGGTTTTGTTGTAGACCCGATAAGCACTATTTGCAGAATATCCGACAAAGTAGCATTCATCAGCCTTTGCTTCAAACTTCCCCACATCAGACTGAATTAGGACTGTGCAAGGACACCCGAAGGTCTTGAAGTACCCCACCCTTGGTTTTTCTCCATAAATAATCTGATAAGGCGTCTTCTCATGCCGCTTGTTCAATAGTACCCAATTCTGCACATAACAGGCGGCGTTGACTGCTTCAGCCCAAAAGAAAATTGGTAATCTCGCTTCACACAACATAGTTCTGACAGCTTCAATGAGTGTTCTGTTTCTACTTTTAGCAACACCATTCTGTTGAGGTGTGTATGGTGCACTGTACTGCCTTTCTATACCTTTCTCTCCACAGAACATATTCAATTCAGCATTCTTAAACTCTATTCTGTTGTCTGATCTTATTGCCTTCACTTTCTTACTCATCTGATTCTCTATGAGAGTAACGAACTGTTTCACCAGTTCTGGAGTTTCATACTTGTTTGACAAGAAGAACACCCAAGTAAACCGAGAGAAGTCATCCACTATCACCAGACAATATGCGAACTTGCTCATACTTAGTACTTGAATTGGGCTAAAGAGATCCATATGAAGTAGTTGCAACACCGGTGAGATAGAATTCGTCATTTTAGATCGATGCGGTAACTTGTGTTGCTTCCCCTTAGCACATGCAACACACTTCTCAATTGATGTGAAGTCCTTGATCGGGAGATTTCGAATATGCTCTCCCTTTGCCAGCTTGTTTAGATTCTTCATGTTAGCATGTCCCAAACGACGATGCCATAACAAAGCCAGATTTTCATTTTGCTTTGAAATAAGACAGGCCAGGTCAGATGGCAGAGGATTACCCATGTTGAGAAGATAAGAATTTGCTCTTCTTGGTGTACGCATCACGATACACTCCTCAGGAATCTTGACTCCAGGCTTGAGGATGATACATTCCTTCTTATTGAACAACACAGAATATTCTCGATCACAAATCTGCGAAACACTGAGCAGACTATGTGATAATTCTTCTACATAATGCACATCTGTGAACGTCAAGCCGCCAATCTTCACTACACCTTTCTTGCTGATCCTGCCACCTACTCCACCAGCAAAAGATACACCTCCTCCATTGAAATCTTGAACCTCTTCCAAAAGTGATAAATCTCCGGTCATATGTCGGGAGCAACCACTATCAACGTACCAGAGATTGTTGACAGTTCTTCTCGGCTGTCCCTACATGAATCAAAGATTAGTTAGAGTCAGGTACCCAGGCCATAAAAGATCTGGGCACACCTTTGGAATCAATGTAGTTAACTAATTGAAGGGACATTCCTGCTTTTGATTCAGTTACACTCAAACTTTGAGCGTTGACTTTTGGTTTCCAAACAGGGTGTTTCTGTGGTTTCATCATATTGGTTGAGTTCTTCACTGATGCAGGTTTCTTTTGTGGAGATATGGCCTTTTTACCGGGAGATTTCTTGACAGGAGTCCACTCAAGTTTCAATTTTTTCTGAACAACTTGTTTTGTTTGAGAGACTTCTTTTGATTTTGAATTTTGTGTCTCAACCTTTGTTTTGCCTTTAGGTTTAGAAATTCCTTTTGTTTTAGACACTTGTTTCTCAACAAATTTCGGTCTCATCTTATCATTCTTTTTGTAGACTCCTTTAGGTGTGTAAGTTGGTTTCGGAGTTTTGGCCACATTCCACTTTTCATCAACAGGCTTCGTCACTGGAGCTTTTGTGTTTAAAACCTCAGACTGTTGAGTCTTTATTGGTTCTGAACTTTTCTTCCCCTGTGACAAAGCTTGTTGCTTTTGATTTTTGTTTCCACCTGTCATCATTTTCTCCAACATACTAGTCCGTGGATTTTGCGGATAGTATGGTTGATAAGGTCTATTCACACAATTTGCAGCAAAGTGTCCTGGTTCTCCACACTGAAAACAATTCATAAGTCTAGGCCCATTTACATGACTACAGAGATATGATCGTCTTGGATAAGACGACTTCCATTCAGGCTTATCATCCCATTTGTGTATTACATGTTTTGGAACTTTTTCTGGTTGTGTAATTAAACAAAATTGTTCTGATTTAGATTTGTTTGTTCTGTTGAAAGTAGACACAACCTGGGGATAAGGGACAAAGTCCTTGGGCTTAGACTCATGACCAATTCTTGTGTTAGGAACACGAATTTTAAAACGATTAACTTTTTCATTAGAATCAGAAACATGTTTTGATGACAAAGACACAACAGACTGTTTTGACTTGGACATAATAAGTTCTGACACAGTTGCCAGAACATCGTCCTTAGGTAAATCAGAAGTTAAACTACTAGACACATGACACTCTTTGACTCTTAAGCATTCACCATCCTTCCCAGAAACATCTTGGATCCTTACTTCATCTGCACATGAAACAAAAACGTCAGAAGAACCAACATTATCATTTAATGGTTCCTGGGATGGACCTGGTCCACTTGTGGATGCCACAATTCTATTCTGATTACCCAACCCATACATCATATGTTTCTCATTTTCTAGTTCCTTTTCTGTCATAGGTTTCACACCAACCAATACACTATCTAGGGGAGGTCCTGCTTCATGCATTTCTGATTCAGATCTATCTACCTGATCCTCCTCATAGATCATACCTATTATATCTCTAGGCACAGGTTAGGAACATTATTCTTGTTCTTTTCAGAAAAACTAATTCCTATTCCTCATTTATCCTTACCAAACCTAACATCGGTTATGCAGTTGGATAAAGCCTTACCAGCTTCAAGCATTCTTTTATTTCTCATTTGGTTCACATCTAATTTTACTTGCAACTCATTGTTCTGATGTGTAGGTTCATCTACCTGCTTTCTAAGCTCAGCAATCTCTAACTTAGCATTGTCATAAAGGACAGACTTCTCAGAGGCAAGGGCTTGGTATTTCTCTATGTCCAATTTCTGAGCTTTAACTTTCTCCTCACTCTTTTCCCATCTACCCTTATACGAACTTCTAGAACATTGCATCTCAAATAATTCTATCTCACTATTCTTCCAAAGTTGTCTAAGGCCAGGAGTTAAACGTGCACAAGTGGGATTAGTACATACCTTTGTGTTGTCGACCTCGGCTGCAAAAGCTTCCTTGTCTTCAACCAGGTTCTCTTCTTTCTCTTCTGACTTTTCTTCTGTGACCATAAATGCATGCTCCTCCTCATCATCATTCTCCATCTGAGCAATCATAGTACTGGTCAGACTGAGTTCCCTTACCTACGAAGCCCATTGATACTCTCCACAGTCTTGCACAACCAAAGCCGTTGTCTCAGCCTTCCCTTTACCATCTCCAGCTTTTTTCTCTTCTGGTTTCTCCCTCTTTGGCTTGGTACACTCTCTTGCAAAGTGCCCGTACTCATCACAATTGAAACATCTGAGCTTGCTCTTATCAAAACCCATCCTTATCTTGTTCTGATCCTTCCATACATTCCTTCCAGTTTTTGCCATAAACTTCTTAGCGCGGAAAACTGCCATTGCCATTTGCCTGGAAACATCAAGCATTTCCACATCTTCAGGATTGATCTGGTTTAGTTCTCCTGACAGCATATCAGTAGGTACCAATGTTCCAGCCATAAGTGCATGGTAACTATTCATAAATCCCATTCCAAGGGCAAAGTTGGGATCATTGGTAGCATTTGTCTCATCAGGGTTGACCATTCCACTAGAACTTGCTTGAGATCGTGCCACGAATGCAGTTGACTTTCTGTTAGCACTTGAATCCTTTCCAGAAAAACTTCCAGCTTGCTTTGACCCTACTTCTTCAGATAAGAGAGCCTGATTCAACTTTCCTGCCATAGTGAGTGAACTTAAATGATTCAGCTCTCTCTGTTTATCATCAATCAGCTTTGACTTCAATTTGTTAATAAGCTCATCAACAGTTAACTCATCCAGCTTGTTGTTATCTTTAATGATTGAGATGTTGGTATTCCAGTTCTTGGGTAAACTGTTCAAGAGTTTCAGATTATTATCCTCATGTTCGGGTTCAACGTCGTAGCTTGACATCTCAGTAACTAAGGACACAAATCTTTGAACTTGAGCTTCAAAGGACTCTCCTTGAATGTGATTGAACAAATTGAACTTCTGCTTCAGCATCTGTTTACGGCTTGCCTTGATATCAGGATTTCCTTCATATGCCACCACCAGAGCATCCTAGAGTTTCTTTGCAGTCTTGTACTTCTTAAACCCTTTCGCAATCTCCGGTGTCAAAGACATAGTCATGATAGCATACGCTCTTTCATCCTGGTTACATTTTTCCCAATCATCATCCGAGTATTCTGCTTCAGTCTTTACCACTCCAACCTTTGCTGCTTCAGTGTGAGTAGGAATAAATGGTCCATTAACAATAGATCTCCAAAGTCTCAGATCAACACTTTTCAAATGGTTCTGAAATCTGTATTTCCATTCAAGGAAGTTGTCAGCAGATGTTAGTCTAGGAGGACGGGTAGTCGATCCAATCTCAAAGTCCAGTTTTTGGTACATGCTCGGTTCAAAATCCATGATAAAAGCTTAGGAAAAATTAAAAATTTGTCCAAATCTGTTTCCGATCGTAAACACCTGTTTACGATTTTGACACGCAAGCAGACTGTAAACGCCGATCGTAAACACACCCCGGATCGTAAACGTAGTCGTAAACAGCTCCGGATCGTAAACAACGTCCTAAACCCGATTCCGATCGTAAAAGCAGTCGTAAACACACAAAGCTTGGATCTTGAAGTCGTAAACACACAAAGCTTGGATCTTGAAGTCGTAAACAACGTATAGAATCGTAAATGCGGTCGTAAACATCGTACATAGTCGTAAACACGATCGTAAACTCTCAAAAATCCAGTCTTGAAGTCGTAAACTCAGTTTTGATGAAGAACACCGATTGTAATATTCAAGAGCAGCCCAGAAACGATCGTAAACACCCAGAACAGCAACAAGCCAACACTTTTTCCAGCCAAACACTCGAATCCAATATCGTGGAACCTCGAATCAGATGATTCTTAGCTCTGATACCAATTGTTGGTCCCGAAACAACAACCGAGCACGATATCGTAAACACAAACAAGTGCAGAAACCTCGTTTGTGATTGATTCGAGAAGAAGATGATGAAAAAGACAAGATTTAAGGTGAAGAACAAGCAACACAATCAAGTCTTGAATGATGAACAATCAATCTTCAATGAAGCCGAGTTTGCGATCGTAAATGTAAAGAGAAAACTGGAAATCGTAAACTACAAACTTGCATTAATCATCAACAAGTTGGGTATTTATACAACCCTTACAAACGCCCTACAAGAAATCGTAAACTACTTAAGCCCAATAAGCCCAAACCGTAAACATACTAAGCCCAAAAACAAATAAGCCAAATCTAATGTTCATGCCTCATAAAGTATAGCCCAACAGGGCCATTCCTTGGAGCCCTAATGCCATGAAAAATTCCCACCGACCCAAGTTTCTTTAGAATCCAATGCAACCCCTCCATGGCAATAATAAACAAATAAGGAGATAATAGGTCACCTTGACGAACTTCCCGGAAGCAATCGAACTCTTTCATTGGTGAACCCTTAACAAGGACTGAGGATCTAGCACTAGACATAACCCCTTGCATCCAACGTCTCCAAAGTTGAGGGAAATTCATTTGCTCTAATATGCTATCCACAAAGCCCCAATCGAGGGTGTTGTAAGCTTTATTAAAGTCAATCTTGAAGAACATGTCATGGTGTTTCACCCTCCTTAGCCAAGATAGCACCTCGTTGAGAATTAATGGCCCGTCCACTATGTTACGGTTTGCTACAAAAGCCATTTGCGTCTCCGAAATAACCGAGTCCATCACCCTTTTTATCCGGTTTGCCAAAACTTTAGAAACCACCTTTGGAATACACCAGAGCAGGGAAATGGGTCTAAAATCCCCGAAATTATGCGGATCATAAACTTTGGGAATTAGGCATATAAATGAAGAGGCATACTCTCTACTGAGCTTTCCTTCCTTATATGAAAAACGTTCTCAAAGTCGATGCCGAGAAGGTTCCAAAAACGCTTGATAAAACTGAAATTAAAACCATCGGGTTCCGACGCTTTCTCCCCACCGCAAAACCACACGACGTCTTTCATCTCCTGGTGAGTAAATGGAGCGATCAGAGCAGTCCCGTCGGCATCAGAAATACGATGGATTCCTGCACAAACCAAGGGTGGTCTCCCCACCAAATTACGTTTAAATTTGTTAGCAAAAAAAATGAAGCGCCTCACGTTTGATCGTAGCCGGATTAGAGACCCACTGATTGTTAACAAGGATACCATTAATCCTTGAAGATGACGTCTTCGTCTTAACCATACCGTGAAAGAACGAGGTATTCTCGTCCCCCTCCACGGCCCAGGTCACCCTCGCTTTTTGGGCTAAATCCTTTCTAGCATTTTCTTCAATTTCTGCCAACAGACGCCTTGAATGATTCCATTCTTCCACTTCTTGGTCCTTCAACTGTCTTGATTCGGAAATTGCATCCCATTAACAAAAAGTTGCCGTAACAGCCTTCCTGGTCTCCTCCTCCTTTAAACGATTAGCTTTACTCCACTCCTTTAGGTACTCCTTAATATTCTTAAGTTTGAGGTGTAAGATACGGTCCGGTTTCCCCGTGAAAACTTCATTAGCGATAGCCCCATGAACAACAACCTCAATATCCGGTTTAGAGATCCAAGAGGAGAAGAATCTAAACGGGGTAGGTCCGAAATCAACGAGGGAGGTTTTGAGAATAATCGGACTATGGTCAGACCATAAGCGAGGAATAGCCGTTAATGAAGCATTAGGCCATTTATTTAAGAACCCATTATTCACAAGATACCGGTCAATTTTACTGAGCTTTAAGCCTCTTCCATACGAATATGTGAACCGGGCTCCCCCCATCCTATACTCGTGCAGCCCAGCCTCGACAATAAAGTAATTAAAACACGCCGCCGCCCCAGGATGAAAATGCGACCGTAAACGATCCTCTGGATCCCGGACCTCATTGAAATCCCATACCACAACCCACAAGCTGGATCTAGACAACATCACCTGCAGTAACTCATCCCAGAGGGCGCGTTTTTTGTGAGGAGGTTGAGGAGCATAAACGTTTAAGATATTGAATTCCTCCTGTGAACCAATCAACACCCCGCTGACCAACATATAATTGTTATTCTTAAAAGTATTCCGATGAGAAAACAAAGACGGGTTCTAGATACAAAGGAGCCCCCCTGAACGACCATTGGCGAGGACGAAATCCTTTTCACAAGACAGATTACCCCAGATATTTCTGATGGGAAAGGAATCCCATTCGTAGTCCTGCAAACAACTGAAAGTCACCCTGTGCTCTTGTTTCAGTTGATGGATTGACCCAACCTTAGCGGCTTATGCCAGGCCCCGATAGTTAAAACTGAGGAAATCCATTAAAAAGATTTGGGAATGCTTGACTCCTTGATTACGCCTTTCACTTGAAGTCATATTTTATACCTCTTTTTAAATCCAAATAAAACAATTCAAAATAAAAATAAAATTATAAAACCATGTGCCAAAGTAAGATGGTATTGCAGATTCCTAAACTTTTATACTGCAAACAACTTAATACAATGAAAGAAAGTAAGAAACCACATTGCCTTCATGAAGAAATGGGTGGAGTACAACTGTTGGAGAGAAAGAAATTTAACATAGCATCAATTCCATCAAACGCCACATCGGAAGCTTACCATTGAAATTTGTAGCATGAAAGTTCTTGATGTATAAAGTAAGTATATAAAATAAAAGAAACTAAAAATTCAGTACTTCTTCTTCTTGTATAACCCCATTTCCGTCTTCGCAGCGCTCTCTAAACCATCTATCTTCCAAGCTTGCAGTAGACAATCGGTCGACAACTACCATTAACATGATACGTGCCATAAATTTTTAAAAAAAACCCATTTACCCAAATCCATTTGTTCACCCTCATTGCATGCATTTGTCTAGCCCACGTTTACATTTTCCACACTTTCTTATTTCTTACTTTATTTTAGTTAGTTATTATTTTTCCATGTTCCCATGTTCTTGGTAGTTTCTAATTGCATTGTAAGCCTTATAAGGAAAAGTTTGTTTCTTAATCGGATGCAGAGAAAAGTTTATGAAAATTCTGAATTCCATTCTATATTTCTATCTGGCTTCCTTCTGATTTCTTTGGCCATTTGATTATCGGAACCACATCACAACAACGACACCTGATTTCAAATCCCTGCACATGAACACGGAACACGCAACTCACAGAAACGAACAAATCCATAGACATAAAATTACAAATAACTTGTTATTTATTTGCAATCGGAAGAAGAAAAACCTTCATTTAAAATAAAGATGAACATTATAACGATCGTTGAGCAGCGAGTGAAATCACCGGCTGCCATGCCCACTGTGGATCGAACTACCACATCCACCGAGCACCAAATAAAGCTGGCATCTCAAAACCAATTTGAATGTGACTCTAACAAGTTAGATCTGGTTCGTGTTTACCGGCGTTTTCATCCGCCACCGGAGATTTGTGTTTTAGAGAGAGAAAGAGCGCCGAGACAATTAAAGAGAGAGAAATATGAGATCTTAATATTATTTGATAGTGTCTTTGAAGGTTTATCTCTCACCTCAATAGGAAATGTATTGCAGGAACCGTGACACGGAAGAATTGATGATACAACCCTTTTGGAGAGAGAGAGAGGGAAAGAAAGAAAGTAGGTGGGATGGTTCATGACATTTCTTATATGTAGCAGCGAAATGGAGTGTACGCGTGTTATGGTGGCATGTCACATTAGTCAGCAGGAACCCAAATACTATTGGACCGTAAAGGGAGTTGCTAAATTGGGATTGGCTGTAAAAAGTTACAGTAAAGCCTCTCATAATATTGTATATATATACGATTGAAAACTTGTCTATGAATTTGTGCCATTCCAACACAAAAACTTTTTCATATTATATATACCCGGTGCAGATAAATTACCTAATAACCCAGCAATACAGCTGGTTATGGATGTTGCTTTCAAAGCTATATTCCCAGTTTCGAGACCTGGAATAAACGTTTTTTTTTAACATTGTATTTTAGAACTTTTTGTACATCTTTTGTTGCATATTGTACAAATTACAATGCATAAGTTACCATTGTAGTTTCTTTTTTGGTACAACCATTTTATGCGTAAGCCCTGTCCATGTATATGTGTGGGCTTTGTTGAATTTATCTTTCTTTTGCATATTACAAAAGCTAATCTCAGTATCTTTCTTCTGTTCCTCTATCTTTAAGAACACCCACCCATGGTGTTCGATCTCTCTTATCAGCCTTCCTCTCTACATTAAAGAGCATCGATGGGGTTGGTTGCATGTGATCGATGCGATTTTCGGCGTGACGACATCGTGTTTTCTCTTTCTCGCATCCGCTCTCTTTCTTTTTAGTTGAAAGTGGATGGAGAACCGGTGGTGCTCTTTAATCATCGATGATGCACAGTAGCTTTCGGCATGTGCTTTCATCTTCTTCAATTTCTTACATCTTATAGAATATCATATAGTTAAATTAAAGTTTTTAGTTTGATTTGGGTTTTATTATATTCGCGGAGTTGTTGATTCTCACTATGTTTCTACCCTCTTCAATTTCTAAAGCATTCAAGAACCCAAACTATTTTTTTTTCAAGAATCAGGTATGTATTTGATTTTCCATTGATATACCCATCTATGTAACCCAACGATTGAAGTCCACGAGTATGTATTTGGCCGACTTTGACGATTAGATGGTGGCTGTATGCTGGATTAGGGTTATGACGAGGACACACTACCTCCATTCATGGCCATTTCATTTTCTTGATTTCCTTTCGCCTACTGCATGTAGGTATATATTCTTTTGTCTTGCTCACTGGTTTTTTTCCACTTATTGGGTTGCTCGAAAACCATATAGAAGATTACCGAACTGAAGATTCATAATGCAAAATTTCTCATTAGTAATTTTTATACAATCTGATGTTTATTGTGCATATAGATAAACAGACTGTAATATTACCTTATTAAGTAGAATGAAGGGATTCATAATAGTTTTGTTCAGTGCATTGACTGCAGTTCATTCAAAGAAAGGTTAATATGTCATTTGTGATGTCCTAAATCTTAGGCATGTGTCTGTTAGATGAGTTTTTTTTAGTGTCTGTTTAGATTAGTTTTTTTAGAGGTTAATCTTATTTGCTTAGGTAATTTACGGCTGCTAGAATATTTCTTATGTTGCAATGATTTTATTATGTGTCTTGGCTGCAACCTCTGCCTTCCTCCACAATTCCTAAATCGCCATATTTGCTTCTACCCTTCAAGACCCAAAACCACTTAAGTACCATAAAAAATACAAGACTTTTACTGTAAATAACAATCTTTCAATGAATAAACGAAGGAAGAAAATAACTAAAATAAACCTGATCATTTTTGTGTTAGAAGAGATCAATGCTTCAAAGTTTGTAGGTGCACAATTGATCTTCTGCCTAGGTACCTTTATTTGTTTACTATTCGTATTATTTATATCAAAGACTGTTTATTTTTTGGCTGTTTTACGGTTTCGAAATATTAAGTCACTCAAGTTATCGGTTTTTTCAATTTTTGGGTATCATATAGATGACCCATCGCGCACTTGCCACACAATACTTGAGGCCACTTCCAGTCAGTTTTACCCGTTTCCTATTAGGTCAAAATTTCTTCCTTTGGCCATTTGACCCGCTAGGCAACATCATATACTTCGCGTGGCTCATTTTGATATAAATATTTGATCTTTGCTATCCTTGGTTTTAAGAATTCATTGTTTGTTTCCTTTTTTTTTCAGTTGCTTGGAATGAGGGTTTAGAAAGCTTCTCTTTGTGAGTTTTCACTTACCTAAGATCAGAATTTTATTTTTCGTTGTGCCTCTGATGTAGTATGATTTTAATTTCTGAGGTTATGATTGGCATTTATTCAAAAGGAAGTAAATTTAAACCTGATGTTAATGGGTCATGTGTTATGATTTAAAATTTAGAGCTTATAATAGATTTTGATTCAAAGGGACGTAATGTTTGCTAAATAAGGACACTGATTTCATAGAGAGTGTACTTATGGAGTGCAATTGCAAATATTTACACATGTCAAAGGGTAAGGTTTTGAAAAAGGAATTTGATAATTCCAAGCATTATCAGAATGAATCAATTCCAAATTCGATTTCAAGATTTGCACATTTAATGAGCGAGATGTGTTTGGTAAGTCTTATAAAGGAAGAGGCTGATTTGAAGGAAAAGATTTTGGAAGCATTACCCGAATAGTGGGAAAATTATGTGATGATAATTACTTATGATAAAGAGTATTCGAGTTTATCTTTCAATGATCTGGTTCAAAGAATACAAGCAAGGGATATGGAGTTAACGGTGAATAAGTCACTACCTGCACAATTCCAGAATCCTGCTTTATATCATGGTGAAAATGATTTGACCATGAATGTTATGAAGTCAAATATTGTTAATTCCGCACCTCCTACAACATTCATTACAGGTAAATCTAACAATTCTAGCTACTCTGCTGGTTGTACTGTTTCAATTCATAGTTCTTCATCGCAAACTGCTTTATCTGCTCAAACAACCGATGATTATATGGCTTTAATGTCTGCATTGGTATCTTCATATTTTGAGGGTGATTACTGGTTCCGTAAGTAATGCAGAATTGACAAATGAAGATTATGATCCAATTGATTATGATCATTTGGAAGAAATGGATCTAAATTTGCAGTATGCTATGTTAGTTCGCAGAACGAAGAAATTTTTAAGCAGAACGAGAAAGAAGAGATTAAATCAGGATGGTAAGATTGGTTTGGACAAATCGAAGGTTAAGTACTACAAATGCTCTGTATATGGCCATTTTGCACGTGAATGTCCAAGTTCCATTGATAATAAATTGAAGACCTGTCAACATACTCATTTAGTAGTTCAATCTTCAAATCTAGATCTAAAGGCTCAAAAAGTATCTGATTCTGTTGATAACAATATGACAGACATATTTTGGCATCCAAATGAATTTGCCTGGAATGCGCATTCTGAAGCAAAAATGTCACATGCTCCTATTACTGTTGCTTTGATAGCTCGTTATGATGATGATAGTCTTCTCAATGATTCTGCTTCTAATTCAAGCATATCATTGATCAAAGAGGTTTTGCCAAAGGTAACTGGTAACTCAAAGGTCGGAGAATCTAAATGTTTTGAATGTGTGAAGTTACGCAAGAAGAATGCATGTCTGGAAAGAGGTTCTGAATAATCGACCGAAGAGATTGTGGTGCTAAAGAAGGAAATGGAAGAATTTCAGAAGAAATATTATGAATTGATTCATGTTCATGAAGATATGATGAAAGAAAAGAGTAAATTGGCTGAAGAATGTGAAAAGGCCAAAGCTGAAGCATTAGATGCAGCACATGATTTTGAAAATCTATTTGAGAAAAGCTATCCAATTCAACAGAAATATGAATAAGATAATGCACTTGTTGTTGAATCTGCTGCTACAATTGAAAAACTTCAAGAAAAATTCTCTACACTTCAATATTCCAATGTTCTTTTTCGAGATAAGAATGAAGTTTTAACAAAGGATGTGGAAATATTCAAGAAGAAGTTGGAGAAAGTTACAGAAGAAGTTTTGGCTGAATGTGAGATCAGAAAGCTGCAAATATGAGTATAATGATCTAAATAAAAAGTTCATTAAGTCTCAAAAAGAGGTTTTTGATGCTCAACAGAAAATTTCTGCATTAAAGCTGAAAATTTGGAATTACAAAGGCAGATCAAGAATTACAACTTATCACCGACTTTGCTAAACTTCTTGTATAAGCAAGATAGGAGTGAAAATAGTTCCAAAGAGAATGATATTCACAAGGTTCCTCAACTAGTGGACTTATCCGAATTTACTTCTGCTCCTCTTGATCCAAAAGCTGAAATGCATGATTATTCCAAGTTTGCTACACCAACCAAGAAAAAGAAGAATAAGTCAAAGAAGAAAGTCACTTTCGCTGAAGCTCCAACGTTTGTTTCAAGTTCACCAGTTCTGAAAGATGGAAATATTTTTGGCAAAATTGAAAAATGTTCAAGTTCTTCATCTGAACAGGAAGCCGCTAAATCTTTAGTGCAAGAGAACAAGCTTAAGGAAATTAAAGATCAATTTACTAGAGAAGCAAAAGGAAAAGATGCTTTTGTTTCTCAATCGGAGTCTTCAAAGACGGGTTTCAAGCACAAAGTTTTGGGATTTGAAATTAAAGATGTTCCTGTTCTAACACAACAATCAAAGAAGAAAGAGAAAGTGTTGAAGATTAAAACTCAAAAGAAATCACCTCCTCAGACGAACCAACTGTTTTATTCTTCTGGAAGTTCTTCATCTGACTCTCAGGTTTCTTCGCGGAGTCAATCTCCGAGGTATGATTCTTATGATGATCTTTTTTGACAATTTTTATTCTGATCATTCTTCATGCTCTCAAAATTCAACGAATATTTCAAATGTTTTTAAATTTGGTGAGAGACTTTGTTATGCATGTCGTCAACCTGGACATCTTGCTGCTGATTGTCCGATGACTACTTATATCCACAACACTGCTAAATATGTGGATAACAAAGGTAAAATTTTTGATGAACCGTGGTCTCCAAAAGTCAAATCAACTCGTAAGTCGTCTTGGTTCAAACTAAGTACCCCGATTGATTCTGATTCTGGTTCTGATAAAAAATCAAAATCTTAAATATGGAAACCAAAGGTTAGCCAACGATGATTATCTGGATGACACTGGGCGACCCGATGCTATTGAATCGGGTCGATCCAACACGACTAATGTTTTATTTGGTGTCAGCAGGTATTTCAGGAAGACCTATCGGTAATTAAAAGATTGCTGGTGGTGAAATATCCGTGATAACATAAAATTGAGTTTCCAAATCAATTTTGTTTTCAAAATACTAAACTGCTAGTATTCGTGTTGGTTGATCAATATCTGGTTTGTTTTTCACTCCGTCTCAGATTGAGGGGGAGTTTGTTTTTGAAAATACAGAAATAGTGTGTTGTTTTTCAAATTTAAAAACTGAAAAATAGAGTTTGTCATTTTTAGGGGGAGAAAATTTGAAAAGACAAAAACATTGAAAAATGCAAAAATCCAAAAACATTGAAAAATGAGAAATTGTATTCGACATGATTGGGAAATGATGGTACATTGGCTAACGATGTCTGACTCATGGATAAAGTAAGTGACAAAGCTATAAGACCATTGTTCGATGTGCTAGGTAGGTTCGACAAATCAGAAAGTATACAAATGTGAAATGCACTAAATCTGATGCTTGACCTAGTGGACAACATCTTGATGCATGTCTCATGATATATCAAGAAAAAGATATGTGAAAAGAAAATGAGAAGTCACTGTGTATACATGTTTTTATTTTGCAAAGATTTAAACTTGTTTGATTTTCTTTATTTTCTTAAATGATCAGACTATCTCTGCGTGTCCACAAGACCGACCTAATAGTTGTTCATTTCAGGTTTTGTTATATTTTCTTGGTGTTTTGTATAACTCATCGGACTTTCTCTGCATGTCCATAAGACCGACCTGATTGTTGTTGAGTTATACAATTTCAACTTGTTTTATTTTCTTATTTTGTTAAATCCGAGGCCTTATCTGCATATCGAAAGATCGACCTTAAGGTAGATGATTTAACGTTCTTATTTCTTTTTGCATTGAACACAGTTGACTATATTATGTATACAATCACTATGTGATAAATCATAAATGAAATCACAAAATGTGATAAGTAAAGCATATCTGAGTATGTCTGATAGTGTGGGGTACACTGGTCAATGCAAATCTAATCAATACCTTAACATATCCAGATGTTCTGAGTATGATTCTGCTTGAGTTTAATGTTGGACAAATTATATCTGTAATCAAAATTGAAGTGTAGTTCAGCATGTTATGTCCAATATGATCCCAAGTCATGATCTTTCTCATAAAAGACAAAAACAGTGTTTGATTCTGTAATGCATTTACATTTCATATCAGAAAACAGCGCCTGTAATGCATTTTCGGTTCGAGCGAGATGATGTTGTCCCGTGGGTAAACTTTGTTTGGTTTGCTCAGTGTGTCCCTCGTCATGTCATGCCTTCATTGTTTGGTTGATTATGAGGAAGACGTTACTCACTCAAGACAAAATTCTGGGTTGGGGGTTAGTGAGACGCAAAAACATGAACATGATGTGTTACCTATTGTGTTATGCCAACTATGACTCGGATGACCATCTGTTTTTTCAGTGTACTTTTGCTGCTCAAGTTTGGAAATTGGTTAGCACCAATACTAGTTTGGCTGGTGTTTTTGATTCGTGGGACGATATATCTACATTTTTCATTGGTAAGTCTCTTAAGTCGGTGTAGGTTATTGTGGACAAGCTGGTGGTCCACGCTGCTGCATACTATGTGTGGCATGAGAGAAATAACAGAATCTTTAACAATCATGCTTGACCTCCTGATGTTTTGGCTTTTCTGATTCTGGAAGTAGTGCGAAACAAATTATGTGGGTTGAAGTGTAAGATGACTCCTAAAGTATTGAAGATTATGGAGCTGTGGGATGTGGGGAAGCATATTAGAGGGTTACCTGGAGCAACGTAGCCTATCTAGATTTTGGTTCTTTCTTTCTAGTATTTTGGTTCTAGGTGGTTGTGGTTTTTTTTTTATTCTTGTTTGGTTGTGTTTTGTGGTTTTTTTTCATGCTTTGGGGCCTGTCCTGTGCATGAACTAGTAAGGGTTCTCCTTACTACTTATGGTTTCTTGCGGTATATATATACAAAAATCACCGGGTAACCCTTTACCCAAAAAAAATATCAAAAAGATTTTAGTTGTGTTTTGATATAAATTTTCTAAAAATCAAAAAGATTTTATTTCTTATTTGTTTTAGATTGATCAACACGTAATACGAAATCAAATTTCAAAATCAAAATATCTTGGAGTCTCGAAGAGACGTTTTGCGCCAGGATTATTTCTAAGTGGGAAAAGAATATCACAACTTCAAGTCTCCTGAAGCTGTTGATAAAGAATTTACACGCGCTACAATGTCAAGTATTCGAGATCAGACTCATCATCAAGTTGAGGGAGAGTTTGATTGAAGATACAAGTTTATATGGAAGCTGATACTGCACATGTCGAGGGGGAGTTTGTTGATGCATAATTCTAGGTCGTCATGTGTAGTATCAAATACAAGACAAAGTGTTACAATGATGTGCTGATCCGAACTAAAGGCGAACTGCTAGTTCGGACTCACAAGAACTTATCCGAACTGGCAGTTCAGATGGTCGTGGTTTTGCAATTTAATGTTCAACTATAAATAGCTTGTCTTGTATAGAGATTATAACTTCTGGTCAGATCTTAAGTTTGTATACTCTGTGGTATTCTCTGTGGTCTGATACAAGTTCCTTTGTATTTACTCACCGTGTTCATACGTTTTACATTGATTTCTTCACAACCGAGTAGACGATCCAACGCTCATGCAATTTCAAAAGGCAATTTGATGTTTTCAACTATATTCAAGGAGAGTCTCTTGATGCACAAGTTACTAAGTTTAACTTATTGCTGAGTAAGATGAGAAAGATGGGAATTGGAATATCTGAGAATCAAAAAGTTAAGAAATTGTTTGATGCTCTACCCCCAGCTGGAGTACCCCATGTATGATGATCAAAAGAACTGGTAGTCTTGATGAGATGACCCTGGTTAAGTTTGTTGCCTCTCTCCAATCCTAATTTGGACATTAAAAAAAGGGAGATGAACCGTGGCATGACTATTTGTTAGAGCATTATCTGGTCATCGTGTGAAGTATCAAGAACAAGACAAAATTGCAAGAATGGTTGTGTCCGAAGTGACACGAACTGGGTTCCGAGCTGACCCGAAGTGGCAGTTCAGATGATGCCAAGTTCGGAGAGTCAAGTGTCGAGTATAAATAGTTTGTCTTGTATAGAATTATAACGTTCTTGTCTTGTAAGAATTATAAACTTACTTGAATTACATTGATTACATGATGATCGAGTAGACGATCCGCCGCTCACGAACTTTCAATTGGTATCAGAGCTTTCGGTTCAATCTACTGATCAGGTCTCAGCTGTTTTTCGGGTTTTTGAGCTAAAAAGTGTCGGATTTTATAAAATTGGTTTGTTTTTGCTTCGTTTGATCATTTCAGTTGAGCTTCTCGTGAAAATTTTGGTCCTAAATCATTTCTCCCAAATATTTTCGATCTACTGCTGCAAATCATGTTTAAAATAATTAAAAATCGTGAAATTTAAGTACAAAATGGTCCAGTTCGGTTGAGTTCGAGTGAAGAATATTTTGATTGAAAAATAACCGCTCCGAAGTGTGAGTTCGGATTAGTTTGGTTAACCGAAGTGTGAGTTCGGTTTAGTTAAGGTGAGTTCGGTTAAGCGAAGTACTAGTTCAGATCTGTGTTCAGATTCAGTTGGGTTCTGACTTCGGATTTTAGTTCGGATTCCAGTTCGTGTACCCGAAGTCTCAGTTCGGATCACTTCACATCTTAGTTCGGAACTTAGTTCAGCTTAGTTTGGATCACTTCAGTTCGGATCAGTTTGGATAAACAAATTTTAGTTCAGACCAGTTTGGATAAACATATTTTAAGAGTTTTTCAAGATATCAGATTTTCAAGCATTTGCAGCAATGCAAACGTCGATGCGAACCATGATGCAAAGTATGTTGAACTATGATAATGAAATAGGAACAAGTCAGAAAGTTCCCAAATTACTGAAGTTGGAAGATTATCATAGTTGGGCGAAACGTTTTGAAGCGTATGTGGACACAAATGATGTTGATATGTGGGTATCCTTTACTGATCAATATGAGTATCCTAAGGATATGTATGGCTTCAAAGGAAATTTGATGCTAAACAAAAGAAAACATATCAAGCTGAGAAGAAGGCTTACGGTACATTGACGATGGCATTACCTAAGGAGTTGTTACATTAATTTTCTGCTTATGGTACACCAAAAGGTTTATGGGATGCTTTGCAGAAGAGATGTGAAGGTAATGATCAATATAAGAAAAGTCGACAAAAAGGTTTGAAGAATGAATTTGATAATTTCAAACATTATTAAAATGAATCAATTCCGGATCTGATTGCAAGATTTGCACACCTCATGAGTGAAATGGTGTTGGTTAACATTACAAAGGAAGATGCTGATTTGAAATAAAAATTATTGGAGGCACTGCCGGAAAAATGGGAGAATTATGTCATGACGATTACTCATGATAAGGAGTATTCGGGTTTGTCATTCAATGATTTGGTTGAAAGAATACAAGCTAGGGATATGGAATTGACTGTGAACAAATCACTGCCTGCACAAATTCAGAATCCTGTTGTGTATCATGGAGAAAATGATTCTACCATTCATGCTATGAAGTCAAATGTTTTAAATTCCGTACCTTCTACATCATTTGTTGCCAATAAATCTGATAAGTCTGATTATTCTTCTGGTTGTACTGTTTCAATTCCAAGTTCATCAACACACAATGCCTTATGTGTTAAGACAACTGAAGTTACTTTTATTTTTATTTTTAGTTTGTTTTCCTTACTTCTATTTTCTTTTTAGTTTGTTATTTTGCTGCAAGTATTTCATATTTGAAAATTATCTTGTATACTACTCAGATAATATTGTTTAGTAAGTAATTTACTTGAAGAACATGACCTGATTTCTTTATAATATAGGCTGTTCACAGGCATTGCACATGAAGAAGTGACATAATTCTTTTGTTATATTCTGATTTTTTAAAGCACAGTATGTTGGTTAATGTAATTACTGATGTTATTAGACTATAGAGCATGTTGTTGTATAATTAATGACCTGTGATTATTTCCAAATACCATTGACTTTTATATTGTTTTACTAGGGTATAAATGTGAAAATGGTTGCTGAAATTGCTTGAGCGTATGGATCGTCTACTTAATCGTTATGAAATCAATGTTATACGAACTAGAACACAAAGAGTAAACACAAATGACTTGTATTAACCACTGAGAGAACCACAGAGTACACAGAGAAGATATGACTCGGAAGCTCTTTAATTCTATTACAAGACATCTATTTATACACATGAAATCTCGCTGGTCCGAACCTCAGGTTCGGACCTGTTCGGCCATGTCCGAACTTCAGGTTCGGCCAAGGTTCGGCCAGACCTAATCTTGCATGTCTTCTGTCTTGTATTCGATACTTCACATGACGATCAGGACCATGTATCAACAAACTCCCCCTCAGCATGTGCAGTATCATCTCCTCTATTAAAACTTGTATCTTGTATCTTCAATCAAACTCTTCCTCGATCTTGACGATGAGTTCAATCTTGAATACTTGATATTGCATTGTGTGTAATCTCTTTATCAACAATCTTCTGAAGACTTGAAGTTGTGATTTTCTCTTCCCACATAGAAAGCTGCCAACATAAATAATCTTGGCGCAAAACGTCTCTTCGAGACTCCAAGATATTTTGATTTTGAAAATTGATTTTGTATGTCGTGTTGATCAATCGAAAACAAATCAGAAACAAAATCTTTTTGGCTTTTAGAAACTTTATATCAAAACACACCTAAAATCTTTTTGGTATTTTCAGATAAGAAATGTAAATGCATAACAGAATCAAACACTATTTTTGTCTTTTGCGAGAAAGATCACAACTTGGGATCATATTGGTCATAACATGCTGAACTACACTTCAATTTCGATTATTGTAGCACATAAGCCATGCCGATTGTAGATATAATTTGTCCATCTTTAAACTCTGGCACAATCATACTCATAACATCTGGATATGTTCAAGTATTTATTAGCTTTGCATTGACCAGTGTACCCCACACTATCAGACGTACTCAGATATGCTTTCGCTTATCACATTTTGTGATTTCACTTGTGATTTGATCACATAATGATTGTAATCATGATATAGTCAACTGTGTTCCATGCAAAAATAAATAATAATGTTAAATCGTCTACCTTAAGGTCGATCTTTCGATACGCAGATAAGGCCTCAGATTTAACAAAATATGAAAATGAAACAAGTTGAAGTTGTATAAGTCAACAACAAATCAGGTCAGTACTCCCGTACACGCAGAGAAAGTCCGATGAGTTATACGAAACACCAAAGAAAATAAAGCAGAACGTCAAACGAACATCAATCACGTCGGTCTTGTGGACACGCAGAGAAAGTCCGATCGTTTGAAAAATAAAGAAAATCAAACAAGTTTAAATCTTTGCAAAATGAACACATGTATACACAGTGACTTCTCATTTTATTTTTCACATATCTTTTTCCTGATATATCGTGAGATATTCATCAAGATGTTGTCCACTAGGTTAAGCATCAGATTTGATTTAGTGTATATCACATTCGTATACTTTCTGATTTGCCGAGCCTACCTTACACATCGATCAAATGGTCTTATGGCTTTTTCATCTATTTTATCCATGAGTCAGACACTGTCAGCCAATGTACCATCATTTCCCAATCATATCGGATACAATTTCTCATTCTTCAATGTTTTTGGCTTTTCCAAGTTTCTCCCCCCCCCCCCCTAAAAATGACAACTCTATTTGTAGATTTTCATTTTTAACATTTGAAAAACAACACACGATTTTTGTATTTTTGCAAAAACAAACTCCCCCTCAAAAAATGAGACGGAGGTAAAAAAAACAAGAAATTGACCAACCAACACGAATACTTGCAGTTTTAGTCTTTTGAAAATAAAATTTGATTTGGAAATTCAATTTAAGTTAGCACAGATATTTCACAATCAGCAATTTTCAATCACCGAAAGGTCTTCCTGAAATACCTGCTTGACACCAAAGAAATCATTAGTCGCTCTGGGATCGACCTGATTCAACAGCATCGGGTCGCCCGGTGTCTAACACAAAATCATCGTTTGCCTTGGAAACAACTTTCGGTTTCCAAATTTGTAAAATTTCCAATTTTTTATCAGAACCTGAATCAGATTCAACCGACATACTTGACTTAGACCAAGTTGATTTAATCTTTGGAGACCATGATTCATCAAAAATTTGACCTTTGTTATCCAGATACTTGGTAGTTTTGTGGATATATGCAGTCGTCGGACAATCAGCAGCTTGATGTCCCGGTTGACGACATACATAACAAAGTCGTTCTCTAGAAACACTTAAAAATGATTTTGAATTATGACAACCAGATGAAAATTCAGAATCAAATTTATCAAAGAAACCATCAGAAGAATCATACCCAGGAGATGGACTCCTTGAAGATGACGATCCTCCAGAATAATAAGAAAATCCCTTCCGAGATGATGATTTCTTTGCAACCTTTGCTTTAGGAATCTTTGCAGCCTTCACTAGTTTCTTTGCTTGAATCGGCTCTTCCTTCACTTGATAACCCAAACCTTTGTGTTTGAGTCCTTGATTGTTTGAAGAATTTGAAGAAGAACCTGAAGTTTCTCTTGCCTTAGCTTCGCTCGTGAACTTGGCTTTGATATCCTTCAGATTGTTCTTTTCAATCAAAACTTTTTCTTCTTCGGTTACAGAGGAGGAACACGAAGCAACCTTATCAAATACATTTTCATTTTCCAACAAAACAAACTTTGATACAAATTTGGGAGCTTCACCCAAAGACTTCTCTTTCTTTTTAGACTTATACTTGTTCTTCTTGGGTGGAGTGGCAAATTTTGAATAATCATGCATTTCAGCTTTAGGATCAAGCGGAGCAGAAGTAACTTCAATTAAATCCAATGGTTGAGGAACCAAGTGAACATCCTCCTTCTTAGAACTTTCCGTACTCTGATCCTGCTTGTATAAGAAGTTTAGCAATGTCGGTGACAAATTGCAGTTCTTTACTTGCCTCTTTAACTCCAAAATTTCCAATTTCAAATCAGTAATGTTTTGTTGAGCTTCAAACACCTCTTTCTGTGACTTGATGAATTTTGCGTTAAGATCATCATATTCATAAGTTTGTAGCTTTCGGATCTCACATTCAGCAAATAATTCTTCAAGAACATTTTCTCTCTTTTGCTTATAGATCTCAACATCTTTAGTCAATACCTCATTCTTGTCACGATAAAGAGTATTCTCATCTTGAAGCATAGAAATTTTGTTTTGAAGCTTTTCAACAGTAATAGCAGTTTTAGCAATAAGAGCAGTAGCTTCCTCATACTTTTGCTGAACCGGATAACTCTTCTCAAATAAATTTTCAAAATCTTGAGCTGCGTCTAAAGCTTCAGCATTGGCTTTTTCACATTCCTCAGCCAATTGAGTCTTTTCCTTCAAAACATTTTCATGAACATGAACCAACTCATAATACTTCTTTTGAAAATCTTCCAACTCCTTCTTGAGCACAACAATTTCTTCAGTTGATGTTTTAGAACACTGTTCAAACCATTCAATCTCCTTGTGTATTTTTACACATGTAAGTCATTTAGATTCTTCAACCTTTGAACTATTAGCAATTTTTGGTAAACTTTCTTGTACCAAAGATTCACTTGAATAAGAATCAGAAACAGTCAACAAGCTGTCATCATCATCATGACGAGCAGTCAAAGCCATGGTAATTGGAGCAATTTTCCTTTTAGCTTCAGAATCTGCATTCCAAGCAAATTCATCTGGATGCCAATACACTTCATTTAATTCCTCATTAAAAGAAACATCTTTTCTTCACTCTTAGAAGTTTCACTTGGTGAATGAAAAACCATATGAGCATGTTGAACAATCTTCAGCTTATTCTCAATTGAACTTGGACATTCTCGTGCAAAGTGACCATAGACGGAACACTTATAATATTTCACCTTTGACTTGTCCAAACCAATCTTACCCTCGTGATTCAATCTCTTCTTACCAGTTCTATTGAAAAATTTATTCATTCTTCGAACCAACATAGCATACTGCCAATTCAGATCCATTTCCTCCAAATGATCATAATCAATTTGATCGTGATCTTCATTTGCCAATTCAACATTACTCATAGCACCAATGATAAAACCAAAATATGAAGATACTAATGCAGGCATCAAAGCATTATAATCATCGATAGTTTGAACAAACAATGCACTTTGAATCGAAGAACTAGGAATCGAAACAGTACATCCAATAGAAGAATAACTTGGAGTTTCAGATTTACCTGCCATAAATGCTGTAGGGGGTGCATAACTAAGTATATTAGTTTTCCCAGCATTCAGAGTTGAATCATTGTTACCATAATACACTGTAGGATTTTGAACTTGCTAGGCAGTGACTTATTCACCGTTAATTCCATATCCCTTGCTTGGATTCTCTGAATCAGATCATTAAATGACAATTTTAAAAAATCTTTGTCATGATTAACCATCATCACATAATTTTCCCATTTCTCTGGTAAAGCTTCCAAAATCTTTTCTTTCTTTTCAGCTTCATCTTTTGTAAGATTCACCAACTTCATTTCACTTATTAAATGAGCAAATATTGCAATCAGATTTGGAATCGATTCATTTTTGATAATGCTTGAAACTATCCAATTCCTTTTTCAACACCTTTTGTCGACTTTTCTTATATTGGTCATTGCCCTCACATCGCTTTTCTAAAGCATCCCACAAACTCTTTGTTGTGTAATTACTTGAGAATTGATGTAATAAATCTGTAGGCAATGCCATTATTAAAGTACCATATGCCTTCTTCTCAGCTTGATACGCTTTCTTTTGTCCTCCTGAAAGCTTTCTTTGAAGAATTGGTTCCCCGTATTCACCCTTAGGATAAACATATGGCTCAGAATATGACAACCACATATCAATATCATTAGCAGAAACATATGCTTCACACCGTGTAATCCAACTATGATAATATTCCAATTTGAGTAATTTAGGAACATTCTGACTTGTTCCGATTTCATTATCATAGTTCATCATCGTTTGCATCGTAGTCTGAACCGAATTTTGAATAGCCGCACACGCTTGAAAATCAGACATTTCGAAAAATTTGGTTACTGTTCACTCCGAATTATCGCCGAACTTTGTCGAAACTTAATGAAAATGCGTGAGCATCGGATCGTCTACTCGATCTAGCTAATCGGACATCCAAACGTAATTAACCGATTGTTTTATTGATCAAAACGAACAATTACAACCAGTGTAAACACAGAGAATTGACACAGAGATTACACACTCAGAAACACACACTTAAGATTCGCTCACACGCTCAGCACTACTGAATACAAAGCTCAAACAACTATATATACTCGATCGGCCGAACTCCCACCGAACCCCAGGTTCGGCCGGTCCGAACTCCAGGTTCGGACCAGGTTCGGCCAACCCTATATTGGCTTGAACTTGGTCTTCGTTCGATACTTCACACGACGCACATTTCAGGTATCAACAAACTCCCCCTCATCGTGTGCAGTATCTCTTCTCTTTTCTTCTCAACATCATCAAATATGTATCTTCAATCAAGCTCCCCCTTAAGTAAAGAATCCGTTTATCCAATGAAATGAATCTTCGAACAAACTCCTCCTTAACTCAATCGTAGCTTGATCTTGAATACTTGATGATATCTAGTATATCTCTGGTCTTTATCAACAGCTTCAGAAGACTTGAAGTTGTGATAGTTTGCACGACAGCATCCTGCATTAACACTTAAATAATCATGGCGCAAAATGTCTCTTCGAGACTCCAAGATATGATTTTGAAAATTGATTTTATATCACGTGTTGATCAGATCAAAAATAAAGCAGAAACAAAATCTTTTTGGCTTTTTGAAAGTTTATATTAAAACACATCTAAAATCTTTTTGATTTTTCAAATTTATGCTAAAACACACCAAAAATATTTTTGTACTTTTCTTGATATGAAATGAAATTGCAACACAGAATCAAACGCTATTTTTGGTATGAGAAAGATCACTATATGGGATCATATTGATCATAACGCACTGAACTACACTTCAATTTCAACTAATTGAAGCACATAAGTCATGTCGATTGCTGGTATAATTTGTCCATCTTAAGCTCAGACAGAATCATACTCATAACATCTGGATATGTTAAGGTATTGATTAGATTTGCTTTGACCAGTGTACCCCACACTATCAGACATATTCAGACATTTTCTGTTTTTCTTTCTTTTTCTTTTGTGTGATTGCATTTGTGAACTTTCACATTGCATAATATTTTTCATGATACAGTCAACTGTGTTCCATGCAAAAAGAAATAAGAACGTTAAATCGTCTACCTTAAGGTCGATCTTTCGATACGCAGATAAGGCCTCGGATTTAACAAAATAAAAAAAATAAAACAAGTTGAAGTTGTATAACTCAACAACAATCAGGTCGGTACTCCCGTACACGCAGAGAAAGTCCGATGAGTTATACGAAACACCAAAGAAAATAAAGCAGAACGTCAAACGAACAACAATCAGGTCGATCTTTCGATAGGCAGAGAAAGTCCGATCGTTTGACAAAATAAAGAAAATCAAACAAGTTTAAATCTTTGCAAAATGAACACATGTATACACAGTGACTTCTCATTACTATTGTCACACTTATTTTTCTTTTTGTGTCATGAAATACGCATCAAGATGTTGTCCACTTGGTCAAGCATTAGCATTTAATGTATATCACATCTGAATACTTTCTGATTTGTCGAGCCTACCAAGCACATCAAACAATGATCTTATGGCCCTTTCATCTACTTTATCCATGAGTCAGATACGTATGCCAATGTACCATCATTTCCCAATGATCAATTTCTCACAATTTTATATTTTGCATGTATTCACCTTCCTTCATTATATATTTTGCATGTATTCACCTTCTCCCCATACCATGCATTTTCTCAATTACTCCCCCTTACTTACAATTCTCCCCCTTAAAATGAAAAACTCTATTTTTGGATTTTTCATTTTACACAAAAACAAAACTCTATTTTTGGCTTTTTGAGAAAAACTTGTAAACAAAGAAAATTGATCAATCAACACGGATATGTTTTAGATTTTAGAATTCAGAAAATTTGCATATGAGAAAAATTTGTCATTAAATTTAAATTAAGCAGAATACTCCCCCATCAACAACTTTTCAATCGTCGATAGGTCTTCTAGAAGTACCTGCACACTGGACAACCTGGTTAGTTCACGAATGACCCGAAGCGAATCGCTTCTGGTCGACCAGTGTCCTGATTTGCTTTGAAACCACCTTAGGTTTCCATTCCTGTTGTTTCGGTAATTCAGTTTTCGATGAAACAGTCACAGGTGACTGTGATGATGAACCTACATTTTGATCCTTTGAAAACTTTGGAACAAAATGTTTTTGTTTTTGAAAGAATGTAGGTTCAAATTCATCAAAAACTCTGCCTTTTTCATCAAAGAACTTTTTGTTGGCAGATTTACCAAAAACTGGTTTCTTCTGAAACCTTGAATTTGATTCAGCAGGAAGTGGACAATCTTTTGCCATGTGCCCTCTTTGACGGCAAACATAACATAAACGTGTCGATTTGTCCCACTTTTGATGTTCCTGCACAGAATTACACACATGGATATCTCTAACATGATCAGAATAATAATCATATACCTGATGCCTATGATCATGCACCCATTTAGAAGTTGGGCTTCGAGATTTAGAACTTGCAGAAGAAATGTTATCTTTCACAAAAACTTCTGAAATCTTCCGAGCATCCACGCAATGAAGAGGAAACTCTTTATCAGAAAACAATTGATCAGAACCCTTGAGTTTGTAGAATCTCTCAGGTTGAACTTTTTCAGCTTTGAAAACCTCCTTCTTCACTTGCTTCATCTTAAGCTTCTTGAGATTTGGTGATTCAGATGCTGGAACTTCTGCAACTTGAGTCTTTGGAACTTGAAAACCTAGACCAGTACTTTTTCCTAAAATCCTTTCCTCAGTATTTGAACTCTGATGTCCATTCTTAGCTAATCTTGTGAATTCGGCTTTCACATCAGGAATTTTCTTTTGTTCATAGAAAATTGTCTCATCAAATTCAGGTTGAGACTGAATCTTGTCATTTGATGTAGCCGATTTCCCATTATCAGCAGAAGATGAACCAGAAACAAACTTTGGTGCTGGAGGAATCTCAGATTTCAAGACCTTTTTCTTGTTCTTCTTGCTTTTCTTCTTCTTCACAACCTTGACTTCTTCTGAAGTAGAAGATGATATCTTTGAATAATCAAAATCATCAACCTGTTCCTTCACTTGTTTGACAGCTTCCTTGATATGAGCAGGGGGTGATGCAGTTTTATCAAACATCCTTTCAAAATTTGCATCATTTGCTAAGAAGCTTGTGAAAACCTGAGAATTAGAAACATTGTTGAGCAATCTTTTTGCATCAAGAACTTGAATTTTGAGATCAGAAATTTGCTGTTGAGCCTCTGCAAATTCTTTTTCTTTAGCAATCAAGCGCTTGGCAACTTTATGAGTTTCAAACTTTTGCAAGCGAAGATTGTCAAGTCCTTCATGTAGCTCCTTCTTCAGTTTATCCTCATTTCTCTTTTGAATTTCCAGATTTGCAGTTTGAACCTTGTTAACCCTAACCAACTCACGCTTGTCATCCAACAACTTTTCCATATCAACTTGATATGCTTTGATTTTAGCATCAGATTCTTCAACACACTTAGTAAGCAAATCAAGCTTAATCTTGGATTTATCAAACAAATTCTGAAAATCATTTGCAGCATCTTCTGCCTCTTCCTTCCACTTTTTCACTTCTTTGATCAACTCATCCTTTTCTGCATAAATCTCAGCTTTCGAAGTTTCAGCATTCTTCTTATCTTGCTTCAATATTTCTAAAACTTCATTCAACATTTTGATTTCAGTAGTGAAATCCTCATTCTTCAAAACCAAACCCTTTTCACGTTCTTTAGAAATCTTCAATTCAGATTTAATCACCTCAAATTCTTCAGTCAATTGTTGAACTTTATTCATCAACAAAGCATTTTCCTTCATCAAACTCTCCAAGTTTTCAGCAGATGCATACGAACTTGGTATTGAACTAGTATCTGAACTAGTATCTGAACTTGTATCTGAACAATAATCTTCTTGTTGAACATGAGTAACTATTAAAGCTGATGAATCATATCCAAAATGTTTACCCCAATCAATAGCACCATCTTTTTGAACTTTCAATGTTGTTGTCTTGTTTGTGTTACTTGTGGATGGTTGAGTAAAACCAGGCTTGGAAGATTGTGGAATATCAGATTTCTGTTGACATTCTTTGGCAAAATGTCCAAGTTGTTGACATTTAAAGCACTTTAGTTTTGACTTGTCAAATCCCAATTTGTCACCAGAAATACGTCTTCCATGTTTCTTGAAAAACCTCTTTGACCGTTGACATAACATAGCATATTGCCACGAAACATCCAATTCAGTTAATTGATCATCATCAAGTTCTTCAAGATCCTCACTGGTTAACTTTGCATCAACAACATTTTTGAGAATCAGACCAAAAGATGATGAAATCAATGCAGAAATCATTTTGGCACAATCCTCCGTTGATTCAGCCGAGAAAGCACTTTGATTTGAAATATTTGGAATTGTGAAATTGCAACCTCTTGAAGAATTATTATCAGAATTTCCTGAAACTCCAGCTAGAAAAGAAACACTTGGTGCAGAAATTAAATTTGGTTTAGCTTTAGCATTCATGCTTGCTGAATTTTCACCATGATACAATTCCGGATTCTGTAAAGTAACACTTGACTTTTTGTTGTTTAACATTTCCATTTCCCGGGCATGAAGTTTTCCAGTAAGCTCGTGAAATGTTAAAGCAGGATAATCCTTGTCATGAGTGAGTAGCAAAACATAATTTTCCCACTTTTCAGGTAAAGCTTCCATGATCTTTTCCTTTAAATCCGCATCAGATTTTTCAATTCCAACAACCTTCAATTCACTAATCAAATGTGAAAATCTTCAGACTAAAGCAGTAATGTTTTCATTATCATAATTCTGAAAATTATCAAATTCTTTGTTTAAAACTTTCTTTCGACTCTTCTTATAATCAGCATTCCCTTCACATCTTGCGGATAAAGCATCCCATAATTGCTTAGATTTCTTGCAAGTACTAAATTGATGAAGCAATTCAGTAGGTAAAGCCATAGTAAGATAACCATAAACTTTCTTCTCAAGCTCATAACTTTTTCTTTCATCACCATCAAAGTCTTGAATTTCTTTAAGATCTCCATCTTCCATTGGTCGTTCATACAACTTTCGAATTGGAATCCATAAATCAATGTCATTCGTGCTAATATAAGCAGAAAATCGTTTCTTCCAGTTTTGGTAATCTTCAAGCTTTAACAATTTGGGAACTTTCTGGCTTGTTCCAATTTCATTGTCAAAATTTAACATAGTTTGTATCGCACTTTGCATTGCGGCAAAAGCTTGAAAATCCGACATCGTTGAAAATCTGAACAATTCTGCCCTCCGAACTTGCTCCGAACCTAGTCTGCCGTCCGAACCTACTCCGAACTATGTCCGAACCTAAATCAGCCTCCGAACTAGCTCCGAACCTTGTCCGAATCTATGTCAAGCTCCGAACTCTCACCGAACTAACTCCGAACCTAAAAAACTCCGAACCTTGACAGATCCACCACCAAACTCTCGCCAAACACCTCCGAGTCACCTCCGAACCTCAAGTTCGGAGCGGTTACTCCGAACTTGCCCAGTAACCTCCGAACCTCAAAGACATTTTTCAAAAACTCGTGAAAATGGACTGATTTTGACGAAACTTGATATGGTGAATCAGAAAAACCAATAGGAAATGGTTTAGAAACAGTTTTGACACAAAAAGCACGTCAGAAATGATAGAAAACACGTAATGAAACTCGAGAAAACTTCAAAAACGTTCAAACGTCCGAAAAAACGCAACCACAGATCAGTAGAATGAACCAGAAAGCTCTGATACCACTTGAAAATGCGTGAGCATCGGATCGTCTACTCGATCTAGCTAATCGGACATCCAAACGTAATTAACCGATTGTTTTATTGATCAAAACGAATAATTACAACCAGTGTAAACACAGAGAATTGACACAGAGATTACACACTCAGAAACACACACTCAGAAACACACACTTAAGATTCACTCACACGCTCAGCACTACTGAATACAAAGCTCAAACAACTATATATACCCGATCGGCCGAACTCCCACCGAACCCCAGGTTCGGCCGGTCCGAACTCCAGGTTCGGACCAGGTTCGGCCAACCCTATATTGGCTTGAACTTGGTCTTCGTTCGATACTTCACACGACGCACATTTCAGGTATCAACACTTAAGCTTCGCCGAACTTCCTCCGAACTGGACCTTCGGAAGAACAAACAGAACCAAGACCGAACTAGCACCGAATGATAACCGAACTTTGTCCGAACTTCGACCGAGCTTCCACCGAACCTCACCAAACTCTCACCGAACAAGACTAACGCCGAACTCTATCCGAACCTCGAGTTCGGAGCAATTACTCCGAGGTTGTCCGAACCTTAGACGAGACCAAGCTCACTCGACACCATTTTCTCGATTTTCAGTGTTTTTGACTGGAATTTTCGACAGGAATTCAAGCAAACTCGATAAAAATGAATTAGGATTGAATTTTTGACGTGAAGCACACTCAAGAAGATCAAACAGACTCAAAAGTGAATGACATTTTCGCAAAAACGTGAATTTAATGAGTCAAAACTCTAAAAAACAATGATTTCCGATTAGTAGAGCAAACCAAATGCTCTGATACCACTTGAAATTGCTTGAGCGTACGGATCGTTTACTTAATCGATATGACATCATTGTTATACAAACTAGAATACAAAGAGTAAATAAAAATGACTTGTATTAACCACTAAGAGAACCACAGAGTACACAAAGAAGATATGACTCGGAAGCTCTTTAATTCTATTACAAGACATCTATTTATACACAGGAAATCTCGCTAGTCCGAACCTCAGGTTCGGACCTGTTCGGCCCTGTCCGAACTTCAGGCTCGGCCAAGGTTCGGCCAGACCTAATCTTACATGTCTTCTGTCTTGTATTCGATACTTCACATGACGATCAGGACCATGTATCAATAATTGCTATTGGTGCTGAGCATACAGTCTATAACCGAAGATGATGAGCTTTATGACCGGGCTTCATGTGAATCGTGTGGATTGAGTTCTAAAGGGTGTAGCCAATATGGCTTGGTAATATGTTTCTGCAAGAAGTAGTTTTTTTTGGTGATGATTGATGAATTTATCTTTACATTTTGTCAATTAGATTCTTTTGACATTATTGTTGATAATTTTGTTTTAGCTAATAAGGCTTGCTAATGTGTCTTTGTAACAAGGGTTGAATCTGATTTCCAAGTTATTGATAACATGTGCATCGGTCCAAAAGTTTTTAAACCTTTAGCTTCTATTTCATATTGCTATGGATTGAGCTTTAAATGGTTAAACATAATTGACTTATATGCAGTGCTTGCTTATTCTTTATATCTCTTCATACTATGTCAATTAGATGTTTATGAGTTCATTCCTTATATTTTGCAACTAATTTTGTATTATTTTTTTGTTATGCAGTTTGCTTTCCTTAAGTGGATGTAACCTCAGCTCAGCTTCTTGTGACTGATAGCGACTTCAGGAGTGTAGAATTTAGGAATCAACTTACTGAAAGAGTGGATACAACTACTTTTGGCGATAAATCAAGGCTAGGAAGAGGTGGAATGACAACTAAAGTCAAAGCTGCTCTTTACGCATCACAGACTGGCATCCCTGTTGTTATAACCAGGTATATACATATACTCTTAGTTATGTGTGTTTATCATTTTATTGTTTTCACAACTAACCTTTGTATTAAGAATGTTTGAATTGGGTTTGCTAGGAACAATATTGTAAAAGTTCTTAAAGGTCAACGCATTGGTACACTGTTTCATCAGGTCAGCCACTGTTTCATCAGGTCAGCCACTGTTTCATCAGGTCAGCACATCGGCTTTTATGGTCTTAACTGTTTTCCTTGGTATAAAACTTGGAAGAAACACTTGAAAAGCTCACTGTGTGTTCGTGACTGATAGAAAAATAAGGATATTAGGTTATGGGTTGATGTATTTATTTTTGTCCAATTCATCAACCCATTAATTTAAAATAATTAAAACATATTCATGGTTTGTAAAACATATTATCTATATTGGATTGGGATTAAAGTAGGAAGACCTGTGCTAGGCTGCCTACTTTCACCTAGTAAACATATTTATACTACAGTAGCAAAATACTAATGGATGACTCTTTGCCCCAGTGGTTATTTCCATTAAAGCATTTCTAATCTTCTACTCGCTTCAATTGATTATTCTTCTCGTGCCTTACTTGCTTTCTACTCGCTTTCTCTTTGCTTTATCCAAATTGCTATCCTATGTCAAATTAATGCTTAATTTCCCTATCTCTACTTTAGTAAACAATTTCTCTGGCCGCCTATCCTCTTCTTAGTTCCTCTTTGTGCTCAGCTTTGTTGGTAAATTGTTATTATGAGCTTTTAGGGCTTTATGCTTTGCTATATCTTTACTAAGTAGTTTGTTATCTCTTTACTAACCTGTGAACTTATGTGCAGAAAATAATGGTTGTTTCTGCTCTTTAAGAGGTAAATACATGCCCCTCATTATAGTTGATAGAATTACCTGTATTGGTTTGGTTTTTTCTTAAATTAGATTAAGGGTTGCATATATGCACTTGCTATAGGTTTGCAGCCTTTGTCCTATGTGTTTTCGATAGGTAAAATAAGACTACCTAAATAAAGCCTTTTAGAAACTTTTATACCATACCTCTTAAGCCCATTATTAAGTTTTTTTTTGTTTTTACAATTAATAATAATCTTAGAGAATACGGTCAGGTTTAAGCCTTCATCTGAAAATAGTTGTTATTCTTTTGACAATGTTGCTAGAGTTTATCCACTCCTGTTTTATGCAAAGCTGGTCAATATAATGACCCAAAAACTAATCTAAATTTATGATGTATGTTTACATAATGTAGCTACCAAGTTTTGAATTACATTTACAATAATAATATATGATGTATGCTTATAAGCAAATAGTTGATGCGTAAGTAAATAATAGAGATGCACAAATCATTATATTATATAAGGTTTTGGTCATGCAAATCATTTTTTTGGCAGGGCAATTGGCATGTATAATGTACAAATTGGATCCAAGAAGACGAGTAAACTCAAATAGGTCAACTCAACGGTGAGTATTTATGTTTGCTGCTGTTTTATGTTGTTATTTTGGGTTGTATATGTTTCCAATTCTGCTGCTGCTGTACATATATGCTTATATGTAATTCTGCTGCTGTTTTTATGTTGTTGTATAGATGGCTGTATTTGTTAAAATACATGATTTGCTTAAACAATTTTAAAAAACAGCCCTTAAAAAACAACCCTCATATATATTTTTATTAATCATATTTGACCCCTTAACCAACCCGTCAATTCTCGTTTATGCTTTTGCTCGTCGAATGTGGCTGCTTGTTGCTCACATATTTTGTACAATCTGCTGTTTTCTTGTCAAAATAGTGATCATACCCATTTTTGACCCATTAAGGAGTAATATGCAGTTTTCATGCTATATCGACTCAAACTGATCGTTGATGTGTTTCTGAGATTAGTTATATTTTAAATTCTTTGTAGTGACTTCTTATGTTCTATTGTTTGTGTAGTGTCCACTCCAGCCGTGAATTACAGAGTGTGGTTATTATGTGTTGAAATTCATGAAGGAGGTAGTTCGGCATGGACTTGTAGTCCTTGAACAAAACAAAGTAAGTTTTCTCATATTCTAATTAACTTTATCTTTTATGATCACTTTTTCTCGTATTTTATCTTTACATAGATTGGTGGAGATAGTAATGCTTACACAGATACTGATTTTGATGAGATTTGTGAAGAATGGTTGACCTACGCTTGCAACTTCATTTACACGGTCGTGGAATAGTGATCGAATATATATGCATGTAAACTTTGAACATTTTACTTTTGTCGTCGTGATCGAATTGCATGTATGAACATGATGAAATCGAATTATTTTGAATTGCTATATGTATGGAATGCTTTGTTTTGGTACACCAGCTATTATGTATTTTGGTTTGTGAAATATGATTTAGTATGGAAATTAGTAATTTTAGAAAAAATCATTTAAAAATATCAATTAAAAGGATGACATGCAAGAATGAGCGTCATAAGAATCATGACACGCAATTTGCGTGTCATAAACAGACGAGATTAAAATACATTTTAAATAAAAGTTTATTAAACACAGACGACACCCGAAGATGACGCACATTATGGGCATCATGAATGGAGCGTCATAGATGGCGTGTCATTGTTCACGCGTCAAGAACTTCTTGACACGCATTTTGCGCGTCAAGAAGCTTCTTGACCCCGGCTTCCTTGACGCGCATTTGCGTGTCAAGAAGACCCTTTCTTGACACGCATTGCACGTCAAGAAAGGCCTTTTTTGTAGTAGTGAGGAATGCATATCAAAATAGTGACGTCAATGAGATACATAATACTGATAATGAAGTTGTTGCTTTGATGGCTCATTATTTAAGTGATAGTCTTTTGACTGATTCTGAAACAAGTTCGAAAGCAACAACAGTTGAAGCAGTTCAAGCAAATGTGCCTAAAAATTCAAAAGAAGAGATTAAATGTTATAAGTATGCTTGTTTAAACAACAAAAATGCAAGTTCGAAAAGAGATCTTAAGTTGTTAATTGACGAAATTGTCAAGCTCAAGCAAGAATTGGAAAGATTTCAGAAGAAATATTATGAATTGATTCCATTCAATAAAAGATTGGTGAAAGAAAAAGTTGATTTGTTTGAAGAATGTGAGAAAGCTAAAGCTGAAGCTAAGGAAACTACTGAAGACTTTGAAGCTTTATTTCTGAAAAGTTATCCAGTTCAACAGAATTATGAAAAAGCTAATGCACTTGCTGTTGAAGCTGCTGATAGAATTTTGAGTCTTCAAGAAGAATTATCTATACTTCGAGACGCAAATGTACTTCTCCGAGATAAGAATGAAGTATTGAGAAAAGATGTTGATATTTTCGAGAAGAAGTGGGAGAAGGTCACTGAAGAAGTATTGGTAGAATGTGAAATCAGGAAACGGCAAACATATGAATACAAAGATTTAAATGAAGAGTTCATTAAGTCTCAAACGGATTTGTTTCCTGCTCAACAAAAGATTTCTGAATTGAAATTGGAGATTTTGGAACTATAGAGACATGTCAAGAATTGCAATTTATCACCAACTTTGTTGAATTTTCTGTACAAGAAAGACAAAAGTGATAATAGTGCAAAGGAAGATGATATCTACAAGGTTCCTTCACCAGTGTATTTATCTAAATTTTCATCTACTCTTGTTGATTCAAAAGTTGAATTGCTTGATTATTCTAAGTTTGCTACTCCTTCCAAGAAGAAGAATTTTCAGTCCAAGAAGAAGAAAGAGAAAGTTGGTGACGCTCCTAAGTTCACATCGGATTCATCATTGCTGTAGAATGAAGTTCTATTTGACAAAAGTGTGACTAGTAATTCTTTTGCTACATCATCTGAAGTTGAAATTGTAAAGAGTTTAGTAAAAGAGAACAAAATACCAGAAATTAAGGTCACTTTTACTCAACGAGCACATCAAATAAGTTATACTGGTACTTCTCAGTCTGAACCGTCAAAATCTTCTGGTTCTAAGCATAAAGGACTAGGATTTGTTTTCAAAGAAAAGCCTGTTCATGCTCAACAATCAAAGAAGAAAGAAAACATTTTGAAGGTCAAGAATCCTAAGAAATCACAATCTCAAAAGAAACAAGATGTTGTTTTCTCTTCCAACCAAATGAATTCTTATTATTCTGGAAGTTCTTCATCTGATTTCAATGTTTCTTCGCGGAGTCAATCTTCGAGGTATGATGCCTATGATGATTTTTTTGATCATTTTAGTTTTGACACTTCATCATTTTCAAAAGATTTAAAGAACTTTTCAAAAGATTAAAAACTTCATGAAAGAATCTGTTATGCATGTCCTCAACCTGGACATCTTGCTGCTCATTGTCCAACGACCGCACACGTTCACAAAAATGCCAAATATGTGGATAACAATGGTAAGATTTTTGATGAACCTTGGTCCCCAAAGTTTAAATCAACTAGTAAGCCGTTTTGGTCTCGCCCAAAGACGCCGGTTGAAAATGTTTCAGGTTCTGATTCAAACATGTCATCCGCAATGATATGGAAACCAAAAGTTGTTTCCAAGGCCAAGAAAGACTTTGTGGAAGACACCGGGCGAACCGATGCTGTTGAATCTGGTCGATCCCAAAGCAACTAGTGTTTTATTTGGTGTCAGCAGGTATTTCAGGAAGACCTATCGGTAATTGCAGAATTGCTGGTGGTGGAATATCTGTGTTTTTAACTTAAAATGAATTTCCAAATCATTTTCAAAATCCCGTGTTCTCAAAATGCTAAAATGCGAGTATTCATGTTGGTTGATCAATTTTCTTTGTTTTTCACTCAGTCTTAGTTTGAGTGGGTGTGTGTTTCTTTGAAAAATACAAAAATAGTGTGTCGTTTTTCAAATGGTAAAGATGAAAATCTACAAATAGAGTTTGTTATTCTTAGGGGAAGAAAATTTGAAAAGACAAGAACATTAAAAAGTGCATAAAGTGCAAAACCATTGAAAAATGAGAAATTTTATCCGACATAATTGGGAAATGATGGTACATTTGCTGATGATGTCTGACTCATGGATACACTAGATGAAAAGCCATAAGACCTTTGTTCGATGTGTAAGGTAGGCTTGGCAGATCAGAATGTATACAAATATGATATACATTAAATTTGATGCTTGCCCTAGTGGACAACTTCTTGATGCGTATCTTAAGATATATCAAGAAAAAGGATATGTGAAAAGAAAAATGAGAAGTTACTGTGTATACATGTGTTCATTTTGAAAAGATTTAAACTTGTTTGATTTTCTTTATTTTCTCAAACGATCGGACTTTCTTTGCGTATCGAAAGATCGACCTGATTGTTGTTCATTTGAGGTTCTACTTTATTTTCTTGGTGTTTCTTATAATTTATCAGACTTTCTCTGCGTTTCCACAAGACCGACTTTATTGTTGTTGAATTATACAATTTCAACTTGTTTTTATTTTTATTTTTGTTAAATCCGAGGCCTTATCTGCGTATCGAAAGATCGACCTTAAGGTAGACGATTTAACATTCTTATTTCGTTTTGCATGGAACAGAGTTGACTATATCATGAATACAATCACTATGTGTTAAGACACAAGTGAAATAACAAAGTGTGATACAAAAGAATATATGAGTATGTCTGATAGTTTGGTGTAAACTGGTCAAAGCATATTTAATCAATACCTTAACATATCCAGATGTTATGAGTATGGTTATGTCTGAGTTTAAAGTTGGACAAATTATACTTGCAATCGACATGGCTTATGTGCTACAAAAATCGAAATTAAAGTGTAGTTAGGCATGTTATGACCAATATGATCCTAAGTCGTGATCTTTCTCACAAAAGACAAAAATAGTATCCGATTCTATAATGTATTTAATTTTCATATCACAAAATACCAAAAAGATTTTAGGTGTGTTTTGATGTAAAGTTTGAAATAGATTTTATTTCTAATTTCTTTTTGATTGATCAACACAGGATACAAATCGATTTTCAAAATCAATATATCTTGGAGTCTCAAAGAGACGTTTTGTGCCAAGATTATCTATGTTAGAAGGTACTAAGTGGAAAGAGAATGTCACAAATTCAAGTATTCTGAAGCTGTTGATAAAGAGATTACACGCGCTATAATGTGAAAGTATTCAAGATCAGGGTAACCTGTCAAGTTCAGGGGGAGTTTGATTGAAAATACGAGTTTATGTTGAGAGCAGATACTGCACACGTCGAGGGGGAGTTTGTTAGAGCATTATCTAGTCGTCGTGTGAAGTATCAAGAACAAGACAAAGTTTCCAGAATGGTTGTGTCTGAAGTGACACGAACTGGGCTCCGAACTGACCCAAAGTGGCAGTTCGGATGATGCCCAGTTCGGACAGTCAAGTGTCGAGTATAAATAGTTTGTCTTGTACAGAATTGAAACCTTCTTGGTCATATCTGGTGTGTATTTTCTATGTGTAATCTCTGAAAGCTTATAAATACATTTTCACATTGTATTTACCTTCTTGTTTCGATTTCTCTACTTGAATTTGTTAGAGCATATTCCTATGCTATCTTGTGTCTCGTGTATTGTATCTAGATCAGAGCTCTTTGAGTGAGTCTTTGGCTGTACGTACCAACGGCCGTACCAGTTGGTACGGAGCCACGTACGAATGGTACACTACACTTAATGGTTACTATAATTAGTTCGTGTTAGAGAGAGTTAGCAAGTTCTGTCATTTGAGTCACTCTTAACTGTGTGTTCTTGAGTGTTTCTCTCTCTAATAGCTGTAATATCTGTAATTCAATAAAGCCAAGCTTTATTTACTTTTGTTGTTATCGATTGACCGAATCATGTAGTAGTAAGGTCCTTCCAGGTACTTACAAGTGGTATCAGAGCAATCTAGGTTGCTCTACTGCTTTGATATGGTTAAATTTGAATTTTCTAGTGAGAGAAAGTTAGGGTTTCTTTGTTCTTCATCAATTTTTCTCAATTTCGAGTGTTTCTGGTGCTAAAACTTATTTCTGAACGTTGTTAGGACCGATTTTCACTACGAGAATCTCGATCTTGAGCTAGAACATGTTCGGATTCGAAAACTCAAAAACAAATGTAAGAAGATGATGATGATGAATCAATGGATAATCATAAACATGAAAGAAAGATGATGAACTAGATCGAATGATTTCATATAACCGAATGATTAGTTACAAGAAATCATGAAGAACACTCTCTCTCACTAGAATCCATGACTCACTCTCTCTCTAGAATGGAAATCTCACACTCTACAAGAAAAATCATCATCTCCACATTCGGAGACTCCTTTACTTGTAATGGGCACCCTCACTATATATAGTGAGGGTGACTAACAACAGAAATACATAAAAACTGAACAAAATTACAAGTAAAGCAAATAACGTAAATTGATAATTAAATCAAAGCTGATTAAATTAATCCGAAGCTTGACTCGCTCGAACCGATCTTCCGTTGACTTTTACGTTGACCGTTGACCCGAACGGTTGACTTTTCCGGAAAACGGTCTTCGGTCCAAACTGCAAGCCTCGAGCATCACAACTTAGTCTCTAAATCGATTCACATGGATTCTTCAGTCGAATGCTTCGGTAAACAGATTTGATGGCGTCAGTCACATAGATTTTTGTTCCAACAATTTCCCCCTTGACTGATGCTTTCAAATCTGTTCAACTGCTGAAGAATCGCTCTGTCGTACATCTTCAATGAGAAACTGATAAACCGGAGACAATCTGTCGTAGAGATTCCCCCTCTGAATAAGCTTCTTCTGTTCTTGTTGCTCCAGTTGAGATCCAAGTGCTGCTGCTCACTCGGTTCACACGGTCGGGTACAATACTGAGAAAATGCTACATCTCGGAGTCCAAACTGCAACAGACTGAATCAGATAAACCAGTTTGACACCGAACATGCTCCAACTCCAGATAATCGACCCGATATCCAAATCCATAATAATTCCTCTTATTTCTCTAAATCTCCCCAAAAACATCAAGTCGGAAGCGTAAAAATCAGATGCGGAGAGTCGAACCGTCGCGATCGGTTGCCTAGAGAAACCGGATAAACAATCTTGAAATCGGACAATCTTGCGAAAAACCGGAAGTCGGATGCTGACAGTTGTGAATGATCTGCTTGACTGAGGTTGGATGCGAAAATTAAATAAACTGATAAATATTTTCAATAAACGGTCATCCGAGAGATTTAATCGGATAAATTCCAATATTTAACTGAGATTCCAGTTAATCCGGTTAGTTGACATCCACGCTGCATCCACTAAAAATAAAACGTGAGATATAACGAGAAAGCCAAGTAATTAACCGGATAATAAAGCTAACCCGTCAGTGATCGATAGCAAATGTTACGCGCGACGTCAATAAACGAGAACCCCAATAAAATGAAATAAATCCGTGACCAATAAAATATTTTCTGAAATTCCGTCGCGGCCTCATCTCGTTCGTCTCGTAAAAGACTAATAAAAAAAATACCCCGCATTTAACGAATTATGCTGAAAATTTAATTAGTGGAGAAAATCCCTATGGAGAAAACCATAATCCGTGTGCCTATTTAAGGACCAATCAGATTGAAGCATGCATGAAGATCCAACGGCTGGAAATTAACCTGATCAAAGGGTTGTGATGGTGGATCCATGAGAATGGCGGCTCTCCAATGAAAAATCAGCACAGAAACACATTTCTGGATCCTACGGTTTAGAGAAAGCAGATCCAACGGTTTAGATAAATACAATCTGACGGCGAATGATGAAGGATCCGTGTGAGAGGAACTCTGCCAATCAGGTCGCGACAGCCAGGAGGGTTTCAACGGTTCTCATGAGGAGAGGGCCCCACGAGAATTCTAGGAAATCAGCAGAAGATTCCATTTAACGTCTCCCTTGAGACACAGCTGGTCCCACATTTACTCCAGCCTATCAGAATGCGACAACCATTAGGGTTGACTCGGTACATTCCGACAAAGGAAGAAAGAGAAGCATACAGACCAATAAGGTCACGCCACGTCATCATCTTCTACAAATCCATCAGCAACCCCGAAACCCTAAGTTAGTTCGCCGGAAAATTGAACACCTCGCCGGAAAAGCGTATTATGCCCATATCTCCCTCAAAACTAGACCAAATTCAACGAATTTTATACCGCTGAACTCGTGAGATCATGCTCTATCACCCTGAACGAACAGAATTCTCTGAAACATCCTCGAACGAAAACCCAGAAACAAGTTCGCTAACGAAAAACAAGTCCGCTAAGCTCGAACAAGTCCGCTAAGTGTTCTGAGAAGTACGCTAAGGAACAAGTCCGCTAAAGCAAAACAAGTTCGCTAAGAATCCGATGAAGTTCGCTAAGAGGAGAACAAGTCCGCTAAAGAGCTCAACAAGTCCGCTAAGCACATCTTCAAACCTTCAAGAACAGTTAAGAAATCTGGAAAAATTGATGAACATGAAGAAACTTACTCATGAACTTGAAATCTGCACAGAAACAATCAGAAAACCCGTAATGATGCACGAAACATGAAGCTGAACCATTCACGAGCTTATTGTGGCCACCAACAACCCATAAACAGCAGCTAATCGGATCAAAACAGCTCCAAAATTCTGCAAATCTTCAAGAACACGAAGAACACACACTTACACCGTCAGTGTGTGTTTTTCCAGATCCGCTCAAACCGTTGAGATTCAGACGAAACGGATGCTTCCAATGGATCCGAAACGCGTTTTCCACTGAGAATCATACCTCATATCATCCAAATCCATGAAGAAATGCCCAGAAAATGAAGAATCAAGCTTCAAAATCTTCAAAAACCCCAAATACGGGAAAACCCCAAAAGTTCCGAAAAAATGAGCTCGGATCTTCAATTTTCCAACAGATTTGAACATGTAAAAGATGAAATAACATCTAAATGAACTCCCAAACACGAATCAAACATCCATATCATCAGAATCCATCCAGAATCGAAGAAAAATTAGAAAAAAGTCTCTAAAAAATAAGTTTTCTCATCTTCACCATTCAAGCTCAAAATCTCAGATTCGAGTGACCAGATTCACGGTGAGATGAATCTGATCGGTACCCGCTCTGATACCATTTGTTAGGACCGATTTTTACTACGAGAATCTCGATCTTGAGCTAGAACATGTTCGGATTCGAAAACTCAAAAACAAATGTAAGAAGATGATGATGATGAATCAATGGATAATCATAAACATGAAAGAAAGATGATGAACTAGATCGAATGATTTCATATAACCGAATGATTAGTTACAAGAAATCATGAAGAACACTCTCTCTCACTAGAATCCATGACTCACTCTCTCTCTAGAATGGAAATCTCACACTCTACAAGAAAAATCATCATCTCCACATTCGGAGACTCCTTTACTTGTAATGGGCACCCTCACTATATATAGTGAGGGTGACTAACAACAGAAATACATAAAAACTGAACAAAATTACAAGTAAAGCAAATAACGTAAATTGATAATTAAATCAAAGCTGATTAAATTAATCCGAAGCTTGACTCGCTCGAACCGATCTTCCGTTGACTTTTACGTTGACCGTTGACCCGAACGGTTGACTTTTCCGGAAAACGGTCTTCGGTCCAAACTGCAAGCCTCGAGCATCACAACTTAGTCTCTAAATCGATTCACATGGATTCTTCAGTCGAATGCTTCGGTAAACAGATTTGATGGCGTCAGTCACATAGATTTTTGTTCCAACAAACGTTCCTAGAGTGTTTTCGCACATCACTGTTTCAAATTCTAGCTCAACATGTCAAAAATCACGAAAATTAGTCGATTTCAGTTTGGTCGTCGTTGGTACGTTGGATGATGATAATGGTACACCAGATGATCTATTGGTATGCTCAGTGGTACGCTAGACAATCTTCATAGATTTCTGGTACGCTGGTTGTTGGTACGCTAGGCAATCTTCATCGGTGGTACGTGACGGTTATTCACTAGTATGCAGGCAGTTACACCGTACCACGTTGGTACGCTGCTTGATTTTGTACGCTTAGTCGGACTGGTCCGGTTCTTGGTATGTTAGAGTTTTGGTCCTGTGGTCGTACGTTAAATCTCTTTGGTACGGAAGTCGACATTTTGGTACGCTGGCAGAAAAGTGGTGTTCACTAAAACTGACGTAACTTGAGTTCCGTTAAGAGTTACGGGAGCTAATACCAGCCAAAACGACCGTCTCGACGAGATCTGCACTTTTACCGCCTAACGGCTAGTACCCTCTGGTTTGACCCCCAAATCCGCTTCTAAGACCTTCGTTTTTGAGTTCGAAGTTTTGACGTTCGATTTTTAATTGCAAAATGAGCGATTTTCAAGCATTTTCAGCTGCTCAAATTTCAATGCAAACCATTATGAACTATGATAATGAGATAGGAACAACTCAGAAGGTTTCTAAGTTGCTACGATTGGAAGATTACCACAATTGGAGGAGTTAGTTTGAATCTTACATCTTTTCTCAAGATGTTGATTGTTGGATTCCACTTGAAAAGGAATATGAGTATCCAATGCTTTAGTGGCAACATGCCAAAGATGGTTGGTAGTTTTGATGCGGAAGAACGAAAATTGTTTGTAAGAGAGAAGAAAACATATAGTTATCTTAAGATGGCATTACCAAAAGACCTAATGCATCACTTTAAGAACTATTCAACAGCTAAAGCATTGTAGGATGCTATTGCAGAAAGGCGTTAGGGTAATGAGCAATATAAGATGACTTGAAAGAAAGTGTGAAAGAAAGAATTTGATAACTTTGACAATTGTGATAATGAAAAGGTGGCTGATTTGATTGTAAGGTTTTCACACTTGATAAATGAACTTGAGGTTGTAAAAGTCAAGAAGACCAATGATGAACTAAAAGAGAAATTTCTGGAAGCCTTACCCGATAACTGGGAAAATTATGTTATGATGTTGACCAATGATCCAAGTTATGCCGGTTTGACATTCAATCAATTAACAAGCAAGCTGCAAGCTCGTGAAATGGAATTGATTGTGAAGAAGTCAACACATCCATCTATTCAACATCCAAAATTATATTTTGGAGAAAATTCTGCAACTGTGCATGCTAAATCTACATCTTTTCCTAGTTCAAGTTCTAATCCAGCTCCAACTGCGTTGCTTGTTGGACATTCTGATAATTCTGGTCATTCTTCAGGTTGTCGGTTCACTATTCCTGAGAAATCAGCAAATAGTTCTAATTCTGTTCAAGCAATGTCTGCTTTTTTTTATCATCTTCTTCTGGGTCAATTTTTAGCCAAATTGGAAAATTTAGTTTGTTTCCCGATGATTTATCTAAAATGGATGATGATCAGTTGCACAAGTTAGATTTGGATTTGCAGTTTGCTATGCTAGTTGAAAGAGGAAGAAGGTTTATGAAGAAACATGGAAAGAAGTCTATTATTCACAGAGACAAACTTGGATTAGATAAATAAAAGCTCAAATGTTCCAAATGTTCCAAGTTCGGACATTTTGCTCGTGAATGCAATCAATCATCATTTGAACCGAGTACTTCAGATATGCATGATCAGAATAAAGAAGTTAAAGCTATGATATCTCAAACTGCAGAAGGTTATGATTGGTCTAAAGATTTTCCTGATGAATATGCCTTTATAGCAACTGTGCAAGTTGAATCCAGTGATTCTGTTTCAAGTGTTAATGGTTACGAATCAACTTGTGAATTTTGTGCTAAAAAGATAGAAAGATTCAGATATTGGTTCAAGAAATAGAAGGGTTATTTGTTGAAAGGTCAAAGAAGGAAGAAGAATTAGAAAGTTTCAAGAAGAAGTTTGAAGATTCTGATGAGATTCTCAAGATAAATGAGAACTTAGTCAAGGAAATGAATGTTTTCATGGAAGAGTTTGTAGAGCTTCAGACAAAATTGGATGAGATGGTTGGTGCAGATAAAGAACAAATTTTGAAATTGCAAACTGAAAATGAAGAGTTGGTTAAAAGTGCTGTAAAGTGGGAGAGTGAAGCAAAAGATGTGATTGGTGATTTTGATGCTTTATTTTAGAAATCTACTGCAAGAGTAGAATCACTTAAGCAATCTTATGATGAACTCAAGAAAGAGTTTGATGAAATGACCGCTGCCGAAAACCAACATCAATTGGTTCATTCTGAACTACAAGACAAGGTTATAAGTTTGAAATAAGAAAACCAATTGCTGAAAGGAAATATTGAGATTCATGAGGGCCGGGCGAAGAAAATTACCCAAGAAGTGTATGATGCCCATGATCAGATGAGACAAGAGAAGTTTTTGTCTAATAGAGCTTCGAAGAAATTGATTGATTCAGAAAAAGCATTGGGTGAAGCTCAAAAGAAAACATCTGATTTGAATGTTGAAGTTTTGGATTTGAAGCGACAGTTGAATAATTTGAAGAATTCACATTCTTTCACAAGCTACTTGTGCCAAGATGAGAATTTTCGGAAAGTTTTTGGAAGTGAAGAACATAACCAAATTCCACGTCCAGTTATTCAATCTGATGCTCTAGCTGATATTCATGTTTCTGATATAACTGGAGATTATTCTAAATTTGTGTCTGAGAAGTCTGAAAAGAAGAAACCGAAGCCTTCAAACAAGAAAGTGGTCTCTTCAACATCTGGTGCACCTACATCTGTTAAATTTGTTTTTGGTGGAGTTGGTGTCAATGCTCAAGACATTTCTAATGTTAAGTTAGTGGAGAAAGATGAGAAGATGGGGCCTGAGGAAGAATTGGCTACTGAGTTGGGTAAAAGCTAACAACTTGAAGGGTATTAAAGCTAAATTTACCCAGGTTGCTTAAGACAGTTCTTCTAAATCTCAGATCGAGTTGCCAATATTACCCAGTTACAAACGATCCGGTTTGGGTAATACAAATCAGATATTTGAGAAGAATGTCAAGGCGAACATGCCAAAGAAGACTCCAAAGGAGAAAAAGGATACCAGTCTTGAAGAAATCTATTATTTGGCATAAGTATTCATTTCAACCATGGAAAAGGGATTCGGAGGAAAGCAAATGAAGAAGGATTTCTGAAAGTTCTCCGAAAGAAATTTTATCATCTAGATCTAATTCTACACCTCGATGTCCTACTTCCAAATGGGTGCATGCCAATAGATTTCAAGTTTTCGATGATATTTCTGATATTTTTGATTCTGATGACAGATGTCATGTAATTCAGGACAACCACAATCTCAACGATCATATCGTTTGTGCTATCAGTGTCGCCAAAAGGGACACATGGCACATGATTGTCCTGAAAATGTTAAACAAACATTTTCAAACAAATCTATCAAATTTATGGATGAATCAGGCATAATTTTTACTGAGTCTACACCTTCCAAATCAAAATCTAAAACGAAACAATTTTTCAAATTTGATCTAGTGTTGGCGGGTCATCACAGGATGACGATTCAGTAAAAATTGTAAAAGCAAAAATGCAGTGGCGACCTAAAGTGGTCAGCAAGGCTGAAAATGATTTTGTTGAAGACACTGGTCGACCAGAAGCTGTGTGCTTCGGGTCACTTGAATACTAATCATTTAAATCAAGTGTGCAGGTTTTTCTTAAGAAGACCTGTCGGTGATTGTGAAGTTCAAGCTTCGAGCAGTTGTTGATAGTGGAGTTTCCTACCTAATTTAAGTTCCATGATCCATATTCCAAAACTGAAAGTTTTTTCTGAAAGATTAAAACTGGTAGGTATCTGTATCGAAAGGTCAATTTTCTTTCTTTTACTTTCCACTTGTAGTTTAAGGGAAGAAATTTGAAAAACCAAAAATAGTGTCTTTATGTGTTTGTTAAAATGAAAAATCCAAAAATAGAGTTTTCATTTTAAGGGGGAGAAAAAGGAAAAATACAAAAACATTGAAAAACAGAAAATACAAAAATATTGAAAAATGAGAAATTGTATCCGACATATTTGGAAAATGATGGTACATTGGCTTACGTGTCTGGCTCATGGTTAAATTAAATAAAAAACCATAAGTTCATTGCTCGATGTGCTTGGTAGGATCGTCATTAAATCAGAAAGTATTCAAATGTGATATATATTAAATACTAATGCTTGACCGAGTGGACAACATCTTGAAGCGTATCTCAAGATATTGAAAAGAAAAAGATATGTGAAAAAGAAAATGAGAAGTCATTGTGTATACATGTGTTTATTTTGCAAAGATTTAAACTTGTTTGATTTTCTTTATTTTGTCAAACGATCGGACTTTCTTTGCGTATCGAAAGATCGACCTGATTGTTGTTCGTTTGACGCTCTGCTTTATTTTCTTTGGTGTTTCATATAAATCATCGGAGATTCTCTGCGTGTACGGTAGTACCGACCTGATTGTTGTTGAGTTATACAAATTTAACTTGTAATCACAAGTGAAATAACAAAGTGTGATAAGCAAATACATATCTGAGTATGTCTGATAGTGTGGGGTACACTGGTCAAAACAATCTATTCAATACAATAACATATCCAGATGTTATGTGTATGATTGTGCCTGAGTTTATGATGGACAAATTATACCAGTAATCGACATGACTTGTGTGCTGAAGTAATTGAAACTGAAGTGTAGTTCAACATGTCATGATCAATATGATCCCAAGTTGTGATCTTTCTCACAAAAGACAAAAATAGTGTCTGATTCAGTATTGCATTTATGTTTCATATCTGAAAATTCCAAAAAGATTTTAGGCGTATTTTAGCATAATCTTAGAAAAGTCAAAAAGATTTTAGGTGTGTTTTAGCATAAATTTAGAAAAATCAAAAAGATTTTCGGTGTGTGTTGATGTAAAGTTTCAAAAAGCCAAAAAGATTTTGTTTCTTATTTATTTTTAACCGATCGAACAATGATACAAAATTATATATCTTGGATTCTCGAAGAGAAGTTTTACGCCAAGATTAAATTAATTTTAAAAAGAAAAAGGAAAGCCGCGTTTCTGTCTTCTAAAATTGCAGGTTATTTTTGTAGGATCGTTATTAGTTATGAATGAACTAAAACTAAGCCCTTTACTTGCAAATATAACCCTGCGGAATTAAAGTTATATTTCACTTTACTTAAGCGATATTAAGTTCTTGTATAATGTAAATGCTTGATTTGCAGAATAGTAAAACAACGATATATCGAAAATTCGGCACTATTTGCATTAACTCAAAGCTACACTATTACAAGTGATGAACATGTTGGTAAACTAAGAGATTACATGCTATATATAGTGCTGATGAGATCAATGACAGCCATTGATCTCATGCGATCTAATCTAGACCGTAAACATAAAAGTCAAATATAAACTACCAAAAGAATAAACATCGACAATCGGAATGACTTGCGTGTTGGCAGCAACAATCTATTTTAGGAGAGCGGCTTGAATCAGATTTAGAAGCATACGAGAAGCTTTTGCAGGATTGGACTTCTGAAAAGACTTCTCAGGAAAAGTCAGGTTGAACTCTTTATCTGGTGGATAAACGAGTTCACCCGGAATATTCGCTGAGAGACAAAACTGCTTCTTTCCGCTTGAACTGCCTGTTCCGCTTGAAGTATGAATTCCGCTTCAACTTCGACTTCAACCGGAACTAGTAAAATTGGCATTTCAGCCGGAAATCTTCCAAGCTCTATTTTTCCTTACAATTTTGTGTGACAAGACTCAAGCATGGTGAAAGGGGGAGTATGAAGTATCTTTCACAAGTGGATCTTGAAGTTCAAAGATTGTTTAAGATTGATCCAACCATGCAAGCTCTATCTCTGAAGAGATTTTAAGTTGAAGATCAGATGCAACGATGCTGAAGATTGAAGACTGGAGTTTAATTGGAATACGATAGATAGATAGATAGATACACTACACGTTCAATGGGAGTTTGTTAGAGCATATTCCTATGCTATCTTGTGTCTTGTGTATTGTATCTATATTAGAGCTATTTGAGTGAGTCTTAGGCTGTACATACCAAGGTCCGTACCAGTTGGTACGGAGCCACATACCAATGGTACGCTGGTTGGTACGCTGCACTTAATGGTTACTATAAATAGTTTGTGTTAGAGAGAGTTAGCTAGTTCTGTCATTTGAGTCACTCTTAACTGTGTGTGTTCTTGAGTGTTTCTCTCTCTAAGAGCTGTAATCTCTGTGAATCAATAAAGCCAAGCTATATTTACTTTCGTTGTTATCAATTGACCGAATCATGAAGTAGTAAGGTCCTTCCAGGTACTTATAGAATTACATTAATTACATGATGATGGAGTAGACGATCCGCTGCTCACGAACTTTCACTATTGATAATTTTAATCTGGGGATATACTCAACAGTAGGTGTTGCTGGACTTTTTTCGGGTATTACTGGTCCAATTCTCTCTACCACAAATGGAAGAATTGGTATTTCGTAGTGGAACAACTTTGAATGTAGCCTCAGAATATGGTGATTATGTGTCTGGTTCAAGCAGTTATGTTCCTAAGCATGCAATTCAAAATAATGTGCCCAACCTACACAACCATCCATTACATAACCTGCTGCTACCCAATTTGCTGGTGTTAAAAATGTTGAACCTAGTGGTTATCAAATTAGTAGTGAACATGTTGGTTTGCTCACATCCTTCATAGCCAACTATGAATCATTGATGGCCGAGAAACTGACCCCATCAACTTTTTAATATGAAGACCTGACTCAGATGAATCCTAATGATCTTGAAGAGATGGATTTAAACTGGAAAATGACTATGGTTTCCCTTAGAGCTAAGAGGTTTGTGGAAAGAAACACGAAAAAGCAACTGCTAATTTAACTCTGGGTTTTGATAAGTCCAAGCTTCAATGCTACAACTGTCAAGAATTAGGTCACTTTGCATGAGATTGTTTGAAGAAGAAGAAAGGGGTTTCTAGCATTGAAGGTGCTCAACTGAAAATAGTTGAAATAAGTCCTGAAAAATCTTTTCGTTGAAGAAAAGAAAGAAGAAAAGACTCCAAAGGCTCTAGTTAGTGACACATACTATGACTGTATTGCTGAAATGGGGGAGGTAGAATTTGAAGAAGCTTTGTTGGCTGGTTAGTGAGAAGCTTATCTGAAAGAGATAAAGAAGAAATGAGGAAAGATAAGAAAGTGAACGCTGGGTCTGTTATTAGTAAGAAGTGTGAAGAAAAGAAGAAAACCGGTGCTGACCAAGCTAATGAAGTTCATACGAGAAAATAAAAAACACTATGGTCAAAAGACCAAAAAGGAGGACATATACCAAGAAAACATGGTTTGAAAAGTTAAACAATCAATTGTGGTTAAGGGTATGGTTTGAAAAGTTAAACAATCAATTGTGGTTAAGGGTGTTGTAACCTATGTGATGGCATCCTAAGATATGCCAATTTTTCTTTGTTTGAACTAAACTAATTTATCATTTCTTGTATAAAATTTCATTTTTATGCTGATTAAAAAAAGTATATATATATATATATATATATATATATATATATATATACACACACACATATACTAGTGGGGTAACCGCGCGTTGCGGCGGGTGATAGTTTATAGCGCGTTATTTTTCTTCTGTTTGCGCGTTAAGCGACAACGATAATTTACAATGCATTATTCATTTATGTTGGCGCAATGCGGCTTGAAACAAGTTATAATGCAATACATGCGTGTTTGGGGTGGCGATAATTTCCAAGACTCATGACATATACTAATATTGCATATTAGTAGAAAAGCTACTTTATATTAGATAAAAATTATATAGAATTATAAGAAAAGGTATAAAGCTATCAAAGACTTGCCATTAAAAAAAAAACTACCAAAGAATTAATACAGGGGACACAAAGAGGACACAATTATCTGCACCTTCATGATTACTGCGGATATCAAGAAAACTTTTTTTGTGTTATGTTAGTTAGAGGTGGTTCAGGGAATAAGGCTTCATATATGGTTGACATACTTCTTTTATTTGACGATGAAGAAATGAAGCTCGAAGAGACATGACTATCCGTTCACATGAAACGACCATCCCCGATAGATACGATGCCAACTCATTTACTATTTTAGTTCTATCGTTTGACCCATTGGTAAAAAAAACATAAGCACAATTGACTAGTAAATAATACAATTACCTACTTATAAAGAAGTTAAAAAAACCATAAGCACAATTGACCAATAAATAATACAATTACTACTTAAAAAGAGGTAAATATACCAATGCTCCCTTAGGCTTTTCTTAGTTTTGGTCAACACAAGAGCCCTTGCTCTACCACCTAATACATATTTGATGAATAACTTCATGAAGTCAAGTGTGATGTAGTTGTAAAGCCATATAACACAAGAGCCCTCTGATACCTTCAATATCACCAAAATTCCAGTTTGCACAACGGTAATCAACATTGCAATCAGAAATTAATTAAGTAATTAATCAATAATAAAGTGACAAATAAAGGTTGATAATCATAATTGATAATTCCACTCACTAATTGGGTAATCAAGAAAGCACCCAAAAGTAGTAACTACTTCAAATATTATTAAATTAATAATTAAAAACTTATTACAACTAGGTAAGCTTTTAGTTCAGTTAGTTTTTCAAAGCAACTAGGGGTAGAGCAGGCCGCGCGTTGCGGCGGCCATTGTTAGAGCTTGGTAACGTTAGAACTATTAACTCATAATATGAACTCTATATATCCTAAGACAAGTGCCATTTCTAAGCTGCGTTGCTTATTAGTTGCAAGCCAAAATTGCAGCTTTGTATTAGGCTGCATGCCAGTTTATATAGGTTTAAGTTTGGAAAATAAAACATAATACAATCATTGTTTATAAGTGTTCCTGCATATTACACATAACCCCATGGTTCAGTTGCTAAAGAGGCCTTCACTCTGAAATCCTAGGCTTTTTGCCCCCTGTAGACGAGGAATCTGGAAGGATAAAGAAGGTTAGTATAAAGAAATTGCATGAAACAGTTCGGCTAATTTATAGTTGTTGTATTGAATGTATTATATGCGTATGTTTATATGATGGATGTTAGATGTCGCGGCCCTGTTTCCATGGTAGCGAAGAGGGCAGTATAAACCACTCAAGAGAGTGCATGAGATCCTTTCTAACAGCGGAAGAGACAGGTGATGCAGAAACAGTTGGTGGAGGTTGTTGTGATGGAGTGATGGGAAGTAAGAGCCTGGCTGCTAGTGTATCAGTGGGTGTTGATGTTTCTGTAGAGGGTGATTCTGCAAGAAGAAGAGGGTCAGTATAAAAACATTATTTAAGACTGTTCATATACTATATACTTAGATAAGAATGTTTATATAACGGATGTAAGATTTTGTAGCCCTGTCTTGATAGCAGTATAGAGGCTAGTATAAGCTAACCAAGAGAATGCAAGAGGTCTTTTCTAACAGTGGAAGACACGGGAGATGCAGCAACATGTGTTGGAGGTTGTTGTGATGGAGTGACGGGCGGTAAGGCTGCTGCTGCTGGTGTATCAGTAAGCACTGATGCTGGGGTGATATTTTCAGCGGTAAAGGTTGTCACAGTTTGTTGGGAGCTGAGAAGTAGCCGCTGATGAAAGGTCTTCACTTGACCCCGGAAATCAAGTACCAGCGAAGGAAGGACAGACTCGTCGGTGTAGCTGTCGTCAACAATAAGATCTATGCAAGGACGGCCAATAAGTTTTTTAGCTCCCTCGTCAAATAGAATGACTGCAATGCTGCCTGTATCATCGGATAAGTTGCAATAGACTCGATATCTGAAAAGTTAAATATAGACTATTAGTAAGGAAATGTAAAGCAACTATGTTTGGTGAAATTCTTGTAATAGCCACAAATACTAAATTTATACAAAACATTGTGTAAAGTGTCATTCACATTTCTCCATTTTTAAATGTAGAGTATCTGTTTTAAAAAAGAAATTAATCGACATGGATTTCATAAAAAATATTCCCAAATTTGTAAACCTCACAAATTGAAAATGTTGAAAAAAATTTCAATCAGTAGTAGAAGCCTGTAGTAAAAGTGAAGTGTAACAGCATGGAACTTGCAAATTAGTATAAACATAAGTAATATCTAAATTGAGAGTTTCATCAGGGGAAATCCAATCTATTTATGGTATAAAGCAAATACAAATGTAGGATGCGTTAAACACGGATGTAGTTGAAGAGTAAGACATTTAATCTTTTCAAACTAAAACTAACCAACCATGTTATTTTCTAAATTATATTTTAAGTCTACATAAAATGTGTTTATGAATTTTTAATTCATAGCTCATGAGGCGGGGTAAAGAAATCTTACAAGTGTTTCGGGAAAGAGATAATTTGTCACACCCCGGTCAACGGTTTCGGGTGTGAGCGAGAATGGAATCATAGTCGAGGATACATAGAACACTTCTAATAATTTAAAAACTTCATAAAACATTAATTCATTTCATTGCAGCGGAAAGAGTAGTGGAAACATTAATGTCTTACATATTTTGAAAACATAAGTCTTAAACGATTATTAAAAGCATAAAATGGTTAAGCTGGAAAATTGGGACTATGATTCCAAGGACAGGTCCGTTAGCAGTTGTAAGCCCCATTTGCATGTCTTCAAGGAAGTCTCGTCAATTACCTAAGAAATCATGAATATAAAACGGGTCAACATAAAGTTGGTGAGGTTCACAGGTTTAGGACTCGATAGTTAAACAGTTGTAAACAGTTGTAAAACAGTTTCGGTATACTTAAATATTATCAGGGTTTATTGTTGTTGTTGTATGATCTCACCTGAACCTTGATTTCAAATACTAACAGTTTACCCACCCGGCATCTCTTGCCCAGAGATGTTTAACAGTGCAGAATAACTGACGTGTACCCCCAGACAATCCGGAGTCAGAACTGGAGCTACCAGTTAGGGTAGGGTTGTCAACCCAAATAGATCTACTCACTAGCTATCGTTTCGTACAGAACTAATTGAAATCAATTAATGATGGGATTTTCGGTTGTACAAACGTTTATAACGATAATGTACCAAGTTGGGCAATCAGTAAGAGAACAAGTAGTCATACGGCTAACAAGTAAACCATAATATTAAGTAAAAAGCATTTAATCAGTTTTCATGATTTCTTCCCCAAGTATAAAACAGTTAAAAGGAAAAGGGGCCGTGAAACTCACAGTTTTAGCAGATAAGCGGTATTTAAGCAGCAAAGGACGGTAGCACGTAACGTCCTAAATGATTAAATAGCACATGCATAAGGTCTATGATCATTTGAGTAACATAAGTCACCCAAGTGATACCGGTCAAGTCTTGACGATTTAAGTCCGTTTGTATTATCGAAAACTCGTTATCTTGTATTTATTTATTAAATACATTTATGGTTATTTATATTTATGTCCAATAAATATAAACAAATAATCATTTTCAATAATTCAACCAAGTCCTGAACATCGAGTAAAAAGAAAAATAATAATGTTTATTATTATTTTCACAAGTTCGAATAATTATTTTAATTAAATAACTACTTAGTCGATTTTGTTAATCTTGCAAGTTATAATTATTTCAATAATTATGATTAACACTCCTTTGATGAATAAAACAAAGTTTAAGTCAAATAATTATTTGTCAAAAATAATTATTAACGTTTGTTTTATTTTATAAAACATACATCTTTAAGAAAAATCATTTAAGGTTTTTAACATTTAATCTTTTCCAAAGATTGGTTAATATTTCAAGTTCATGAAATATTATATAGAAAAATGTTGATAAAAATATTTATGACGACGCTTGGATTTATAACATTTGATTTAATAAACTTGACTTTTATTTAAAATCTCCAACGAACGTCGGTTCATTTTTGTATACTTCGTTTTTATCAAAGTAACATTAAAAGCCTTTGAAGACATTTTAAACAAATGATTTGTCTTGGTTTATTTTTATAAAAATCTTTTATGAAAATATTTATCTTCAAAAAGAATCTTTTTATAAAATGTCCATTTCTAGTAAATTCCAAGAAAGGTTAAAACTTGTAATAAATCCAAGTATTTATGTCAAATTAATCATTTGACATAAATATTATTCTTACCAAATCTATCATTTATTTTTATTCTTTTTGTCCAATCATTTAATCATTGGTAACACATTTAATATGTTACTTGACTTATTTTAAGAAGTATATTCTTTTGTTTTAGTCATAGGTTACATATGTAACTTTTATTTAAATAAGTCCATGTTTTCTTAGTTTATATATTTGTTTATTATCATTTCATGTAATAAGTTAACATAATATAACATGGTTTATATATAGTTAGTTAACATTTTTACTAAGCATCATGAAATAACAATAATCAACCAACATATATGCGTTGGGACCAAATATATATTTAAATGCAATCACTAACACATTTGTGTTAGGACAATAAAATAAATACAATCACTAACACATTAGTGTTAGGACAAGGAAAGTAAATAATAATCTACTAACACTAATGCATGTGTTAGGACCAAAAACAAATAATAACAAGTAACATCATTTAGTCTTTTAACTTAAGGTTATGTAAATTGCATATGAGTGATCATGATGATCTTGGGTGCACTTGAATACTTTCCATAGATTTCTTCAAGTGTTTCACCCCATTCTCTTGGCTACTTTAAGTTCCTAGAACACCATGAGAATGTTTAAAGATCATAAGAAGAATGGAGGTTAAGAAGAGGGACTTTGATGATTACTCAATATACATTCACATTTTTATTAATTATGAAGAGGCTTGGATTTGCAAACAATTAACTTTGAAATCCATGGATTTCATTAGATCTAGGTGCACTTAAGCTACTAGCCATAAGGTTTCACTAAGTGTTTCACCATCTTTGATCTAAAAAGAATGGAGGTTAAGAGAAAGAGTTGTGTTAGTTGTTTGCAAGCAAGCTTTCCAAGATTAAAAGATTTAATCATAAGTGTTAGTGGTTTTTATGGTTGTCAAGACTTGAGGGGTTGATCATGGGTGATAACATGATAGAACACAAGAGAGAAAAGGTGTAGGAGACTCACAAAAGTGAGCCAAGAAAAACCGAGAGAAGGAGGTGGAGTGGCGGCGGCTCGGCGGGGCTGTGGTGGTCCGGCGGCGGCAGGGGTGGTCCGGCGGTGGTGGGGTGGCCGGTTAAGGGAGAAGAGAGGGGGGAGAGTGTTGTGTTGCTTGGTTGGGTGCAAGGAGACCAAGCCCCCCTTAACCTCCTTTTTATACTTAAAAGTGGATTTATTAACCCTTGGACAATTATGTGTTGTCAAGTTGAGATTAAACCCAACTAATCTCTTGAGTAGGTGACTTATTTTTATAAGTTTTATAAAGATTTAGGAGCTTTTATAAAATATAAGTGAGTTAGAAGTTTATAAAAATCCCAACTTTTTAAAATATAATTCCAATATATTTTATCAAATTGAAAGGTTATTTTTATTTTTATAAATATTGCTAACTCAACTTTTATAAAAATAATAGTGTTTTATAAAAAGGTTGGTTAAGATTTATAAACTAGTGGGCTTAACAAAACAAATTTGTTTAAGAATTGGGCCAAGCCCAATCGTTTTTATTTAAGAAAAATGGGCCGAAGCCCATTTGGTTTTTCAAGTGGGGTCTGGGCCGAAGCCCAGTCGAGTTGCGAGAGGGATTGGGCCGAAGCCCAATCGGGTTTTGGTGGGAATGGGCCGAAGCCCATTTGGTTCTCGGTTTGGGCCGCGAGTCGAAAGGAAAAAGGAATTTGGGCCGGTTACGGCCCACTGTGATCTGGGCCGCGGGTCGGGTTTCTGAGTTTGGGGTTTTACTCGACTAGTTGATACGAGCATTCGGTTAAATTTTCGGGTCAATCCGGACATTTTTGGGCTTATTGGGCTTACCGGGCCCAATTGGCTAAGTGGTTTGGATATTGGCTAAGTCTTGACAACGTAACACGTATTTTAAGTTCATGAAATGAGTTAACAGTTTTGAATCGGTTTGATAAAATATAAAATGTCAAATTTTATATTTATTTTCTTATTGTTGAAATTCCACATTTAATTATACGATGGACGTTATATTTTACGTACGCATATATTTAGTTTAAGGTGGAATCGAAGTCGATTAATCATTTAACTATCACGGTTATTCATGTATTAAAGCAGTAAATCACATAACTATTACGTAATTTAAAAGTCAACGAAAGTCAACGGAGAGAGGTTTGACCTGATTCGGACGGGTTGTCACATTCTCCCCCAGTTAGAAGAATTTCGTCCCGAAATTCAGTCTTGGTTACTGGTGGGCTGCGACGTTCTCAAACAGGCGTGGATACTTTTGGCGCATTTGATCTTCGCGTTCCCACGTATACTCTGGTCCTCGCCTAGAGTTCCATCGTACCTTTACTATGGGAATGCGGCTATGCTTTAGCTGTTTGATTTCTCGGTCAAGTATCTCCACGGGTTCCTCAATGAAGTGTAAGGTTTCGTCCACTTGAATCTCATCAAGAGGGACGATGAGTGTTTCATCAGATAAGCATTTCTTAAGATTACAGACATGAAAGACATTGTGAACGCTGCTTAGCTCGGCAGGCAGGTTCAAACGATAAGCTACTGGTCCGATGGTTTCAGTGATTTCAAAGGGACCGATGTAACGAGGGTTGAGCTTTCCTCGTTTGCCGAACCGGATGACACCTTTCCAAGGTGACACCTTTAGCATGACACGATCACCCTTCTTGAAGGCCAAGGGTTTTCGTCGGTTGTCGGCGTAGCTCTTTTGCCTGTCTCGGGCAGCTCTCAGGCGATCTCGGATCCGGAAGATTAATTCAGTCGTTTCAAAGATTAGCTTGGGTCCAGTCAACTGACTGTCGCCAACCTCATTCCAGCAGAGCGGGGATCTGCACTTTCTCCCATAAAGTGCTTCGAAAGGGGCGGCTTGGATGCTGGTGTGATAACTATTGTTATACGAGAATTCGGCAAGAGGGAGGTGCTCGTCCCACTTAGGTCCGAAATCTATCACACATGCTCTCAGCATATCCTCAAGCGTTTGGATCGTTCTCTCACTTTGGCCATCTGTCTGCGGATGGTAGGCTGTACTCATATCGAGTCGAGTACCCAAAGCTTTCTGTAGAGATTTCCAGAAGTGTGCGGTGAATCGACTGTCTCGGTCGGATATGATGGATTTGGGCACACCATGGCGCGAGACGACTTCCTTTATGTAAAGTTTGGCTCGCTTATCCATCTTATCCGTCTCATTGACCGGTAAGAAGTGTGCTGACTTCGTCAATCGATCGACTATTATCCAAATAGCGTCATAACCAGATCTAGATTTAGGCAACTTTGTGATGAAGTCCATGGAAATTTCTTCCCATTTCCATTCGGGGATTACTGGTTGAGTCAACAATCCGGAAGGTTTCTGGTATTCGGCTTTGACCTTCGAACATGTTAAGCACTTGCCGACATAGGTGGCTATCTCGGCTTTCATGTTAGGCCACCAGAACTGTTTCTTCAGACCGTGGTACATCTTGTCTGATCCGGGATGAATGGAATATCTCGATTTGTGGGCTTCATCGAAAATCAATTGCCTTAACCCTCCATAGACAGGTACCCATAACCTATCCATGAAGACCCTGGTTCCGTCAGGTTTCTCTCCTAGTTGCTTCTCCATTCCACGTAAACCTTCTTCAGTTAGGTTCTCTGGTTTCAGGGCTTCAGTTTGTGCGTTGCGCACTTGGGAATTCAGGTTTGAGTGGATGGTCATGCCTAATGCTCGGACGCGGCGAGGTTTGGCATGTTCTTTCCTGCTTAAGGCATCGGCTACGACGTTAGCTTTGCCTGGATGATAACGAATCTCGCATTCGTAATCATTTAGCAGTTCCACCCATCGGCGTTGTCTCATATTCAATTCCTTCTGATTGAAAATATGTTGGAGGCTCTTATGATCGGTGAATATGGTACATTGGGTACCATAAAGATAGTGCCTCCAGATTTTTAGAGCAAAGACGACGGCTCCGAGTTCCAAGTCATGAGTGGTATAGTTCTTCTCGTGAATTTTCAATTGCCGTGATGCGTATGCGATGACTTTCTCTCGTTGCATCAATACACACCCTAAACCTTGATGCGAGGCATCGCAGTAGACAACGAAGTCTTCGATTCCATCAGGTAGTGACAGAATCGGGGCATCACAAAGCTTCTGCTTCAGTAACTGAAATGCTGCTTCAGTCTTGCCATCCCATATGAATTTCTTATCTTTCTGGGTCAGGGCGGTGAGTGGCTGGGCTATCTTCGAGAAGTTCTCGATAAATCGGCGGTAATAGCCAGCAAGACCTAAAAATTGTCGAATCTCGGTTGGAGTCGTTGGCGTGCTCCAATCCTTGATTGCCTCAATTTTTGTGGGATCCACGTGGATTCCTCGATCATTGATCACATGGCCCAGAAAGTGAACTTCGCGAATCCAAAAGTCACATTTGGAAAATTTCGCGTAGAGTTCTTCCTTCTTCAGCAACTCCAGAATAAGTCTCAGATGTTGTTCGTGTTCTTCCTTACTACGGGAGTAGATAAGGATGTCGTCAATGAACACGATAACGAACTTATCCAGGTAGGGTTTGCATACGCGGTTCATCAGGTCCATGAACACTGCAGGTGCGTTTGTCAAACCAAATGGCATTACGAGGAACTCATAATGGCCATAGCGTGTTCTGAACGCTGTCTTCGAAATGTCTTCATCTCTAACCCTGAGTTGATGGTATCCTGATCTTAGGTCGATCTTGGAGTAGAAGCTCGACCCTTGAAGTTGGTCAAACAGGTCGTCGATCCTAGGAAGCGGGTAACGGTTCTTCACAGTCAGTTTGTTCAGCTCCCGGTAGTCGATGCACATCCGAAAAGTTCCATCTTTCTTCTTGACAAATAGCACGGGTGCTCCCCACGGAGAGTGGCTTGGTCGGATGAAGCCTTTATCTAGCAATTCTTGCAACTGGCTAGATAACTCCTGCATCTCAGAAGGTGCCAGACGGTACGGGGATCTGGCTACGGGGGCGGCACCTGGGGCTAGGTCAATGCGAAACTCCACTTGTCGCGTCGGCGGTAAACCTGGCAAGTCTTCGGGAAAGACTTCCGGGTATTCGCGGACAACGGGAACATCTGCTATGTTCTTCTCCTTTGGTTTCTTCTCAGTTACGTGTGCTAGGATGGCCTGACATCCTTTACGAAGGAACTTTCGTGCCTTCATACTAGATATGAGGTTTAGTTGGGTTCCACTCTTCTCGCCTTGTACGTTTAGAGTGTTGCCATCTCCGAGTGGCATCCTAACTAATTTCTCATGGCACACGATTTCCGCACGGTTCTTAGATAACCAGTCCATGCCTATGATAACATCAAAACTTCCTAGTTCTACAGGCATCAAATCAATGCTGAAGGGATGATCGGAGAGTTCTAATGAGCAATTGGGATAAATAATGCTAGTTTCTACTAATTCTCCGTTTGCTAATTCTACTGTGAACTTAGTGTCTAAGGCAACAGGGGTAGTTTCGAGTAATTGACCAAATTCGGTAGACACAAAGCTCCTATCAGCACCAGTATCGAATAAAACGGAAGCATAATGATTGTTTAGTAGAAACGTACCCGTCACCGTGTTGGGGTCACGGCGAGCCTCTCCGGCATTGATTACAAAGGCTCTTCCTCTAGCCTGATTCGGGTCCTGGTTTCCTGCCTTCGGGCAATCCTTCTTGTAGTGCCCGGTGGTTCCGCAACCGTAACAGGTGCGCTTCGGACAGTCCCGTGCTACGTGCCCTTTCGTCTTGCAGATGTTGCAGTAGACGTTGCCACAATCAAGTGTGTGGTGGAGATTGCACTTGTTGCACAGAGGTGCTCCACCGTTGTATCCAGTCTTTCGGACAACATGGGCAGGGGTAGTAGCAGCAAAGACCTTCACAGTTTCAGCTTCCTTGGCAGGGGTCTTATCATCGCGGTTCCTCCAGAATCCGCGTTTCCGCTTGTTATCAGGTTTCTTGTTGGTGGGAGGAGTGGTACTGGTTTCAGGGGCCTTGTTCTCAGACTTCTTCTTGTCAAGGTTCACACCTTGACGGTTGGCTTGGTAAATCAGGTTGTGTGCCAGGCGCACAGCATCCTGAAAAGTCTGAGGATTCGAGGAAAGGACATTCCCCTGAATATGAGGTGCAAGTCCCCAAATGTACCGTTCAATCTTCTTGTAGGGAGGAGTGATCATGGTCGGACAGAGATGAGCGAGCTCACGGAACCTCTTAGTATAGCCGGCAACGTCGGCTCCGTTCATGGTGAGGTTCCAGAATTCAGCTTCGAGCTTCTGAAGCTCTTCTCTTGGGCAGTACTCATCGCGAAGCAGCTGTTTGAGCTCGTCCCAAGTCATGGCATAGGCCAAATCAGTCCCCATAGCATCGGCATGGGAGTTCCACCAGGTCAGAGCGCTATCAGTTAGAGCACAGGTGGAATACTTGACCATGTACTGCTCGGGGCAGTTGCTTATGCGGAAGACGGACTCCATTTTCTCAAACCAGCGAACTAACCCAACAGCGCCTTCGGAACCCTTGAAATTTGAGGGTTTGCAGTTCATGAAGTCCTTGTATGAACATTCACGGGGGCCTGCAATTGTTAGATTGAAACGTTGAATACAATTTAGGAAAATTGTAATCGGGTGTTTTTCTAACATTGGTTAATTCGTACTTACCGCGCGCCCCATTGTCGTTTTGACGCTGGGCTTCCGCAGCGGCAACAGTTTCTGCTACGCGATTAGCAATCATCTCCTCGATTTCCTCGGGAGTCATAGGGGGAGGAGGTGGAGGAGGTGAAGAGTTCCTGGTGGTTCGGCGTCTCGGTGGCATGATTTTGCTTTAAGTTACAATTGTCAACATAAAGAAAAATTTAGATAATATGTAAATGGGGTTATTACATGCTCGAGAATAACTGCCACGACATACATCAATTGCCAAAACATTTTCACGCAACACAACCAAGAACATAAGATAGGAATGGTGAAGTGATACAACATGTCGTAACAATATAATTACACAATCACAACACAACTATAGCATGAATATAACATAAACATACACATGAATCATAACATAACAAAAGATTTTCCCATAGCATAATCATTGGAATCATACATCAAGTTTGTTACCATATTACAGATAAAACACATCCAAAATAACAAGTTTGCATCGTGGGCTCGCAGTCCCAATCCTGACTAATGCTAACATGTTTCATCTATAAAATGGCTATCAAAAGATACTAGGTCTCATCTACCTAGAATGCTGGTGGGGGTGGTGGAGGTCCTGGGGGCATGAAGAAGACCGGTGGTCTCTGGGTCAAGGCCTGGAGAGTGGCGAGAAGTCGTCCGGAGACGAACTCCAGGGCAGCGACTCTCCCCTGCAATCTCTCGTGCGAGAGAAGCAGATCAGTCGTGGCCATGCTGACCCCAGTCATGTGGGCATGGAGGGACTCCATGGCGCCGTCAGTGGCGCGCATGCGCCCGGTCAACTCAGCCGTCTGGTTCCTGAGGTGAAACACCTCAGTGGCTGCAGGTAGCTGACCGATGTCGGCGTTCAGCTCCCCCAGATCGGCCTCAAGGCGTCTCAAACGAGCCACCAGTAATGGGACGGTGTCAGGGATGGGCTCGTGAGTAAAGGGCGAGATACCCAGAGGCACTCGGCGGAAGGGATCAGGAAGTGAGGACTCTCCCCGATCATAACAGCTCGGGAACTCCTCGATGATCCGCCAGTGCTGGATCTGGTCGGGTATCCAGGCGAGGTGGGGTAAGTCAAACACCTGGCGCCGCTTGGGCGCGGGCTCACCAGAGGTACGTCGGACCTCCCTAGTCCGGGATGGGCCAGCTGCCCGCCCCGGGGTAAATCCCCGTCTGCCGCCACCAGGCGTGGCGACAAAGGTCTTCACAGACCGATCTCGGCCTGCGAAGGGGTCGGCGGAGCTAGTGGCATCCGCAGTGGCTGCACCGCCAGTAGTGGCGGTGGGAGCAGGGTGGTCGGGGGTGTCGTCGGAGGTCCTACGCCTGATAGGACTCAAGAAACCTGCTGGTATAGGGTTCGGGCGTATGACTCCCACAGTGGCGCCCTCTGTCTCGGGGCTGGAAGGGATGTAGTCTTCGGGTGATGGCGTATACTCAACACTGGGCTCCTCCTCGGAATCGGCAACGCAAATGACCTCTTTCGAAGCCATCACTGCGAAAATATTCCAAAAGGAACTGTGTCAGTAACATCATGGTAAAGTGGTAACACATAAGTAAACATAAGTAAGCATATGAGGTCTTGACATGCAAATGGTCGCTTCGGAGTGGGTTATAGTCCAGGCTTGGTTCCCGTTTTGTTTTGTTTGTTTGTTTATCCTGGTTCGCTATAACCACGGCTCTGATACCAATCTGTCACACCCCGGTCAACGGTTTCGGGTGTGAGCGAGAATGGAATCATAGTCGAGGATACATAGAACACTTCTAATAATTTAAAAACTTCATAAAACATTAATTCATTTCATTGCAGCGGAAAGAGTAGTGGAAACATTAATGTCTTACATATTTTGAAAACATAAGTCTTAAACGATTATTAAAAGCATAAAATGGTTAAGCTGGAAAATTGGGACTATGATTCCAAGGACAGGTCCGTTAGCAGTTGTAAGCCCCATTTGCATGTCTTCAAGGAAGTCTCGTCAATTACCTAAGAAATCATGAATATAAAACGGGTCAACATAAAGTTGGTGAGGTTCACAGGTTTAGGACTCGATAGTTAAACAGTTGTAAACAGTTGTAAAACAGTTTCGGTATACTTAAATATTATCAGGGTTTATTGTTGTTGTTGTATGATCTCACCTGAACCTTGATTTCAAATACTAACAGTTTACCCACCCGGCATCTCTTGCCCAGAGATGTTTAACAGTGCAGAATAACTGACGTGTACCCCCAGACAATCCGGAGTCAGAACTGGAGCTACCAGTTAGGGTAGGGTTGTCAACCCAAATAGATCTACTCACTAGCTATCGTTTCGTACAGAACTAATTGAAATCAATTAATGATGGGATTTTCGGTTGTACAAACGTTTATAACGATAATGTACCAAGTTGGGCAATCAGTAAGAGAACAAGTAGTCATACGGCTAACAAGTAAACCATAATATTAAGTAAAAAGCATTTAATCAGTTTTCATGATTTCTTCCCCAAGTATAAAACAGTTAAAAGGAAAAGGGGCCGTGAAACTCACAGTTTTAGCAGATAAGCGGTATTTAAGCAGCAAAGGACGGTAGCACGTAACGTCCTAAATAATTAAATAGCACATGCATAAGGTCTATGATCATTTGAGTAACATAAGTCACCCAAGTGATACCGGTCAAGTCTTGACGATTTAAGTCCGTTTGTATTATCGAAAACTCGTTATCTTGTATTTATTTATTAAATACATTTATGGTTATTTATATTTATGTCCAATAAATATAAACAAATAATCATTTTCAATAATTCAACCAAGTCCTGAACATCGAGTAAAAAGAAAAATAATAATGTTTATTATTATTTTCACAAGTTCGAATAATTATTTTAATTAAATAACTACTTAGTCGATTTTGTTAATCTTGCAAGTTATAATTATTTCAATAATTATGATTAACACTCCTTTGATGAATAAAACAAAGTTTAAGTCAAATAATTATTTGTCAAAAATAATTATTAACGTTTGTTTTATTTTATAAAACATACATCTTTAAGAAAAATCATTTAAGGTTTTTAACATTTAATCTTTTCCAAAGATTGGTTAATATTTCAAGTTCATGAAATATTATATAGAAAAATGTTGATAAAAATATTTATGACGACGCTTGGATTTATAACATTTGATTTAATAAACTTGACTTTTATTTAAAATCTCCAACGAACGTCGGTTCATTTTTGTATACTTCGTTTTTATCAAAGTAACATTAAAAGCCTTTGAAGACATTTTAAACAAATGATTTGTCTTGGTTTATTTTTATAAAAATCTTTTATGAAAATATTTATCTTCAAAAAGAATCTTTTTATAAAATGTCCATTTCTAGTAAATTCCAAGAAAGGTTAAAACTTGTAATAAATCCAAGTATTTATGTCAAATTAATCATTTGACATAAATATTATTCTTACCAAATCTATCATTTATTTTTATTCTTTTTGTCCAATCATTTAATCATTGGTAACACATTTAATATGTTACTTGACTTATTTTAAGAAGTATATTCTTTTGTTTTAGTCATAGGTTACATATGTAACTTTTATTTAAATAAGTCCATGTTTTCTTAGTTTATATATTTGTTTATTATCATTTCATGTAATAAGTTAACATAATATAACATGGTTTATATATAGTTAGTTAACATTTTTACTAAGCATCATGAAATAACAATAATCAACCAACATATATGCGTTGGGACCAAATATATATTTAAATGCAATCACTAACACATTTGTGTTAGGACAATAAAATAAATACAATCACTAACACATTAGTGTTAGGACAAGGAAAGTAAATAATAATCTACTAACACTAATGCATGTGTTAGGACCAAAAACAAATAATAACAAGTAACATCATTTAGTCTTTTAACTTAAGGTTATGTAAATTGCATATGAGTGATCATGATGATCTTGGGTGCACTTGAATACTTTCCATAGATTTCTTCAAGTGTTTCACCCCATTCTCTTGGCTACTTTAAGTTCCTAGAACACCATGAGAATGTTTAAAGATCATAAGAAGAATGGAGGTTAAGAAGAGGGACTTTGATGATTACTCAATATACATTCACATTTTTATTAATTATGAAGAGGCTTGGATTTGCAAACAATTAACTTTGAAATCCATGGATTTCATTAGATCTAGGTGCACTTAAGCTACTAGCCATAAGGTTTCACTAAGTGTTTCACCATCTTTGATCTAAAAAGAATGGAGGTTAAGAGAAAGAGTTGTGTTAGTTGTTTGCAAGCAAGCTTTCCAAGATTAAAAGATTTAATCATAAGTGTTAGTGGTTTTTATGGTTGTCAAGACTTGAGGGGTTGATCATGGGTGATAACATGATAGAACACAAGAGAGAAAAGGTGTAGGAGACTCACAAAAGTGAGCCAAGAAAAACCGAGAGAAGGAGGTGGAGTGGCGGCGGCTCGGCGGGGCTGTGGTGGTCCGGCGGCGGCAGGGGTGGTCCGGCGGTGGTGGGGTGGCCGGTTAAGGGAGAAGAGAGGGGGGAGAGTGTTGTGTTGCTTGGTTGGGTGCAAGGAGACCAAGCCCCCCTTAACCTCCTTTTTATACTTAAAAGTGGATTTATTAACCCTTGGACAATTATGTGTTGTCAAGTTGAGATTAAACCCAACTAATCTCTTGAGTAGGTGACTTATTTTTATAAGTTTTATAAAGATTTAGGAGCTTTTATAAAATATAAGTGAGTTAGAAGTTTATAAAAATCCCAACTTTTTAAAATATAATTCCAATATATTTTATCAAATTGAAAGGTTATTTTTATTTTTATAAATATTGCTAACTCAACTTTTATAAAAATAATAGTGTTTTATAAAAAGGTTGGTTAAGATTTATAAACTAGTGGGCTTAACAAAACAAATTTGTTTAAGAATTGGGCCAAGCCCAATCGTTTTTATTTAAGAAAAATGGGCCGAAGCCCATTTGGTTTTTCAAGTGGGGTCTGGGCCGAAGCCCAGTCGAGTTGCGAGAGGGATTGGGCCGAAGCCCAATCGGGTTTTGGTGGGAATGGGCCGAAGCCCATTTGGTTCTCGGTTTGGGCCGCGAGTCGAAAGGAAAAAGGAATTTGGGCCGGTTACGGCCCACTGTGATCTGGGCCGCGGGTCGGGTTTCTGAGTTTGGGGTTTTACTCGACTAGTTGATACGAGCATTCGGTTAAATTTTCGGGTCAATCCGGACATTTTTGGGCTTATTGGGCTTACCGGGCCCAATTGGCTAAGTGGTTTGGATATTGGCTAAGTCTTGACAACGTAACACGTATTTTAAGTTCATGAAATGAGTTAACAGTTTTGAATCGGTTTGATAAAATATAAAATGTCAAATTTTATATTTATTTTCTTATTGTTGAAATTCCACATTTAATTATACGATGGACGTTATATTTTACGTACGCATATATTTAGTTTAAGGTGGAATCGAAGTCGATTAATCATTTAACTATCACGGTTATTCATGTATTAAAGCAGTAAATCACATAACTATTACGTAATTTAAAAGTCAACGAAAGTCAACGGAGAGAGGTTTGACCTGATTCGGACGGGTTGTCACATAATTCCATCCCGTGCACATCTCCATTGGTTTCCAGACGGCATGATTGTCCTGTTGCAGGCTGGACATTTTGTCACAAATCAATCTTGATCTGGAGTGAAGCTTGCTATAGCAGCCTCAACGGAAAAAGTACGACCCTAAATACATAATTGGTAAGGAGAGAGTATAAAGGAGACCAATGCTTATATAGGTTCAAAGTGAATGGCAAAATCTTGAGAAAGGAGACCAATGTTTATATAGGTTTAAAGTTAATAGCAAAATCTCACAACTGTAAGATTCCTTTCAAGGTGCAGTAGTTGCTCAACTGTCTTCTTCGTGAAGTTGTAAGATTCATATGCAGGCTGACCGATGATATGTGGGTTTTGAGCGTTGTGCCTGTATAAGTATATATGATATGAAAATCTTGAAAAATGATGTTATTATAAAAATGTAGATAATAAATAGTTGGAGATGCACCTGGAGATTAAAGACTCAGTTTCAGGTGTTGGGGGGTTTAGATATGCGTAGGTGCCGGGTGTGGATGTCAGTTGTAGGGTTCCTACACATAGGTATAAAAGGAAGGTTTAGGCTATTAAAACAAAGCTGCTTGAGAAGGTATTGAGCTGGTAAGAGGTACCTACTAAGGTAAGTTATCACATTGACTGCAGCGACAACAATTATGGCCGAAAAAGTTGCAGCATTAAGAGCCTGCCTGTTAAACCTTTCAGGTAGAATCATGATCTCATTCCAAATGGTAAGCACGATGGGTTTATCGCTGTTTCAGGGGTATGTGTATCAGTGAATAAGGCAAATATCTTAAGAAAAAATGTTAGGTATACCTGTTTATATATAATCAGTAAAGGTATACAAGATCAGAGGGTCGTATTTCATATTTACGTTCTTGTTATTAGTAGTCCAGTAACTGTAAGTGTTATAGCAGTTTAAAATTGCCTGGTAAAAAAATATTTCATTCCAAATAGTAAGCTTGATAATAAGGCAAATATTTTACAAAAAATGTTAACTAAAATATACCTATATATATAAATAGAATCAGTAAAGCCATACGAGATCAGAGAGCCGTAATTAATATTTACGTCCTTGTTTTTAGTATTCTACTATATGTTTTAGTATCCAGATCTTAGAAGGAAACATACCTGGCGTCCATCAACATGAGTCGCACGTATGGCCTTCCGTCATTACTGATTAGGTCTTGAATATGATCTAGACGACCAATGTAATCTGTCAAATATAAGCATTTAGTAAGCATATAGAAAGTAGCGATTATGTGTACATAAGATTTGGTATAATGCAAGAAGATTTGGTAGTTACCTACAACCAGCTTTTTATTGTCTTTGTATAAATTAAGGTTAGCTCTGCTGCAGAACTCAAAGTAAACAGTGGGGATTGAACCATCGTCTGGTATGGGGGTTATTGTATAGGCGGGTCCAACCTGAAGGCTTATAGGATGGATGACAGGTTTTTGATAAGTGAAGGGAGGGTAACAGACATACCCTGTTATCAAATAGCATCCATTTAGTGAAATTAGGGGTTGGACCACCTCCTGATCATCTTTTAGAGTAGTCACTGACACGGTAGCACCCTATAACATAGGAGATACGGTAACGTGTTTTGAAGAACAAAAAACAGCAAGATGAAATCACATTATGTACAGAACTTACCTCCCTGTCTACAAATATGTAAAGAACATCTTCTGGATTTAGGCGTGGTGACCATCGGCGGATAACTCTAACCTGTATGGTTTTACCGTCGCCTCGAATAGCTAAAGATCTAACCTTATCAATCATCATGGTGTACAGGCTAGATAAAAAAAATTGTGTCAAAAGCAGAAATAAACCATTAACTAAAAGAAGAAAGGTGTAGATATTAAGTAAAACATATGAGGTTAGAAATTTAGAGAAATACAAGCATAGGCTAAAGCAGCGGTAAGAGCCAGTTTTAAAGCCAGTATTATGAGAAGCCTATTGAAGATTTCAATAGGAGAGGTTGTTATTTGTTATGGTGCATTAGTCATATAGAATGTGTTGTTCTCATATATTATAAACAAAATGAACACCTGGTTATACCTGTAGCTGACTAATAAACTCTATTGTGAATATAGAGTATAGGTATGTTAAAGAAATATAGTGTAAATGTATGTAAGCATATGACGTCTACACTTTTCAGATGTGATCTACCTAATAACGATAACTTAAAGCTTTCATGTTCTTTCAGAAAACACTTTAAAGGCCTAAGAAGATAATCTTTTACATGGCATACGTCTGAGAACAATTGTAGGGGATGCCTGTTAAATGGCATATAAGCTTTAAGATGAAGATTGTAAGCGGAAATTTAACGAAGGAGAGGAACACCTCTCTAAGTGCTATCTCTCATAGGAAGTCAGTGTGTACGATGCTTTTAGTTATATGTTGTGGTAGGCCTGGCTCTGGTGTAATAAGGATTTTAATGGAGCTTGGAGAAGTGGCTCTAGACAGGGCAACGTAGAGTTGACCATGACTAAAGACGGGCTCAGGTAGGTAGATGCCAATTTTGTCAAGAGACTGGCCCTGACTTTTGTTAATTGTCATAGCGTAATAGATTCTGATTGGGAACTGTCATCTCTTAAATATAAAAGGTTGATCGTTATTATTATGTATAAAAGAGATGCGGGGTATATAAACCTGTGAGCCTATGTTGGTGCCTGTTATAATACGAGCCTCAATGATATTTGGAAGGAGGTGACAAACTATTAGACGAGTACCATTACACAGGCCAGAACGTTGATTCAAGTTTCTAATCAATATTATTGGAGTTCCTATCTTCAATTTTAAGATATGAGGAGGTATACCTGAGTAGTTTAGGAGATGTAAGTATTCTGGTGGGTACATAGCATACACATCGCTATTGTGCTGACCATGAGGTGTTATTGAATCAGAGCTGAAAAAAGTGGTTGACTCGCTCGGTGATATATCAAGGACCATGTAGTTTATGATAGATGCAGTGGCATTTTTAGGACATACAATGGCTCTGGCTGAAAATGTTTGGGCGGTGGGCGAGGCTAACAAAGAGGAGTCATATATAAATGATACAAGATTCTTTAAGGCATGATCTGATTGTTCAATAATGTATTCTGTTAGGATGCAAACATTCTTTGCGTGTAGAGAGCCAGAGGCATGAGGAGTACCTAAACTACCCTCTCCAATTGAAAGAAGACATGCTGAAAAGGCTTTAACTTACTCGTACTCGGATTAAGTAAGACCATGACAGAAAAGTCGCATATTTTCACGAAGCGTAACAACTGAGAAGCTAGGCCACAGGGAAGACCTATGTAACGAAAAGGATAATGCCTCACCAGTTGTAGACTTTTCAATAACTGGTAGCGTTTGCCTAAAATCACCGCCAAGCAATAAAGATTTACCACCAAATGGATGTGCAGAATTACCAAGAATATCACGCATAGTGTCGTCTAAAGCCTCGAAACAGCGTCGATCAGTCATAGGGGCCTCATCCCATATTATAAGAGAGGTTTCTGTTAGAAGTCTTGAAAGCTGAGTGTTTTTTTATGTAACAGAGCTTGTTAATAGTAAGATTGATGGGAATTTTGAAGCGGGAGTGGGCAGTTCTGCCAGATGGGAGCAAAAGAGATGCAACACCGGATATTGCAATAGCAAGTACAATCTTGCCAGAGGCTCTCATAGCTGATATGATTGTTGTCCACAAATATGTTTTACCTGAACCGCCGTGGCCATATACAAACAGAAGAAGCTGCGTGTTACGATCAGCAGCAGACATTAATGTATTATATACTGACAACTGTTCGGGGTTTAGCTTTGGAAGCATTGTACCATGTAACAATGTAAGAGCTGCTCTGTCATAGTTTTTTTCTTAAAGAATCAGCCTATCTTTTAGGTATGATTGTACTGATGCACACGGAGTAGGCAGCCCATAATCTGATAGGGAAGACGAAGTGCTATTTGATTTAAGAAGAAGCTCAACCTCATATAAAACATACTGCTGAAGAACAGACCCATCAAGAATCGATGTGTTAAGACCCAGTGAGTGCCTTATATCGTATGTGATATCGTGGTTCATTTGTAGCCAACATACATCCCAAAGTGATTTTAGATTTGACACCTCACAAAAAGCAAGCAAATATGAGAACAAAAAACGCAACTGTGAAGCGCTAGCCCATGTCGACGCCTCCTGAAAGCAGTTTAGCCACTCTCTGTCGTCACTTAATAAGCCTAGCAGCTCACAAGCAGCTTGATAAGTGGCACAAACAACACCTGAAACAGTGCGTATATCTTGAAATGAAGTACAAGCTTTTTGATGACAGAGAAGCAAGCGTAAATAGAACAGTTCTCCGCGGGTTGGATGAACATATACAAGTCTTCCAATAGAGGGCTCTCTCCGCGTTGATCTCCTAACCCATGCCCTAGGTCTTGGATCCCATCGATATTCAGATACGTAGTCCACATAGGATAAGTGATGACCTAGAGTATCGTAGGAATTATTTTGCAGCCACTCTGTAAGAGTGGTACGTTTCAGAAAATTGTTTGAGGCAACGTGTTGTAGATGGCTGCTAGACTTAAAAGTTATGTTCTGCATGCCTTCAGCATGAATAGAGAGAATCTGAACAGCAGGTTGGCGATGATGGATAGGGAAGTTTAGCAAACGCCACGCTGCCTCATGCGGACAAACATATCTACCGTTAACAAAATTGCTAATCTCATCGATAACAGGTATTGAAGTTGATGGTGTAGACTCTGGTGAAGTAGGTTGTCTCTGAATTGCGTAATAAACGCGATCGGGCCCTTTTGAAATATATAAACAGGTACTTTATTATCATATTCCAACCGAAGTACTCCACATTAATATGAGCATCAAATGCTAGTCAGAGGTCTTTGTTGTAAGGAATGACATAGCCGTTGTCAAGAGGAATACGAAATTTTATAAATGGTGTGGCCGACTCAGATCATTTATACTGGGCATAACCATCATCATCAAAGTGTGTAATGGGCTCGTACTTCTTAGGATAATGCTTAGAACAAACACCATTGACCATACAAGAAGATCTTGGTCGAGCAAGGCCACATGGACCATGAAGCATCGAGCCGGTGATGATTCTGTACAAAACAGGTTCAATGATAGGATCGGGTAACCCTGCTGAAATATACTTGTCAATGTCCTGTGGGATACGTATCTTAGCTGAATCAGTTACCCACAGGAGAGTATGACAATGAGGCAACCCTCGCTTTTGAAACTCGATTGTGTAAAGATCTATATGAGGTTAAGAAACAGTTAGAGGCAAAACAAATGCGTGAATTTTAGGTAAGAAAATGTAAGGAATATATATAGAGAAGGGTTAGGTACCGGCACAAACAGGGCCAAAAGGCTGCATGGTCTTTAAGTATCTCATGAACCTTTGAACTTTCATCTGAAAGACCCTTGCTATAACATCAGCGCCGTTTTGGGGATAGATTGGAGATGGACAACTTTCCGAAGAATAATCCATGATCTCATACCAGTTAACGTTACATGTGAAAGTTATAAAATACTGGGGGTTTCCATGAACGCGACATATAGCAAGGGCGTCTTGATAATGTTTATACATGTAGCGGGGACCGCCAGTAAAAGAAGAAGGTAGAATAACCCTTTTTCCCACAGAGTTACCGTCGGTATCGCCTTGAGATATAGCATCATAAATACCAGTTAAGAAATCTGATCGAAAGTCCTGCTGATGCCTTTTTATGTAGTCTAGATGAGTGTACTCTACAGAAATATATGCGTCTACTAAATATTGTTGAAAGAGTCTACCGCCTTGAAGAAGCAAGCTGTAAACACCGGAGCGGTCATGTATATGGTATGAGTGAAACATATTCATTGACATAGAACAATTACGCCCGGAAGGAATATTCCTTAGCTTAAGATTTGTAGACCAGCCTGCCTCACCGAAAGGAAACAACAGAGGATATTGGAGCTTGCTGATTCTCCTTGGGAACCCAGAGCATATAGGAAGGATGGAGCTTGCTGATTCTCCTTGGGAACCCAGGATTTGAGTAAACGACAATATCAAATTCATTAGCCGTAGGATCTGAGTCAGAGAGTATAGCGCCCATGGTATGCGCAGAGGGGAGGTTAGATGTAGATAACTGATAACCTTGATAGAGACGGATTCCATAGTCAGTAATGTTATTTAAAATAGAGTGTTCATGGGCTGTTCGCATAAGTCTAACAAATTCATTACAACCTTTAAGGATATCGGATAGCAGCTGAACCACTGTTGGAGGAGGTGGATCCGAGGAGGGAGAATCAAAGAAACGAAGCCTGTTAGTAACTTCATGCTCGGTATCGTAGATGTACATCTGAAGAAAAACAGGAGCCTCGCCTGGTGCTGGACATAACTTACCAAGCCAGTGGCAAACCTGACCCTGCACTTTGAATACATAAACACCAGAGCCGATATTTATTTCCTCATCGATAGTGCCACCAAAGGATGTCATGGCAAACATATAGTTATAAGCCCTTATATTCTGCTGAAAAGAGGCATCCTCATAAAGCAAACGGAGCGGTTCTGGTGGTAGTAATGCGTACGGTAGGCACACCTTACCACCATTGCAGCATCCATTGTAGCGAGGGCGTTCGTTGACACGGGTCGACAACAAACGCTCCTCTAACCAAAACTTAGCATGATAGAATTCGCATATCTGGTCGCAGGCACCAACGAAGCTGTGTCTATTAGAGGCGTAGGCTGGATCTAGATTTGTAGGACCTGTGGATGCACCAGTACCTATAAAAGGTTTAATGTGTCCATAGGAAAACAATAAGAAAAGGATAGGAAGAAAAGATTGCAGATAGGCAAATAGTGGATATATACCAATAGCAGAAGTGGAGTTAGCAGAGGTTGAGGCACCTAGAGCAGTTTTCTTTTCCTAGGCATCTAGTAAAAGAAGATGGGGTTAAGCAGGGTCAGAGAAGCCATAAGAGACTAAGAGGTGAAAAGGTATGGAGAAAGAAGATATAGAAAAGATAAGAGGTAACATGTATAGACAAGAGTATTTATAGAGACCACTATTTGAGGTAACCTATCTAAAGATGAGGTAAAATATCTATCAGTTGTAAGGGTATAATTTGTGGCTTGTGTATTAAATCGTCACTTGGCAGATTATTTTGAAGGCCTATACATATGAATAGGTGTAAAATAGTTGGGTTTTCATTGTATTGGGTCATTGGGCCATTTTGGACATGTTAGGGCCCAATTAGAAAGAGTTTAAGGGGTGTTTAGTGGGCCTGTTTAGCCAAATCCGAAAATTAGGTTTAAGATTTGTTTATCTATATAAACAAATCTTACTACCCATATTAGAGGCCAGTTAGTTGAGGGAGACACAAGGAGGCTTTTCGGTTTATATCAAGCTTGTGTACCAGACGATAGTTAATCGTGTGCACTTTTTTCCAAGTTTTATTGTTTAATTATTGTGTTCTTCGATTTCTATTTCTCGCATCTTGAATCACTCGATTGACTGGATTTCGCACACTCAATCGAGTAGTTATATCGTGTTAAGAACCGTGTTTCGGGACTTACAATTGGTATCAGAGCCAAGAAACTTCGTTTCGAGGCTCTCACGATATCCGATTCAAATTTTTTTTGTTTTGTGTTCTTCGTTGTGCTCAATGATCTTCCATGTTTTTTTTATGTAATCGAATTGAGTCTTAAGATTAAAAAAAATAAAATAGGTTTCAAATAAATTTTGGTGTTCACATTGTGTTTTGTTGATTTTTGTTTCCTAAAGTGGGTGTTGTTTTCGGGATTTGATTAAAGAATTGAAACGTGTGACCTACATATTCTCTTTGATGTTCTTGAGATTTTCATAAAAAGGGGATTCTGAATAAATATTTTACCTTGAATCGCTTTAAATTTTCCGAAAATTCTGATCATTTTTAAATGATATCCTTATTTGATTTTGAGTGATTTCCTTATTTGATTTGGAGGGACTGTCCACATAACTCGAAATTGAGTTTCCTATTTGGTAATTTGGTTGACTGTGTTACTATATTTGACAAAGTGGTTTCTGTACGAAAAGGGGATTGTTTCTCGGCTCATCTCGGGTATACGATTCACTCGAGGTTCTCGCCCGTCTCGTGATTTCGACCATCTTGGTAGTTTCGATTGTCTCGAGTTGTTTTCGACCGATCTCTGGCTTCGGGCTAATTCTCGGATTGCCATTACGGGTCTTCTCTCGAGCTTTTCGGTTGCCTCGGTTTAGAAAAGCAAAACAGGTAGTTCTGGGATCAAATTTCGGTCCATCAGTGTTGATTCACGGCTCCTAAATTGTTGGTCACAAGGTGTTTAAAGGTATATGGCTTGCAATTGAACTTTTCGGCCGAAGTCGAGTGTTCGGCCGAATCGAAGGTCTCGGAAAAGGTTTACGTCGTTTATCAGATTAAATTGACAATTTAAAGTTCACATTATTTACAAAATTGCCATCGTCATTTAATTAAAAAGAGTGGTCCACATTTTCCGGTTTCTTAAGCAGTAAACGGCCACTCATTTCAAGTTGGTGCAAATTAATTTTGACGGGGTTTTGATCGTTGAATTTTTCTGTACATTGTGGAGTAATTTGTTTTTTAATTTTCATATTTTTTGCTCCAAGTGTTTCAAGGTGTTACTAACGGTTTTATTTGTGAGTTTCTTGTGATTGTTGTGCAGGTTACAAGTGTTGCAGAAGCAAGAAGCCCGTGTTCTATAAGCTATTCGATCGAAATCTGTGGCTTGGACCCTTATTTCGATCGAAATTTTTGGCTTTTCGATCCTTTTGGATACTTTTCGATCGACTTCTTGATCGAAGAGTACTTCCCGGTTCCGCTCTTTTCGATCGGAAAGTCCCTTCGTGACTTTTCGATCAGGTCCGTTTCGATCGGAAAGTCCCTTCGTGACTTTCGATCAGTTTCGCCTTTCGATCGGAAAGTCCCTTGGTGACTTTTCGATCAGCTTACACTTTTCGGTCGAGCAGAAACTCTGCCCGATCGAAAAGCTGTCTTTCCGATCCAGTTGAGACTTTTCGATCCATCCCTTTTCAATCCCTTCAAGTCTTTCAGTTCGTATTTGATCCAGAAGTTCATCCAAAGAAGATAATGACAAGTACTCAAGTTGCTTCTCCTCTTGTGAGTGATCAAACTCAGATATGTTCGAACTCGGCATGCTCCGAATCAATCGAACAATATAAGCAACTGTTTCGAACTGAAGAAAGAGACCGTCTCAATACAGAGTACAAACTAAAGACTCATCTAAAACAAGTCGAACCTTACAAAAAGAGGATAGAGTCTTTAGGTGAAGAACTCAGTCAGGAGAAATATCTTTTCCGGACATTTCGTGAAAAAGAGGAGGAAAAGCGAAAGATCAATCATGCTGATGGAGCTTGGATCTGTAACTGCGAGGAATGCTCAAACCCCATCTGTTGTGCCTTGATTAAGGAATGGGAACAGAAATTCATAAATGAAACCGCAAATCATGCACTCATTGCTAGAGACCTTAGGGAGTGCAAAAGTAAGACCAAAATTTTTAGAGAGAAACTTGAGGCCATTCAGGTAGATGTTAAGAGTCTTCAATCTCAGGTGAGTGATAAAAACACATATCTTAGGCTTGCTAACGCTAAGGTAGAAGAGCTAACCAGGGAAGTTGAGGAACTAAGAGAAAAACTTGACACTTCCCAATCTGCCCTTGATAAACATCAAGTTATACAAAAGAAAATGATGGACTCTCATCATGTTTTATTCAAATCAAAAGAGCGACTCGAGCTGGTAAAAGAAACATCTGGCCTCGGGGATGGGAATTTTCCTCCCCCATTACAACACGAATACATCAAAGTGCCACAAACTGCTGATGAATTGTTGAAAGAGTCCCAGAATGAAGCTACCATGGTATATGGGCCTCAACCTGTGCATAAAGAGGAGAAGACAGCCACAGAAGCAACTCAGTCAAATTGTGTGAATAACGCTAATGTCACTACTGAGTGTGCAAGTTCAAGCTCTAGTGAAGTGAAGAGAGCTGATGAAGAAAAGTTGGTTCCTTATCCAAAGATCGAGACTCCTTATTCCAAAGTTGTAGATGAGGTAAAGCGGGAACGAGTGGTGATGACTACAAGGCCCAATGGTAAGATCTTAATGACAACTGGGTCTATGTTCATTCCGATTGAAGGAGAAGAGCGACCCTCATTCACCACTAAGTTCAAAGGATGGTGGTTTATCATCTCACATTAAGAGTATAAGGCCCAAGATCACCATCAAGCCTCCAAATTCCGTTCCAATAAAGATTGAAAGGCCCAAGATGACAAACAAGTCTCCAAACTCATCAGTGGGCTCATGCAGTGGCAAAACATCTTTCTCAAAGAAACCAGTGGGCCCAAAAGGTCAAATGTCTGGTTCTGCTCAGTTTTCAACGAACCAGAAAAGATTCAACGGAAATGGATCAAGGTCAGAAAGATCGAACAACTGGAGATCTGGAGTCTTTCTAAACATGCAACCGAATCTCAATGCCTCTCCATCAAAGCCATACAGCTCAAACGGTCACACTTCTGACTTCTAGCTGAAGAAGCAAACTTGCTTTAATTGTGGCAATCCTGGTCACATTGCCCGAAATTGTCTCTATCGCCCCTGTGAGCCATATTATCCGCAAAGTCGGAGTGTTTCGTCTCAGGATTCAATAAAGTCTAAGCCAATGAAGGTGCAACCACCTAAGGCGATGAAGACTGTTTCTCCTTCGATAAAACCCTCTGATCAACATTGGGGCGCTGCCAAAGAGCAAAGAAGTTTTTCAAACCAAAAATATGTTTTTCCAAATTTTGAAAATTTTCATAAAAAGGTGAAGAAGCCAATTTCAAAACAACACAAAGTTGACAAACCTAAAGTTACCCCTCCAAAGGTAACTAAAACTGTTTTGAAAAGGAAACCTGAAATGAAGAAGGTTGAAATACCTAAAGTCACTACTTCAAAGGTGACTAAAACAACTTTCAAATCACCTGGAATTTGGAAACCAAAATCAAAGGCAGCTGCAACTCAAATTCCTGATTTTTCAAAGGGAATGTGTTTAAAATAAGTAACCTTCATTGATTCATCGGGTCTTCCCAGAACCACAATGGCCTGGGTTTTAATTTCTAACTAATCTCTCACAGTGTGCAGGAACAGTCAAGGAGGACTTTCATTAACCTTGTTTGTTTGTGATAGTTATTGTTCCAGGCACAGGATATGAGGCATCTCTCTACTACATGACATGAAGATTTCAATGGAGGGTATGTTTCCTTGTGAGAGGTAAATCTGAAAAAATCAGCAGAAAAGGTAACATTGTCTGAACTGTTTGTTTCTTGGCTAGTTTGATGTGAAGTATGGTTGTGCATGAAACAAAACCCATTTCTGAAAATTTTCAAAAGATAAACTTTGAGGGTTAGCTTGGCCAGTTTTAGTACATATTTAGTATTGTGTCAGTGTGTGCTTAAAAAAAAGGAAAAAAAAGGTGTGTGTTGTTATTAAAAAATCAAAAAGCAAGGGGAAGAATAGATAAGATGAAATAGTTGACCCCTCAAAAATTGTGCTTTTTAATTTTTAATCTTTTGTTTGTGTTTGAGAAGGTAGGGAAGTGAAATATTTCCGTTCTCAGAATGACTGACACGCATAAGGCAAAAGTGAAAGACATGATCCAAGGTGATGTTCTCAGTAGGCTGGGTTCCAAAAACAAAGGTATGGGTCACAACACTTAAAGATAAAGTATGTCATTTGACGGGAAACACACACTTAGGTTAAGTACTTGTTCTATTTGACTGCGAAATTGTTCCCGATACACACGCCGGACTCCAAAGTGTTGAATCGAAAATCTCAAAAAGTCGGTGTCCCCTTTGTTTTGTGTGAGCAAAGATCTGGGGATGTCAAAGCCGTCAGTCAAGTCTTTCCTTTGCTTTTCGTGAGCAATGACCTGGTGTAGAATGGTTGACGTGTTAATCAGACTTTCCTCTGTGTTGCGTGAGCAAAGACCTGGTTAGTCTGTATTAACGTGCTTGCAGATCGCTGTATATAATTTGCGCCCCAAAAGATGCCAATGTGCACAACAAAAGAGACCCTCTAGCGTCCAAAACCCTTCAGCCCTGACTTTGTGACTAGGCTTATGTGTTTGATGAAAGGTTACCACCTGACTGATAAACGCCTCTGAGTTGAAATCATACAAGTCTTTGTATATTATCCCTATCTCTTTTATGATCTGTTCTTTCTCTTCTCAACCAAGTCTCGAGAAAAGATTCAAAACTCTGGATATGGGAATGTGAAAATATGTGGTAGGGAATGATCAAACTTGATAGACTGCACATATTAATTACCTAGGATTTGTGTGTGACTGTCAGATGTTCATAATTAATGAACCTAAAAGATAAATAAGTGACAAACAGCCGGGAAAAATGAGGAGCATGGGTTTAAGAAGGACCAATATACTGGCAATCGCCTGGACATGTTCGAGTAACAGATGCTGAAAAGGGTTCCTCAGTCAGATTTATACGGTTTGATCCCATAGAAACCTTCTCGTTTAGAAATTTGGTATGTTTATTTTTATTTTCATTTTTTTTTGTTATCTTCAGTTTTTATTGTTTATTTTTCAATCATGGCCAGGTTAATATAAAAAGTTTAAATAAGTTTTTATGGGTTTTATGCAAAAAAGTATGACTCCCCTCATAATCTCAGGGGAAGATAATGTGAAGAGTCATCGGGTTCAGGGGAAGTATTAACCTATGTTAGGTTTTTTTTTGGTTAAATAATGTTAACCCGTAACCAGTCATCATTTGCTGGTTAGTGTTTGTTCCATGTTGTTCTTGACAGATTAAGTGACAAAGACAACTCATGGACAAGAAGGTCAAAGACTCAGTTGACCAATGCACTAATGATGCTACCGATCAAGTTGAAGAATCATCCGGAAAAGAACTTACCCTATGCTCAGGGGAAGTTTGTTGGTTTTTCAAGTGAAGCTTCTGAAGACTCAAAAGATACCATTCGCGAGTTTAAGGGAAGCTGAATGATGAAATGATGTATGTAAAACACGTAATCGATCTTGCTAGTGCATTATTACAATCGGATTCGGACACACAAGGTAAATAATCTTCTTTATATTGATCACAGCTTGTAAACAGAGAGTACAGAGAGTTTTCAGGTTACACTATGTAAAACACACACTTAAGAAAGCTCAGACCTCACTCACACTTTCTGAATCAAACTGAAACCTATATATAGAGACTGGCCAGCGGACCAACTTACTAGCGTATCAGGTGGTCCGGCGTACCACCAGGTCCGCCACTGATCCGCTGGATCCATAAAACACAAACTTATAAATTACATATTCAATATACCAAGACCTAGCACTAGACAACACAAAATGCTCTAACAAACTCCCCCTTGTCTTGTGCTAGTCTTCAGAAGCTTTTGACTCTGTCTTCTTCCAATCCCGTCTTCTGTTATTTCCAGCATGAATCCCACCACCAAAACACACATTTATCACCTTCTGAAATTGCATTGCTTGATCAAAACATTCAGGCTTGTAGAGAATCTTGTTAGAATGCAGCTTTTCAATATCATTCTTCGACAGATTTATCAATGACATCGGATCATAGATTCTCACAACCTTGTTATCTTCTTTGATCACAATTACAGCTTCTCCAGACACCTCATCATAATACCACCACATCAAAGTCTTGATGAAATCTTGTTCAAGCCTTTTTAAAGGTATCTTCTTGAGCTGAACCGGCTTCTTATATTTCAGAATCACTATTGGTCTGCCTGTGATAGGATGAATATCTGTTGGATGCTCAGAGTAAGTTGGTCTTTGAGGAATCAAAAACCTGAATCTTCCTTGACATTCTTCAATTAACTTCTCTCTGAACACAGCAGCCAAAAGATTTCCTCCAGGATTCAAAAATTGACTTCTAGACAAGTCCCCCACATCACAAACAGGTAATGTGTTGAACCTTGAAGCATTCTTCAGATATATAATTCCAAACTCCTTCTTGATGGCATAACATTTGAGTTCAGAATCATACATCCAGCTGATAATCTTTCCAGAAGCTTGTCTTCCTCTTCTGTCAAAAAACCTTTTCTGATCAACACTCTTTGAAGACTTTTTAACTTGAACTGGAACTGGAATCTTCTTAGCCCTTTGTTCTTTTAACCAAGCTTCAAACAACAGCTTCGTTTCCTCTTCTTCAGACACATCAACAGACTCAGATGTTTCAGGTTGTTCTGATTGATTCTCTGTTTCAACCTTCTCTTCACTGTCCTTTCCAAAGAAATTAAAACCCTCAGAATAGTCGTTATTAGAAAAATTCCCATACATCGTCGGATCATTGGGATATTCTTCAGCCGTCATATCTTCCACTTCCACATGTTCATCTTCAAACACCACTTCTTCTTCTGAATCATCTTCCTGGTATGGTTCAGCAACTGGCACCTTATCAACATCGTCCACATTTAAAGCAAATATGGCTGCCAGCTGCTCTTTAGTGAAAGGATTAACCAACTCTCCCTCTTTCATCTCAACCCTTGATATCGGAGTCACATCATATATCTCTTTATCTGTAGACTCCCCCTGAGATGTCGTGGCTGTACCAGCAGCAGCAGATGATGTTCCTGCCGCATCAGTACCAGTACCAGCACCACCAGCACCACCTTCAGGATTATCAGGGTCGTCGTTTAAAAATTTCATAACATCCTCTTCTTCTCTGCAAGTTTCCTCAGGATTCGGCCTTTTCTCCCCCTGAGCAGATAAAGCAGTAAGCATCTGCTTAAGCTGCTCACCCATAGTCAGAGACAATTGCTTCAACTCAGCAATTTCCCGATCTTTTGCCTCATCCTGGGCTTTTAATCTAGCAAGTTCCTTTGTATGAGATTGATCTCTGGCAACTAACTCTTTACACAAATTCCTCAACCCAGAAATCTCTTCAGCTTGCACTTTGTTTGTATGTTCTACTCTTTCAAATCTAGTTTTGAAACAATGCGAGCTTTAAATCAGTAGAAGAAATTGTGGAAGTAGTTAAAGAAGTGGAAGCAGAACCAGTAGTAGACGGTCTTTTAATAGTCAACTTTCTGATCGGAGGTTGTTGTGAACTTTGAACATCAGCTGCTTTGGTGGTTGGTTGAAGTGGGATAGAAGACGACGTAGTCACTTTTTGCTTCTTGCTAGGAGGACTTTGCCCAGATTTTCTGGCATCAGCAAGAAAGGAACCAGGCTTCACTCCTTTATATCCAACAGCCATACTCTTCATACGTTTGCCAGGAACAACTGCAGGAGCTTTGCCTTTATCAACGGGCTTTGACTTTGCAACAGGCTCCTCCATCATAGGAGTATAAGATGGATCATCTTCAGTATCTTCAGCCTGTTTGGTTCTAGACTCAAAGACAGAGGTATCTTGATTCTGAGATTTCAAATAAGCAATATGAGCCTTAGAACCTCTCTTTACTGGAATTTCTCTTGTATTGTGCAAAATGAGAACATATTCACCAGAATCTGAGTCAGTTTCAGACGAACTACCAATAACATCAGCACCCTTACACCTTGTAGTATCATCATCTGGAACATTCACCCGTTCAGAATCATTGACAGCTTCAGAAGTTACTTGCTCTGGATTTTGTTGTTGCTGAACAGGTTCTTGCACAACAGGTTGTTACACAACAGGTTCTTGATTAGCAGGCTGACCAATTTCATCATCTTCTACAAACACAGTCGGAAATCCATTATCATCATAGTGTAATTCATCATCAGAACTGTCAGAATGTTTAGCAGCACCATTCTCTGGAGCTACATAATCAGGATTAGCAAGATGACCAATCAACCGCTTATTCGGTGGAGCAACAGCATTTCCCTTTCGCTTGTAATACACTGGAATCTTTCCAACAGCTACTCTGTTCATGTGCTTCATATCTATAATAGCAGCAGCATTCTTTGGAAGATTCGGATGCATATCATTCAAAATCATCTGTATAAATCTTGGATACATGATGCTTCTCACTTGTTTCACCAAAATGTTCTCTCTCATGTAGTTAAAAATCCATCCAGAGAAATTGAATTCTCTGTTTAGCACCAATGCACAAAAGAAAGATAGCACCTTCAAATCAAACTCTTCCTAACCTCTTGTTCTATTTCCAAAACACTTAATGATAACGTGCATCAAGTATTTATAAGGAGGACTCAGATTTGCTTTAAGGTACCATGGAACATACAATTGTCCATCATACTTAATTCTTTTTAATAAAGCTACCAAATCTTCTTCAGGAAATTCAGTTGGATAAGTAGCTTGATCATTTAACCGTAAAACTCGTCGAACATCAGCTTCAGAAATAACCACATCAGTTTCTAATATCTTTGCACGAATTACTGACGGCGTCACTGAGCAATCCACTTGCGCTGAATTCCAGAACATGACCAATAGATGTTTATAAGGTGGACATTCATGAGTAGCAGCAAAAAATATTCTTGATCGTCTGATGAACTAAAAAATGTTAAGAAAATGCGGCCTCCACTTTTCTGCAACATCAAGGAAAGCACAAACATTTTGTTCTCCAATCGATTTAAAATCAGCCATTTCTGTTCATGTCATCAAAACAAACTGTCATTAAAAGCAGTCAATATAATCAAAAGTCTCAATGACAATCTCTGTTGTTAAGTAAATCGCTCAAACGAATAACTTTTGAAAATTTTATGAGCGGATCAACCACGGATCAAATTTGTGCATCCGGATCATCTGGTCCGGCGGACCAGTTGCGGATCACATTAACCAGCAGATCACTTGATCCGGCGGATCACTTGATCCGGCGGATCAAATTCGTTGAATGCGGATCAGATTGGTCAACCGGATCATCTCCGGATCAGTTTGAAAATCTGGTCCGGCGGATCAGTTAATCCGGCGGACGATCAGTTTATCGAACAGTCACTTTGAATTTTATGCACTTTTGAAGTGTTTGTTTTGGAATCAAAGAACAAGAGTTCATTCTAGAGTGAATTGCGACTCTCACAATGTGTTTTATACACATGAACATCGGTTAAAACCGGTTAAACAAGTATCCAGTCAGTTTTTCTCAAAAACCGAGACTTAAATCTCAAATTTAACCCTAATCAGACAACCATTGCAGACATTAAAACCATCAACCTGTGCGTAATCAGACAACCTACCTGTAGCAACAAAAAATTCGGGCAGAGCTTCGTTAACGACTGAGAAATCAAGAAAAATATGAATGCGAGTGGTTTCGAGGGTTTCTGTGTTGAATGTATGTGATCCGCGAGTTATGAGCTCTCGCGGATCAGAATTCTCTTTTATACCCAGTTTGATCCGCCGGCGGATCAGCTGGTCCGCCGGATCAAAAAATGACCACATTGCCCTTTATCATCAAATTTCTCATTTTTCATCAAAAACGTGCAATTTCTTCAATCTCAAATCATTTATGAGCTGATTTTGCATCGATTGTGGTTCATCAAACAACAGATTGTCGATTCTGAAATTCAGTTGATCTAAAATAAAGCAGAATGAAAATCTTTTTGATTTTTGACAAAATTATATCAAAACACACTCAAATCTTTTTGATTTTTCAAACTTATGCTAAAACACACCTAAAATCTTTTTGATCTTTTCTGAAGAACAAAATAACAGAAATCAGACAATTAACTATCATAATTTATGTTTTTGTGAGAAAGATCGCAACATGAGATCATATCAGTGAGATGCACTTAACACACTTCAATTTCAACCTAATCAGCATGCAAATCAAGTTGTCCACGAATACAACACATAATGTTTATTTCAGCCAATTCAAATCAATTTTTACAGTTTTCTGATATGCATTAGGTATGTTTATCAAGTACAGAAATCATGGCACCCACAAACTCAAGTAATTGATAATCTGATTTATTCTATTTTTTTATTTTTATTTTTTGTCAAACGATCGGACTTTCTCTGCGTATCGAAAGATCGACCTGATCGTTGTTCGTTTGACGTTCTGCTTTATTTTCTTGGTGTTTAGTATAATCCATCGGACTTTCTCTGCGTATCGAAAGATCGACCTGATTGTTGTTGGATTATACGCTTTCTGTTTTATTTTCTATTTCTTATTTTCCTAAACATTCGGACTTTCTCTGCGTGCCTACCAGCCGACCTGATTGTTGTTTGTTTAGGGTTCTGCTTTCTTTTTGCATGAAACACTATGAACCAATTGTCTCTGTAAATAGATTCTGTGATGATTCAGTGAACAAAAATCAACCTGCGGAACAAAATTCTTCTACCGGATCAAAAACAACCCGCGGATCAAACTGATACGCTGCTAATCTGATACGCTGCTAATCTGATACGTTGGAACTGCCGCGTATCAAACAATAACCGCCACGGATCAGTGTTTGAAGATTGCTTGGCGGATCAAATTCAGCGGATCACTGAATCTATGAATTTACACTAGCGGATCAGAATCTTCAACCGGCGGATCACCAGCGGATCACCCGCGGATCAGAAACAAAACACATAATTTTCATAATTTCTGACTTTTAATGCTTGAATACGATGTACAACTCAGCGAAAATGGACTAGAAGCAATCTGAACGAAGAAAACATACTAAATCGACGAAGAACTGAGAAGAATTGATCAAAATCTTACCAAAACCGAAGTTTTTCTCTCCAAAACCCAAAACCGATCTGTAAATCGCAGCAACTGAGCAAACCTGCTCTGATACCACTTGTAAAACACGTAATCGATCTTGCTAGTGCATTATTACAATCGGATTCGGACACACAAGGTAAATAATCTTCTTTATATTGATCACAGCTTGTAAACAGAGAGTACAGAGAGTTTTCAGGTTACACTATGTAAAACACACACTTAAGAAAGCTCGGACCTCACTCACACTTTCTGAATCAAACTGAAACCTATATATAGAGACTGGCCAGCGGACCAACTTACTAGCGTATCAGGTGGTCCGGCGTACCACCTGGTCTACCACTGATCCGCTGGATCCATAAAACACAAACTTATAAATTACATATTCAATATACCAAGACCTAGCACTAGACAACACAAAATGCTCTAACAATGTAGAGCATTCACAACAAGAAATTCAAAAATGCCAAGTCAACGGTTTCCAAAATTTTTACCCTCTGAATACACAAGTCAAGACAAGACCGTTACTGTCACACCCCCAAATAACCACTAACGGTGTTTATACCGTTAAGGGGTGCGAGCAAACCAGGACCACAACCATTAGTTACAAATACTAAACGAATCAGAGTAAGTCCAAATATATATCATAAAATAAAGTCTCAAAATACGCAGCGGAAAATATTGACTTAGCACTAACCACGTGCTTTACAAAATCATTGTTTTTAAATTCTCAAATTGATTTAAACAAAAGTAAAATGTCTTCATGTGCCATGCCAACCCGCTCCGGACACTCCTCAACGATCTGCAAAAGTTTAAACCACGCAAGTGTTAACCTAACGGTTGGTGAGTTCACAGTGGGCTTGTCACGCAGTGGCCCGGTCACATAATCATATAGTGTCAACATATACTTATGTAATATTTATTTGTGAAAAGCAATGCTCAGTGATAATACGCCAGTTCATAATCATGGTAGCGTGATTTAGTAAAAGTATTGTCCGTAACATACGTTATCGGGTATGTACTAGTTTTGTAAAATTAAAGTGCTCAACCGATATCGCGGGTAGCTAATCCGTTGTTCCATGCACTAAGGAAGTTTGTACCAAAGCTGACTAATAAGTATTGTAGTGGCATCGCCATCATCTATTTTGTTTTGCGGACGCACGTCATCGCGGCTTTGCCTCCCCCGTGTCCTCTCGGGATCACGATCAGATAGGCTGATATTGTACCTCTGTGCACCTCCAGTGTCACGAGGCGGAGTTCGTCAAACTCCAGTAGATCTACCCAACATCCCCTCGCTTTACAATTAATGGTACAATTAAGTTGAGGAATTTTTCAGTTATAAGGCAATCCTTAGAAATCATGTGATATCATGTGGTTTAGACTTTAACATACACTAGCCATATTAAAACGTTTTACCGGATTCTCATGAATCTCAAAATGTTTTCAGTTTCGTTTCAGAAATAGTTTGTTTAAGTTCCACAAGTGTTTCCCATAAAACACTCCCAGTTTATCAAAGAGGTGCATGACACTCATAAGTTTTCAAGTTCATCAGAGAGGTGCATAGCACTCATAAGGTTGTCAGCATTGTTTTTCATTAAGTTATTCAGTGTGTCCCAAACGGGCTCACAGTAAACGGGTTAGTGACACTCACCTTTGGTTGCACTGCTACACTTGCTAAGTAATCCAAGTATTGTTTGCTTAACGAAGACCTAAGAACACGTTTAGGTCTTAAGTATTAGTTTTGTGTTTAATATTTAACTTACGTCACTATGGCCCATAACATAGCACGTTGGAACTATGACACGACATACCGACACACGACACCGATGGTTGATCATAAACGAGGGTTCACATAACACAGAGATCAAAACATGTTTCATTATTGCATAATCGTGTAAGTCATGGCATAACATTCAAATAAGTTGCACAAGTTTGGGTTTTGGGTCTTGGCACAGTTTCGCTATACAGTTTCGCTATAGTTTCGCTACCCAGTTTCGCTACACAGTTTCGCTGTGTGCACAGGCAGCACTTTCGCTGGGTAATACCCGATGACACAGTTTCGCTAGCTACTTTCGCTCGAAACTGATGACACAGTTTCGCTAGCATAGCTTCGCTCGAAACTGGTTTGAACTATCGTTCAGGGACAAGGTCTATGGTTGTTTCGCTCGGTAGTTTCGTTCAAGCAATACACAGGCGACACTATAGTTTCGCTACATAGTGTCGCTGAATGAATATTCAAAGGGTCTGCGAAACTACGGTTTCGCCTAAAGAATGCCCAGTTTCGCTAGTCGCTAAAAACCCATAAATTTGACTGAAAATCTTTCTAACAGCTTCCATACTTCATATAATTCATTATCTAGCATGTATAAACATTTACCAACATTAAACAGTAAGACTTAACACCTTAAACATGGATTTTCATCATCAAATCACCAAAACACATTTTAGAGCACAAAATGACTTAACTAGCATGAATCTTCATTATGGAATGATTTTACACGTAAAGTTGCAGACTTTATGATAGATCTAGCATTCCTAAGCTTCATATCAGCAGATCAAACGATTACATGGAAGTTTAAGCATGCTTTTTAAGGAAACACATAGAATATGCATGAAAATGGTTTTGGAGACTCACGGTTCAATCTAGGATCCGAATGGGTGATGTCTCGAGGCTGAGATCACGGCGGCTCGTGGTGGTTCTCGGCTGACCAGAATCTCAGGAGAGTGTGTGTGTATTTTGGAGAAATGGTGTAAGTAATGAGGTTTTAGGGTTTTATAAAATATATATATCAGGGGCTAGTTTCGCTGGCAGTTTCGCTGGCCAAGCGAAACTAACTCTGTAAATCAAGAGTTTAGCTACCGAGCGAATCTACAGTTTCGCTCGGTAGTTTCGCTGGTAACCAAAAGTGGCCAATTTATCACAAAATCAAGGATTCACAATTTTTCATGCTATTAATAGTACTAAATCATGCGTTTAAATCACGTTGCACATAATGACAATAAACACATAAACACATAACACAAGTGGTCGGGTTCTGATCAACCAAAGGTCGTGGACGTGTTCGGCCTAGTTAAGCATTAGTTACTAAGTTAACACTTATAATGTAACTAACGGAGATTGTCTAACGGAAGTTAACCTCGGAATTCTCGGATGTCACAGTTATTGATGATTCAGCAAGGACTCAACAGTTTTCAAGAAGGAGCAAGTATTTGAGAATCCTCCTCTCATTACTTGTTCATCCTTAGAAGTCCAAGTTGATGCTGATTGAGAGAACACTTCCGAAAGTCTTTCGTTGTTGCCCAATGAAGATTGTTAAAGAAAAGCATCTTCACCAACCCATGCTCAAGCCAAGGAGAAGACTGCAAGTCTGAAGATTGAAAGTAGAAGACATTTAATATCACAAGCCAAGGGGAAGATTGTAAGGGTATAATTTGTGGCTTGTGTATTAAATCGTCAGTTGGCAGATTATTTTGAAGGCCTATGCATATGAATAGGTGTAAAATAGTTGGGTTTTCATTGTATTGGGTCATTGGGCCATTTTGGACATGTTAGGGCCCAATTAGAAAGAGTTTAAGGGGTGTTTAGTGGGCCTGTTTAGCCAAATCCGAAAATTAGGTTTAAGATTTGTTTATCTATATAAACAAATCTTACTACCCATATTAGAGGCCAGTTAGTTGAGGGAGACACAAGGAGGCTTTTCGGTTTATATCAAGCTTGTGTACCAGACGATAGTTAATCGTGTGCACTTTGTTCCAGGTTTTATTGTTTAATTATTGTGTTCTTCGATTTCTATTTCTCGCATCTTGAATCACTTGATTGACTGGATTCCGCACACTCAATAATCGAGTAGTGATATCGTGTTAAGAACCGTGTTTCGGGACTTACATCAGTGTATAAACAGTCAAATAAGGCACGATAAGGCCTCTATCGATCGCTATTGCTGATGATTGCTACATATATCATGGCATCCACACCTAAAAGATGTAACTAAAACTGATCTATACCGAGGACATTCCAACAAAAAAAAAGCAGCCTAGGTGTATAAAAACCATAGAACCTATAGTAAACCTATAGATGTGTTCTTTACTAAACACATCAAACCTATCTAAGTAATGGAATGTAAAAAATTAAAAACCCATAACAGGCCTATAAACGTAGCTCCTATGCAGTATAAGCCATAAACCCGAAACAACCGTAATAAACCTGAAGAACATTTGGAGGACGCGCACCTATTATTTTTTTGTAATGATCGCTATATATACTATATAATCTACAAGTAAAATGTACATCTAAAGTTTACAGATCCACTAAAGTTGTGATATGAAATAGACTCACATCGTATACCCAGCCCATTTAATACTAAAAAGGAAAAAAAATCAGTCTGGGTGTATAGAAAGCCATAGATGAGTTCTTCGTGGAACAAACCTCACCAATCTATAAACAAATAAAAACTTACAAAGCCAAAAAAAACCTATACACATAACTCGTATATAGTATAAAGGGTAAATCTAAATCAGGTATCATGAAGCTAATTTTTTTTTTTGAAGCTAATTTTTTTTTTTGAAGAACATACACCTAAACACTTGAAAGCAAACAAACCTTGTTTTACCTATAAAAACAATTTATTACGAGACCTGTAAATGTAAATTAAAGAAGAAAAATTGTATGTATAACAGAACAACTGTATAATAACCCTTATTATATATCTTATACATAAAACCATTGCTTGTACTATGATATGCTGGTTTTAAAGACCCGTACATACATGCCTACCGTATACAGAGTTATTCCTATATGGTAAAACGACAGTAAAGACATTTTGATAATAGCGGTACACAGTTAAGGCAAGAAAAATTTGCTGATAAAACGCCTCTTTCCTTGCACATAGGTTAGCAGCGGACCTAAAATTGCAAAAGAGAAACGATGGCAAGGTAGGTAAAAAATACAATTAAGGCAAAAAATAAGGGCTCCCAATCTTTCAGATGAAGCAAAGTGAGTTGATATAGCAGTAGAGGAAGCAGACGAACAACAATAATACAATTAAAGTAATCGACGAAGAAGGTAAAAAAGGAGCACGAGATGCGATTACCGTCGATTATTATGTGAAGAGCATAAATGATGAAGAGACTGAAATCTGAAATGGAAGAAAAGATGAAATAAAAAGGAAAAAACGCATGACTGTAAAGGCTAGGAAGGCTAGGAGAGTGAGTAGATGCCACGTAAAAAGGAACTGTAAAAGCTAGGTAGGCTACGGGAGGAAGCAGCTGCCACATACAGGCGGTGGGTTTTAAGAAAGACCGCCCAAAAAAAAAACCCTAAATGCAAGGCGGCCTAAAAAAAAGGATGACAGCAAGGATCGAACCAGGGTCTGGCAGCATATAAGCATAACCCTTACCAGTGGACCACTTTTTAAGTCAAAGGGAAGCAGCCAAGCACAGGTGTTCCCTGTGTTGACCACCCCAATCATATATAGGTAATGAATAAATGTTAGATAAACTTAGTTGGTATGGAAATATAACACCCCAAGAATCAGTAATAGCTCAAGAAAGTTTTTTATAAATCGACTTATTAAACATGTTCAAAATAATTATACTCTTAAAATACTAATCTAAGCCTTTTACTTAATAAAGTGATTTAAGATCTAGCACTTAAATACAATACCAAAAAGGTACATGAGGAGGGGGCATCCAACACGGTGAAACCACTGATGCATTGTGGTAGTTCTCCCTCACCAATTTAAAACATAAATGTTAGCTAACACGCATTAATACGACACAAATCGACAATAAAACAAATGATGATATCTAAAGTTTATGCAACATGCAACATGAGACTGACCTAATGTCTCGAGTACCATCAAAAGTGAATAAATTCATTTGAGAATAGATTTTATCAGGTGGCGCCTACAACATATCACAACAATACATATTCTGGTTTGGATGTGAGAAGTTTTATCAGATTGGCAGATTTTATGCAATGTGAGCATGTGACACCCGTCACTTTAATTTTAGATTAAAAATGATAATTTAGAATTAATTAAGGTTTATTTAGAATTAATTATGATTATGTGGATTATTTGAGCATTATAATAATAGACAAAATCTTATAATTGTGAACCGACCAACGAAACGAATAAAATATTTCGTTTGGTTTTAAATTATGAATGTATATGAGTTAGCCTTTAGAAAAGGTTTTACATTCGGTTGGTGTTAAATTAGAGAAAATTACGCAAATAATGAATTTGAATCGTGTAAAAACGTCACTACTTTTGGTCTCCGACCAAGTGTGACGAAACTGAAAAATAATTATACGGTTCTGAGCGTAATTTAAATTCATGAATTTTGATATAATTATTTGAATTTATTGGATTCGGAAAAATACCTGCGTAACACGACATACACTGTGTATTAACTAGAATTTATTAAAATTTGAGGAATATGTGTATGTATACATGCATGTCGTATATATATGTATATGTACAAGTGTGTGTAACAAGTTATAATAATGGGAGGTGATGTATTGGGTATGAGATTAATATAGGTTATGATTACATTTCAAAATTTATAACCTATACATTTATTAAAAAAAAATTGTAACACTCTCCCTCTCCTTCTTATTTACGGCCGAGAGCCCTCCCCCTTCCTCTCACTCTCACTTCATTTCTACTCTCACTCTAAAAACACACACACACTCAAGAACACTCAAGATCAATCTTCATCCAAACTCAAGAAAACTCAAGAACACTCAAGAACACTTACTTTCTCTCTCTAGATTCAAGTAAGAAAACTCATCTAGATCTTCTAAAATTTTTGAAACCCACCTACAAATCCAAGAACCAACATCAAGATTTTGATAAGTTATGGTGGATTTGGAAGGATTAAGCTTCAACACACAAAGATTTGTGTGAAAAACCCCACTTATACATACACAAAAATCGTGAAGTGTGTGTTAGTGTGTGTAAGTGTGTGTTGAACTTTGAGTTAGGGTTTGATCATCTAAAAACCCACATGCATGTTAAATCTAAGCTTTAAACATGTGTTTTGTGAAAGATAAATGAATATTTTAAGATGAAACAAAAAGTTCTTGAAGGAAATCTCAAACTAGTGAGTTAGATGATGCATGCATGAACTAAAATTTATGATTTTATGTGATTTATGTGATTTTATGTGTTTATGATCATACCTTACTAGTATTTGATGTTACAATTTGTGTTAATGATATGAAGATACAAGACATTAGGGTATGAAACCCTTGGATTTTAAATAAAAATCCGAAAATTATATATATACTTGTATTTGGGACAAAAATGTTAAATAAAACTAAGATTTAGTGTTACAATTGTAGTAAACCCGCCTCATGGTCTACAATGACGCCTACATGGTCGGTAGCGATTGTCACTAATATAAACCCTGTGACTATTTCTCATAGTAATTCCGCCTATAATGGTCGGTTATGAGGAAACACGAGCGGTACACATTAATATATAATACTTGAAAATTTATAAAGATAAATATGTGAGTATTGTATAAAATAGATAAAAATTATAAAAATTAAAAAGAGGTCAGAATATTTATGAGGAAAAAGTGACCAAATCTAGTAATAAAGACTTGGAGTAAATGTGTGGGAATAAAGTAATAATTAGGATAAGACTTTTTAAGGCTTTAAATGCATTAAATGAATAGAAATTGTAAAAAATATGAAAAAAATCCGAAAAATTTAGTTTGGTCAGTAGGAAAATATTAGTAATCAGTAGATATGAGTTAGAAAATTATTCTAGAATTTTTGGAAATTATTTAATAATTAAAATGGAATTTATATGTTTAAAATAGCTAAAAATGCTTAAAAATAGAATAAATTGGAGAAATAATATGGAAAAATTTGAGAACTTATTTTGGACAGTAAGTAACAAATATAAGTGAAAATAATTGAAAACTTAGGTGAAAATGGCACCCGAACCCTTTAAACGATGAAAATTATGCATTAAAACGTGTAAAATTAGTAAAATAAGTTATAAAACAAAGAATATAAATAAGGTCAGTAGCTAAATGAGTTGGAACCAATTATTAATGTCAGGGAAATATATGAAAATGATACAAAACTGAAACCTAAAGTATTGGAAGAAATTTGGGTAAAAACTATTACCGAAAAGACGTAATAATGAGGAATTTGGCATAAAATTTAGAAAAATTAGAAAATTAATGTTATAATGTTTGAAATAATGTTAAATAAGTGTAATCACTTATATTAGGCCTTAGAATAAAATTTCCACAAGTAAAGGTTAGATTATTCTCTTTAATTGATGGAACTAGACGAATAAGGGCAGAATCGTCATTTTGCCCAAATAGTTTGAAAATACAGAATTTGCAACATTAGTTAAGTAGAATTGCCTAAACTAATTAGACATTAATGGAAATAGGACCAATGCATTCGAAATCACACAATTTGAGAGACAAATCGCACAAGAAAGCAAATGTGAGTTTACTAACTTAAAGCCCCAATTTGGAATTGATGTATTTTGATTAAATGTTTTGGGCTTAATATTGAATATGCATTTTGAAATGAATGATTTATTGAGAATATTATGGGTATAAAGTTATTCGTGAGTGTCGGCGCACCGCTCATAACAAGATGAGCTAGGCCTACATTGAAATAGAATTTGGATAATTAGAACAATGCCTTCTAGATCATTAAAGTAGCGTGAGATGTATTAGTAGATTCTACTAGGATTGACCACCCGCTCTCACTGATCAGTCGCTCTGGTCGTGAAACATGGTGAGAAATACGATCGAACATGGGTCTAGTTTTGATTTAGAGCTTGCGTATAATTTGTACATCGTAAACCTAGCTAGTTTACGAACCAGAATATTTCTCCATTTGGATTCGCCTTTTTGATTCATGAATTGAATGAAAGGGATTAAATGATAAAGTGGGAACTAAATGTTTTTTTTTGTTAGTGGACTCACCAACCTAGTGTTGACTTTGTGGTTTAATCTATTTTTCAGGTAACTAATGGGGTGTATGGAGATATGGATCTGGTGGTACGAAGACGACTACATGACGTGCTATCGAGTCTATCTTATGTTTTAGTTGTGGTGGGATGTAATAGGGACCTAACCATGGGATGATAGTTTCATCCCAATCTTTTGTAAAACACTTTAGGAGATAATTAGTATATCCCAATTTTGTAAAAGAAAGTGTTTTTAATAAATATTACTTTCCGCTTAACACGGCTAAAACCATGGGTTAAATTAATCTACTACCACGTAAGTCTTCCGCTATACAATTAAAAGTTTAGGATGTTACAGAGCAAACCTGCCATTAGCCCCGGAAACAACAGTATTTGATTAATGGGACTTCACTGAAATATCAGCATCAATCTATTCAAATAACTAAATGTAATTAATCTTCTATAAACAACTAGTTAGTGACCCGGGTAAATACCCGAGGCTACGATATAAAAAGAATTATGCGAAATAAAAGATGAACCTAAATTGAAAAAAAATTGAATTGAATAATACATAAAGCTAAAGAGCCGATAAATATTCAATAATATTAAATTTGAAAGTTTAGAAAAACTATTTGAATACAATGTTTTTGGTTACATTCGTCTGGCGACCATCTTTATCTAAAATTAAGATTCTAAGACCCTTTTTGCTTTTCACTCTTAATAAAGCAACGTATAGCTGGCCATAGAAGAACACCGGGTTCTTTAAAAATAGTTAAACTCTAGACAACGATTGACCTTAGCTTTTTTTTGTGGTCATTGCAAAAAAAAAACCGAAATTAGAAATTGTCTTCTTTGAAATCGGAAAGCAATCCGCTTATCTGTTGGAATCAATGAAAGTCTTGGAATAAATGTCCGATTCGTTGATCAAAACCTAAGCAATATGGATCTAGTTTTATTAGGATTCTGTCACGAATCCAAAGCAATTTACGGATCGAATTTTTGTTGAGAAATAAAGGAGATATGATGAGTAAAAGTTGTGGTATTGTAAACAAAAATATGGATAATTTTTTTATGGAAAGAATTTAATTTAGTGTAATTTTTTAATTCTAAATTATAGAGAATTGACAAGTAAGCCAAATCCAATGTGGCACACCTAAAATTGTGCCACATAGACTTTAAAAACCCATGTTTATTATATAGATTCAGTGCATCTTGCCATTAAATAATCTCCTAATAGGTGTGTGAAGTGAAGATTATAAATAGCTAAGATGACAGCAAAAAACCTTAATTATGATTGGCATGGTTCGTCCATCACAGGTGTCTTCCTTTGATCGCAAACTATTATAATGCTCCAAATCATGATAAGGCCTACAATCATTCTAAAGACCTTAAGTTATGGCCACTGTTGTAACCTTATGTTGAGTTTCATGGTTGCTAAATTTTTACCCAAACCTGCATATTCATAAAGATAAGACAAATTCATCTTGAAACTTAAAGAGTACAGGAAAGAAAGGAATTCACACCATAAGAAGCGCTCACAGCCATGCCACAAGTAGGATGGAGAGCAACCACAACTTCACCAGCATCTCTTTAAAGCATAAACAACTAGACAAAATTAACTACCCTCCAAACAACCAATTAGCTAACTGAAGCCTAAATAGTTGGTAAAAGGTTCCCACCTTGACTCAATATCCCAATATAAATCTCAATGAACAAATAGATTAAGCATTAAGAACCTTAACAACAAATCCATAAATTAAGCGTAGGTTAAGCGTTAAACATAGATTAAGCCTCATATGGAATTTACACTAAATAACAGGGAACACACATGTATATTGACCATGAAATCCATAATCGTGTGTATTAAGATGTAGCATAGATTAACGGGTCAACAGGTGGGTTAAGGGACTGGAGAAAATTCAGGTTGATAACAAAAATTTTACATGCAGCCAAGCATTATTATGCCCAAATAATGAAGCCCATAGCAGTCTCTGTATACCAAATATTCCAGTTTGTCGTTATCTCTGCAAAATAAACACATCAGTTCCAAATTTTTTGATGAACGCTTATTATAAATAGATAGTGCATATAACCTGTTTTAAACTATTTGATTATCATAATATATTTCATCTTATATCACAACAAATGTTTTGAGAAATATAAACAAAGACCAAGAATTAGCATTTGGGAGTGAAAATGATGTAGAAAATTTTAAAGATTATGTGTAAAAGTGTTAAATCTTCTGGAGTACACCGAGATTTTGTTAGAATAATCATTTGATCTTTTAACTGCCACCTAAGTAGGGTAAGTTAAATACGTCAATCCAGGAATATATATTTGTCCAAAATGGTTCAAATTTTCTTTACAGAATGGAGCAATGGAGCATCCGCGCATGCATTAGCATACTTTGCAGAAAATGTAAAAACATAGGAAACTAATAGACATGAAAATTAGTAAAGGATTACTTGAGCAAAGCTCAACTTTCCATAACGAATTGGAATTCATGAAAAGCTTTCAATAGTTTCTTATATTATACTTATAACATTACCTTCTTACCAAGAAAAATGGACCCCCCTTTGATTTAGATCGAGTCAAAACACAGATACTATGGTTATCTGCAACACAGGGATTCATTAAGAAGATTTAGTGATATATCATTACAGGACATACACAAAATGTCAATCTAAATAATATAACTAAGAAGATGGGAAAACATACGATGGCATACCTTGAAATCATAAACAAGTCAAAACCATTACATGATAATAAAATCTAACTATAGTTTATTATTAATGGTTTAACTTTAGTTTAGAAGATTTGTTCATTATGATACTAGCAAAACCTTTTTCACTTTCAAACACCAGTGGAATGCTTATGTTTAGTATCTTCATAGTACTTTGAAAGCTCTCATATTGGAGTTGATGATTAAAAATTGAAATACGCAATCAGCTAAACTGATCCAAGAAAACATTACATCTTTTGAACAGATTGGATACATAATCGGCAAAAATCTTGATGGTTACAAGTACTAAGATGGATTATTTGTACCTTCGTAGAGCCTTTGCACCAATTTACCCCCTATAAAACATGTAACAATCACATATTTCTTAGTTTTCCCAAATCGAATGACTTAAATAAGAGCTTAGAGTTACCTGTGTGGCGTAGGGTTCACATCCTCCACATCAAAGCAAAACAAACAAATAAAGCGACGTTGTTAGGGCACCAGGAGTACTGAAACCAACAAAAATTCGGGAGAAACAAAGTTGTGAACCTGCAAAACCAAACTGAGCACGTGAGATTCACAAGGCCACGATTCACAAGGCCACTGTGACAAAACACCTACCTCGCATAGGGGAGAAATAGATGAGTACTGTCACATCCTGCCCACACCACCTGTCGGATGTGGGGGAGGTGTTGTGGAAAACAGGCTGTCGATATCAAATACGCGGAAGCAACAAAATAAATATTATTAATTTATTTATAATACAGTGTCCAGACAACCTTTATGCTTATTTTCACTTGACAAGAGTTACACACTGCTAACTGTTACAAGATTATCACTTAGGGCCCAAGTGTCCGAAAGCATAACCCATACTGCTACTCCGTTTGATGGAGACTAGCTTAGTGCTTAAGATCAATGGCTTCCACGTTATGTTCACCTATTCTTGCTAATCAAATGGTCTACCTGCAAAATGGTTAAATCAACTTTGTCAACAACAATAATGTTGTTGGTGAGTCGTACCTGTTTCACTTGAATTACAGTGCTACTGTTATACTATTATTTGCACTGGCAATGCTTAGAAATCAACCAGCAGTCAAGGAATCGCGCGGTTCCTCACCGTTCTAAACATATACGCCACAACAACCCCTACAGTTGGGTAAAGGGTATTGAGACCTCGTAGTTAAACTAATTTCCGTACGTATAGTTGCCATATATGCCTCGTGGTACAACACATGCACCTAAATGATTCCTAGTATACTAATCACATAGTATGTATCACATTCTAGGCCAAATTTCAATAAGTATAACCAGTAGCACATTGAAAAGAATTCACATGCTTTTAGACAAAATATTGATTCTTGTAGCCCAAAACATATTATAATAAAGAGGGCATAGTGTACGGACTCACAGTGTAAATATGATAATCTTATGACGGATGCACGAAGAGGCACCTCGTTGCCAAGAATGTCACAAGCTCGAAGAATCTGATGACCTAAACAAGTATAGGTTTAATTTATTTAACACAATAATAATACTGGTTAGGCTCGGTTGTGCTCCGCGCCCTAAACAATACAATACGTTCGTAGATTAAGGTCTCGATACGATTGGATGTCCCAATACAATCGTATGGCCTACAACTGGATACGATCGTATTTATCTTATAATTATCTATAAAAACAGATTGTGCCCGATACGGTTATATGCCTAATGATCTTCATACAACCGTATGGCATGTTTTTAATAAATGAACGAATATAATTAACACTCAAATCTCGAACGGTTATAGTTTAATAAATCCTTAAAATGTTACATAAAATCATAATACATATAAATACATAAATAAATTTAAATATTCTTTTACTACTATACAACAATACTTTTGGTTTTCAATAACCGTTCCTCACATACCGAGAATACGATATAAATAATACGATACAATACGAGAAACACGTGTACCTCCGGTCAGTACGAAGACTCTAACCCGGTTAACCGAACAATGCTAAGCATATCCGAATTTGACGTATAGGTAGTCCATTCCATGTAGAATTTTGCCACGAGTAATAGTCCGTCATTAGTTTTCTGGTTTGCCCGCGTTTGACCCTTCAAATTCGTTGACCAGAATTGACGGGTTTGACCCGAGTTGACTTTTGTTGGCTTTCTTGACCCGACACCAAAATAATAAATAAGTAGTCTATCCCGTAAGATTTTTCGTCACGAACAACAATGTAAGTTCGGTTTTCTGGTTTGACCACGTTTGACTTGTCAAATATGTTGACCAGAATGTTGACCCGAGTCGACTCGGTTGACTCGGTACCGTGTTAACTCAAATCAGTCCCAAATTACTTCTAACTCGTCCAAACACCACCCAAAAGCATTTTTATAGACAAACACCACCTCACCATCATCATCTGCAACAATCCCGGCGGCCGGAGGCCATGGCCGTCGCCGGTCAGACCACCACAGCCGTGAACCACCATCACCAATATCCTAACAGCATCAATAACACCAACCTGCTCACGGATCAAACATGCAAACAAGAATTCGAGACTTAAAACGGGAAATGGACTAGAAATAAAAGGGAACTAAGGAAACATAACTAACCATCGCCGGAGAAAACGAGAGAGGGGCGGTGCCGCCGCCGCCGGGCTAAACCTTAGCCGCCTTCGCGGCTGTCGCCGTTTCTGATAGTGTTCGGGACCAGGAAATAAAACTCGGGAACAACAGGGAAGGTCGTCGGAGTCGCGAAAGGGTAGAAAAGGAGCGCCGTCGTTGCTGGTGTGGTGTAACCCTAGCCGCGGCCGCGACTGTTGCCTTTTCTCTCGTCGATTGGAACCAGAAATAGCTCGGGAGCCCCCAAAATGGAAACAAGAGATGAAAAGGAATAGAGAGAGATCGGAAAAGTGGGTCGCCGCCATGGTCCGCCGGAGCGCTGCCATGGGTGGCCGGAGCCGGCGCTGGAAAACGGGGAGAGCCGTGAGGCTCTCTTCTCTTCTCTCGATTTTCAACACACACACATAAGTGTGTTTAGGGATGCATTTCAATTGAATGGGAAGGGTTCAAGAACCCTCTTTTATATTAAAGTTATTTTAGGGAGTAAAATTAAATCGACATGTATTATACCGTGATCTCCGAACAAATTAAATACTAAGCGTCACGTAAATGATTCATGATAAATCTCGAGTGACTGGAATATTATAAAAGGATCGTAAATATTCTCAGAATTCTTAAATCTTCAGATATTATATAATCTGATAAATATTCGGTCAACGGGCAGTATACAGCACGTATCCGATGCGAATTCTATTTATCTTTGTTTTACGGACCGAACACATTTTCACGACCGTAATTTTTATTAAACACTCAGGAAAGTGTTTAAAACCTCACAGAGTCATTATAACCATCTTAAATGATTATACGATTGATTTCGGTTATTATCAGGTAACCGACTGGTTTGTCGATTTCCACCGTTTCTTGTACTAAACCTCACAATTATTATTTCTAACAGTCAGATCATCAATGATCAAGTATTTGACATCTCCAGATACCCTAATCTCGTCTCAGTGACCTCTTTGTCACTGCTAATGACTTACGCGTGATAAGCGTCATTTAGCGTTTCCATACATGCACTTCACCTGTAACCGGCTGAACAGACTTTTAAACAAATATTAACATCCTTGTTAATATATCTATCGTCATAACTCATCGAATCAATATTTTTATGATAATGTCCGTTATTCGGCACGTTAATCAATTAAACAACGTAATTGGACAGTTCCACCCGAACTCAACTTTTATCAATCTGTAACACCTTGGGTTACGTAATAGATGATTAGAATACTTTTAACAACTTATCCGGAAATTGGATATATGGATTGGGCCTTTGATGGGCCATAATTCTCTTAATGGGCCTAACGGGTCTAACTGGGCTTACCGAGTCCAGTTCATTAATCGAAAAAAAAATTCCCTCAAATTTTACCGTAATTGACAAGGTGTTACAACTCTCCCCTCCTTAAATGAATTTCGTCCCGAAAATCACCCTACCTACTAGGACAGGGAATAACCTAATGCTTGTGGATCACATCATGCAAGATGTTCTCCAAGCGACTTCTATCTTTTTAG